>JBAIZZ010000188.1:215581-333208 GCA_037355905.1 Heliconius aoede
CTTCACACTGTATCCCGCACACAGCAGGGATAAGGCAGAGGGAACCTAGCAGCACAAAAGGGACAGAAAGTGTGGCTGTAAACGCAACAGGTTGTGGGTTCGATTCCCAATCGAGGAAATGAAATATATAGTATTTTAATTTCTGAACACTGATGTAGAGGTAAAGCGTGGCATTGAGTTCAGCCACTCAACACGTAATGTCTCTAGAATTCGGCGAAAAATGGGGAACATAGACACTATGTTCCCCATTTGGTAACACTAGGGAAAGAAAAGGGAAAGAAAGTAATGCTTAATTAAGTTATAAAAAAGCTTACCAGCCTCAGTGTAGCCAATGACGAACAACACGGCGCAGAGCGCAAACGCGATCGTCATGGAACCTGAAACATATAATAATATAAAGTTACGCAATTGTATTTATTCATAGATATTATGTGTGTTAATATTTATTTATATTAGTTGCACTGTCAATAATTAAGAGAAAAAATTAATTAAAAAACTCTCCTATCTTGTATCAATTATTTTAAGCAAGAAAAGAAAGTCGTGTCGTGGAGCAGGGGCACAAGTGTGGGTCTTTAAACGCGACAGGTTATGTATTTGATTCCCAATTGAGAAAATCAGAGAGAATATAATCTTTATCTCGTATTTTCATCTGTCTTTTAGGATCAATTAAGCGGGTAAAGTTAAAAGATCAAAGAAAACGGGTTAAACTAAGAATTTTAGTAAGCTCTGTTATTGAGTAACTGGGTATTAAAAACACAATGGATGGAATGAAAAGTATCGTGTTTTCCTTTATATGGACTCATCGCAATATTATATTAGGTGAACTAACTGGTCTAGGGGAAAACCCTGAGTCCTTTAAGCAATTAGTAAAGTTTTATCAAATTAGAGTCAACATGAATCATTTAAACAAGATTATTAATTATTGAGATAACCGGGTCATCTGGTGACAGGTCATTCAAGGTCATATATATATATATATATATATATATATATATATATATAATGTTTTAATTCTTTTTTTCTATTTTTTCCCGTATACTATACGTTTATCCCGTATACCAAAAAAAAATAATGAAATAACATAGAAAACTAAATGAAGTACATGACATTATGAATGTACTGTAGGTAAACCTAGCAAAGTATTCGTAAGCTCTGGGAGTAAAATTATAATTTTTCACTTAATGGAAGGTAAATACCCTCAGCGATTTATTATTTACTATGCTCTCTTTGAGCAGGACATGTGAAAAAATTTAAGTAATTGACTATATATATAATTGAGACAGCATTACGAATCGTGTATTTTCATTAGCTTGGTAGTCATGCAATATAATACGTAGAGGTATGAATTCACAGATTTTTTTTGTGGTGATCTTTTTTATATTATAATACAACATTATTGACTTTTTGACGAGCTTACTGATTAATTGGTAAAACAAGTTTTAGTAGACTGTGTAGCGTTAAGTTATTTAAAAAGTTCCATGAATACCTAGAGTGCTGTACTGCGACACGCGTCGACTACTTGGTAGGCAACATTTCAAATTAATTAAAAGACGAAAAGAAAATTAAATATCATTGTAACTTTACGAATTATTTTAATTGAATAAACACTCATAAAAAAAGTTATAAAAACATACAAAAATCTGATCTGATTCATGTAGTTACTTGGATTTTGTTTTATTTAAGTAAGAAAGTGTTCTATAAATATATGCAATACAAATATATATTCTAATATATAATCATATAATTTTATTACATAGTTTAGTGCTTTGTTGACACCATGCGTAAATTGCTTATTCCTCTTACCTAGTCAAAGGTATGTAAGAAATGACGACTATCGTATTACTGTGATGTGGTCATCGTCTCAATTGAGTAACAAGGAAAAGAATCAAAGAAATAGCCGGTCGCAAATTATTAATTTTAATACTTTAAAATTCTCCAATCGTGGTCATACGGAAAGTACCTGACTGACCACAATGGTTTCAAATTTGCCTTGGGCAAATATTTACACATATTTTTTTATTATCTGGTTAAATGTTGAGTTTACAGTCCACATACCGCAGACGGTGGTCAGAAGGAATTTAGGAACCTGGTGTTGAGATCTGAATCTAGTAAAAATATAAGAAAATCTATCTTTTAAGTCAACAAGATCAAAGGATACGAGCATTCATTCGTCGTTTTTGCTGCATTTCGTGTGGGTTTATAACTAGAGTTTACAGTAATTGGTAGGTACTATAAATACAAAAATGAACAGAAGCAAAATTGGTACGGGGTTCGACTCGCACTTAACTGGTTTTTATAATAATAAATCTTTATTTCACAAATAAAAAAAACAGTTCATTTAAAGATTTTTTTACGTTTTATACGTTTAGTTTTTATATTTACTGTTCAGCGTATTACCAGTTTACGACTTTTAAAATGCATTAAAATTATTATATATATAATAGTATTGATGGTGTTAGAATTATATACTACCTAAGACAATATAATATATCAAACACGCTGCTTTGCTTTCCGTTCTTAAGTGAATTACCGTGAGAACGTATATCCTTGACATAAATGAATCTTGCAGATTTTGATTGGACTATCCGGTTCAAAATTCGCCTCAGAAATCTTAAGCCAACTTAATATCTTGTTCTGCTTTCTGTTCTAATTATCAAAGTCACTTGCATGGTAATACAAAAAATGTTACACAATAAATACTGTAGTGAAAATGCTTAAAAAATAAATAACAGATATTTATTTTATTATTAATATGGTGAAATACGATAAAATGTTAATTATTGGTGAAAATAAAAAGCCCTTAGGCCAATACATTCATCATTATTTATCTTCTGTGCTGTTGTCATGGATATTGCGAATTTTGGACATAAAGCTACAATTTAATTTTAAAAAAAATCGTGGAGTTTATGGTGTATATATACATATATTTACTTATGAATATTTATTTAGCTGAGTGGAAATTCTATTCATAACCATTGATTCCACTCAAGTTTGACGAAAGCAATTTGAAATAGTCTGTACTGACTCTATACAGGAAAAGTTATTGCTAAACGAAAAGAGACGTAAAAAGTTCCGAAATTTATCTTTTCTTTTTTTAAGCTAATAAAAGTAAAAGAATTAACATTAAACATATTATTATATAATACATATATATTATATAAAGTTGATCGAAAGAAAATCTCTTACCTTTTTAATTTATCAAAGCCAATACAATGTTAACTTATAAATAACGGAATTTCATTTATCGAATCTTACAGCGTTAACACGAAATTTATTATTAGAAGAATGTCGATTTCTCAGTAAATAATACAAAATATGTGTAAACAACTCACCCATTGTTTGTTTTTATGTATATATGTGTGCTATAGAAGTACCTCTCTAGTTGAGCGTCCTCGCTGTACTGGTTTACGCTCTCTACACATTATTAATATATGCGTAAGATACCTATAGCCTGTGGCTCCGTAGTAGTCTGTCCGTTTCGATAGGTGCAGGTTGAAATTGCCCATCAAAGACTTCCTATTTGTCAGCCGCGTTGTCAGTCTTTTATTAATTCTAAGATGATTCGTGAAATTGTAGTAAAATTTTAATTAAACTGTTATGGTACTCAAAACTATTATAATATAGTTTCCTTATACTACTTCACTTTATTCATAAATTTTGTTGTTATTTATATCTATATGTTATTGAATGTGATTATGTATGTACAAGTACTCAGTAGATATTTAGTTATCTACGAGTACTGTAACTATGCTAATGTTGATAATAATTAAATAATAGTTTTACTATCAGTTGCTCACCTAAATCTTTTCAAGTTTTTGAGATTTTAAACAGAAATATTAAAATGTTGCCAGTCGTATTACAGGGGCACAAACGTGCAACGGTAAATACGACAGATAGTGGGTTCGATTCCCACTCAAGAATGAAATATTTAATATTTTACATTTACTCGATTTACCAGATGGTAACGAGCCAAAGAGCGATGTTGAGTTCTGCCACTCAACACGCCATATGTGTCTTTAAGTGGCTTAATGACAACGAAGTGTCTTAAAATAAGTGTTTCCAGGCTTTCTCTGCATACCTTGCTATATGCTACTTATTAATTTAAAAAAATATTAATATAAAAAATTGTCACATCTTAATATTATTTATAAAAATGATGATTTGCTGTACGTTAAACTTTTAAAGTTAGTATGTATGACAATGTACAATTTAATGGTTAATATTTATATATAATAAAATAATGTTTGTAGTTTAATGCATGTAAAGTTTAAACCTAATTCTTATAAGATTAACATTAAAGTAAAAATTCATTTTTCTGTTGTATATAAAACGAAATATGAAAATAAATATAAAAGGTTAGGCTGATAATATTGTATATGTTTTTTTTGTATTATCACAACCATTAATTTATTTTTCAATTTTCAGACGAATATATTTATCTATGCCGTTATCGCTAGTATTGTCACTTGTATAATCTATGTCCATGCCACAATTCGCTTCCTTACTCTACCAATAGACAAAAAAGTCAATTCAAAAATTTCGGTTTGTTGATAATGTCAAACTTGTAACGGGTGAAGATACGCGAAATCCAAAGAGCACTTAATTCAATATTAAACTTTTATTTAATTATATATATAATAATCTTAAAAGTTATTAACGCTATGGTGATTTAGTTATATAGTGAATAGTGTTACAATAGTTTTTTTTAGTTATATAGGGTTACAATTATGGATCATTTCACTCAGGTAGGTTTAGATCAAGTTTCCTTAACGGCCACTTTGTGTATAAGTTGAAACTATTATATTTAAGTTAATGAACTTTAAATTCCAGCGAATGTTAGAAAGGGCGAGAGCAAGACAAGAAAAAATTGATCAGAAATTAGCTAATTCAGGACAAGTGGTACCAAAGCGGAAACCGTTGACGGAGAACATAATTAAAAACGAGTCGCACATTAAATCACCGGTCAAAAATTCTAGAGAATCTATATCATCACCTAAGAAATTTAAAGATCCGATTTGCGATACGCCTATAATTAAAAAAGTTGTTCAGAAAAATGACCTCACTACTGCTTCACCTTCGAAGCGTAATGATATAGTAGTAACACGAAAAGAATTTAAAAGTCCTAAGACAAGTTTAAATAGACGCAATTCCGATGTTTCCGTTGAAATAAATATTTCTCATAGAAATGACATTCAAATTGAGGTTCAGGTTGAAGAAAGAGATGCACCCATCAGCATTCATTATGATGCTTCAAGAGATAGTGGCAGTAATGTTGTCATTAAAGAAATCGAAGGTAAGTGTGATTGACTAACAGTAAATATTTAAATATGTATTACATTTAATGTTTATTTTAGAGTAGAATATTAATTAAAAGGATTTTTAATAATTTTTAATATGAAAATTAGATTTGATCTTGACTACCATTACATTTTGATAGCATACTGTGTAAATATAAAATTTCTTATAATTTTAATTTGTGTAAACTATTTAAATTTCTATAATATGATGGCTCATTAAAGATTTTTAAAACTCTCTTATCACTCCAAATTGAATGTTATTTATTCGACAATTAAAAGGTCAATGCACAAATGGCTAAGTAAACATTTTCCTTTATATTTTGCATATTAGTCTCAAAAGATAATATTCAAAGAATTACTAAATGGTGTTTGCTCATTTGAAACAATACTTAATGTCTTTAATGTTGTCATTTCTTCTCTTGACTTTTGTAAGAAGTTGTCGGCTTAGGTATTGATATAAGTTTCTTGTGTTAAGTAAATTAAATCCATACTAAAATTATTAAAAAAAAAAGTAAGGAATTTGTTTCATTGAAAATGTGAATCTATAAACTAGTTTAAGTTTATGTTTGTAAAATTCTTTAAATAAATAAACAGCCTATATATTTCTCCTGGCTTTTATGGTTTTTCTCAACAGAATATAGACTATGGTATATTATATTCCATATATCTCCAATGAAGCCCAAAGTAAAGAGCATCCAGTCAGAGTTACACTTAGATTGTGTCTAAGTCTTGGTTATTTCCATTTTCTCACATGGGCAAAGCCAAAGATTAAACCTAATAATTTTATATACTAAGGATTTTTTTTCTTTACTTACAGGTGACTCCCCAAAGTTACAAAAGAAAGCTTTGGATATGGATGAACAGAAAAATAAAAAGACAGCAGTCCGAGACAATTTCAAATCAAGACTGGATAGACTTGGCAATTTGTATTCTGGTAAGTTTGCCTTTACTTTTGTTTTATTTTTTTTTTTACTTGCATCCTTGCAATATTGATACAATATATAATAAATATTGCTATATCTGTTGAGTTCTAAATTTTATTTGTTTAAAATATTCAACATCCTTTGTAGATTACAGCAATAGATAATATTGTAGAATATTCATGTGGTTTTTGTTCCATAAAATACACAACATATTGAAAGCCATTGTGGGGAAGTTTACAGTTTCTGATTGTAAATGTTACAGTTGTGAATTCCCTCCTTAGAAAAAGGAATATATTTTAATTGATCACATTCTCTTGTAGAAAGTTGAGTTACGCAACTCAATGTGGAGAAGTCTAGATTGTCTCTATCTACACTTCTATGGCATATAGAAGAATACTGTGGGAAGCGATAGAAAATCTAAAATCTTCTATATCTAAATCTAATAGAGGCCTTCGTCATGTAGGGGCACAACGGTGTGATTGTGATGCGATGGTTGTGGGTTCAATCCCTAAAGAGGAGATGACATATTTATTTAAATTTATATTTCCATTTCTTCATTCTGGTGGCAAGGCAAAGCATAGCGTTGAGTTCCGTCACTGACCACGCCCCTAGAGTTTGGCGCAAAGTGGGGAACAGAGTGTTTTAACAGTAGATTCACTCTGCCTACGCTGCTGTATGTGGGATACAGTGTAAAGCTGATCTAATATAAATCTAATACTATATTACAGATAAGCCGGACTTGTCATCATCAATACATCATACAGAGCAAGAGTTTACTTCAGAAACTCCCGCATTAGTACCAGAGACTCTGAAAACAAAACCTTGTGGAAAGAAATTTAATAGATTGGCAGCTTTGGCTGACAAAATCAATAATTGGGAGGATGATTTGTCTCATCATACATTTGTAAGATATTTTATTTTGAGAGCTTTTTATATCAAAGTTGATTGTGAATTTGACTTGAATGAATCCATTTCCTAGCTCCAACTTGAACTTGAAATTGTATGGATAGTAGAGAATGGATTGTCTTAAGTCAAAGTTCTCTTTGTTTACCGTCCTATATGCAGAATACAGTGTGTAGTTACAAAAATATTATTTCCCAATTCATTATCTCACTATGCTATGTGGAAAAAACCTGAAAGTGTTTTCTTAGATAAGTTAAATGTTAGTTGGAGTTTATCTTAAGTATAATATTACCAGTGATCAAACTCAAACTTGGAAATCAATCTTTTACTGCATGGTAGACTTTATTTACTTCTATCAGTCTTCACTAGTAAGGGAAAGTGCTAAAATTTTAAATTAAAATTTTTATTATTTTTAAGTAATGCATGAAATTTGTAAAATAAAATTAGTGAAAAAAACTGGACTAGGAAGTGCTTGTCACCCACCGAGGGTTCCTTACAAAAACTGGAGGTCTCCGGCTTTTTCTGAAATTCAGGCTCAACTTAACCCTTTCACCTGATACCTCACGTGAACAAGCTTTAATACTTTAATTTAATTTTTATACTTTAAAGGCTTTAAATACCAAATTTTGTCCCCCTTTTAAGGATATTATTTTTTAGGATTTATCTACAAATGTATAGTTTTCAGATTTTTTCCTGAACAAGTACTACCTTTAGATGCTAGCTGCGAAATTTCATAATTCTAGGTTAAAACGGAAGTTCCCTTTCAATTTTTATTCTCTTATGAGAGTTCCTTTTTTTCTTTAAAAAGTATGGAACTCTAAAAACAATATTTTTTCTAATTGAATCATAATTATAACATTTTTGTATAAGAAAAACATTTTGTAGCTTAAGTTTATTTTTATGCGTTTTATATAAATTTAATTTTATATTATTTATTCATGCTTATAGCAACAACCGGAAACAAAGAAAACTGCTGCCAAAACAAAGGAGGAGAAATTTGACGCGTCCACACTTGATGTGTCCATCCATTCACTCAGAGACATCAACAAAGTTTTACAAACTGCTGATAAAAACACTAAGGTGAATATAAAATATACTTGTTATTATATAGGAATTCGGTAGAAAGTGGGGAATGGAATGTCTTCAGACTCCTCAGAGGTCCTTCTGCCTACCCTGCTGTGTACGGGATATAGCATATAGCTGATTTTTTTATTTTATATAAATAATATGTATTAACTAGTAATATAATTATTTTCACATCTCTGCTTTGTTACACAAAATGTGGTATTGAGTTCTCTTCAAGTTCTCTATGCTTACTCTGCTATACAGGCAAGGAGGATATAATGAATGAAGATAAAATGAAAATAAATAATAAGCACCGATGATAGTGCACAAGCTCACATATTTGTTAATTTTAAATGAAGTATTATATAATATGAATAACTATCTTACTGCCAAGGCATTGCATTACACAAATCACTTTAAAATTGTTTGTTTGTTACATTTCTTTAGTGAAATGATTGAATATTAAGTAATATTATTTTTTTATTTACTCTAATCTATAATTCAATTTACAAAATGTTATAAAATTATTTTTTTAATTTTTTTATAGTCACTCAATACAAAGACCTACAAGAAACCTGTAAATGAATGCCAGCGGCTTGAAAAACAGATTGTAGCTGAATTGGTAAGTCATAGATATGTAAGATAAATAATTCATAGTAATGTTTCTTTACAGGAAATTTGTAATCTGTGTAAAAAAAATATTGATAATATATTAAAATTTATATATTATGTTTTAATATTGAAAAATACCATTTTATGTATGAAATTTTAAATTTTGAGTGATTTAAAGATTTTCATTTCTTAAAACTATTTAATGAAATATTTGAAAACAAATAAAAGGTAAGTAAAGTGTCTTTATCATTAATTCTTTTTCTGTATTTCTATAATATATTTAAAAAATACATTACATACTAACAATATATGTATTATTTATAAATTTTTCTTTGCACTTATATTTTTTATTCCTTCTTAATTCTTTTACTATCCCTTAATTAATTTTAGTATTTTTTTTTAGTTTCTCTATATGTATGTATATATATATTGTTAATAACAAATGAGTACCTGCGACTGGTCAAAGGGTGGCGGATATTATAATAGAATACATTTCAGTAAAGGTGTTGGTGTAGTAAAGGTATTTTAGTTTTAAATGACGAAGTTGCCTCATTACTGTACATTGTATCTGTCTTGTGTGTTATAATCAATTGAGAGCTTATTATGGTCTTTTATTCAAACATTTTTTTATTTTACAAAATAAAAGTTCTCTGACCTTAACTGAAGAAACTTATAAATATTTTTAGATGTAAAGACTGTATAAAGCCTAAGAAAAACACAAACAATTTTGTTTATAGAATATGTTACACAATAGTGTGCTAAATTGTATCATATTGTACTAATATGTAAAGATCTTTATAAATCTTATGAGGCTATTGTGGCACAGGGCCACAACCGTGCTTAACTTCTTTGCTCTGTTAACAAGGTAAAGTTTAGCGTTGAGTTCCGCCACTCAACATGCGAAGCATCGAGACTGATTCGGCACAAAGCGAGAAACAGCACATCCATTCCCAGGTCCCTCCTATCTACCCTATTACGTGCGGTAATGTCAAGATATAAAAAATATATATAAAATCGTAAAACAATATTGTTTCTATCGAGCGCAAGTAGCATTCGTTTGCTTTATTTATAACTGTTATTAAACTACTTCGAAACACATACTCATAATTTTAGATTACTTCTAAAATTATGTGGGGTATATCAATTTTGAAGAAAAAATGTGTCATTGCGTCACATGGCACTAATTAAGATAAAATTCCAACAGTAAAATTTCCTTGTTTTTCTCAAATAACTCATATTCTTCATTCTTATGAAATATTTAATATTTTCAGTTCCTCGCTCTCTTAACGAGGCAAAGCGCTGCGTTGAGTTGCGCCAATTTAATAGATTACAAATATCTGACTTTAATCCATTGTGTAATCTCAATCTTATATCTCCGGTAGCTTCTTTTGGCGCCAGATTACGAATACATCGCTCTGCCCATACGCAATGGGAATCGTACTCGCGACCTTTGCTAACATGCTTTATTATTATACTGACGACAACGGCGTCCGTGGAGTAGGCAGCATATTGTTTGTATATTTTTTATTATAATAATGAAAATATGTTAGTTTGTTCTAAAAATTTCTAAAATGTGTTATATTTTTTTATAAAATTAAATGACGGCTCAGGTCCCTGTTCACTTCACTTGTAGTGTTAAAAAAATAACTGAATGACAGAGATGTATTTTTCATTATAACAGTATATCTTCATATATGATATTCTTGATTTCGTAATGCCATATAAATAAACCGCAATAAAAGGTATATACAAATAAACTGCAAAAAAAAACTATCACACATTCATTACAATATTTCAAATACCAATGACCAATTCTTAGAGAGTAACAGCAAAATTATTAAAAAAAAATCTTATAAATCGGTTACATTTATTTCTAAGCTCTCCAATCTCTATTCATTCCACGTACCATAGACAATTTAGTTGTGCCCGCGCAGAATACAAAGTATCTTTGTATAGTGTAGACTGTAGGCTAATCTAAATTACGCATCCCCGCATTTACATACCTGTACACTAAACTGGCTTACACTTTTGTTTTTCAATTCCACAATAGATTGGGATTTGAAGAAATTTTTTGTTTATGGCCAAGCTGACAAAGTTATGACAAGTTATTGTTTTAACGTTTAGAGAGTGTTTTTTTTTGTAATGAAAACGGATTTCAATATAAGGACTGTACATTTATAAATTAATCCTTTTTGTTGTATATGCTTTTTCATGTGTCTCTCGCATTTTGTGTGGCCAGCACAAAGAACGAAGTGCAAATGTTAAAATAAAATTCCATTTTTAAATTTTTTCATATCCAAAGGATAAAGCGGGATCTTTTCCTTCGTTCGAAATAGGGAAACCATTTTAAAATTATATTTTTACTCTATAATATTTGTAGTTAATAAACTGCTAACTACTTAAAGCGTGGTGAAGGGACATCGCTATACGAGATATAGCGTGAAGCTCAATAAAAAAAATACTAAAAATGTTAAATAAATACAGTGTCATTAAAAAATATCAACAAAGTATGAAACAAGTTTTGTTTTTAATATATTCTATATGTCACGTTTATTTGTGTTCAACGATTCGTTTCTTTTCTATATCACAAAGGCAGAAATCTTAATACATACAATAGGGTTACGGTCGTGTCTTGTAACATTTTAATCTGATATTTTGTGACTCGCGTGTGTCTTTATAGCTCGTCCTTTCGACAACTTGAGACCGTATAAACTTAAGTTTTTTTTTCTTTTTTAAGTTTTTTTGGAATTGTTTAAAATATACATTTGTGTGTTTTTAAGAATAGCGTGTATTCAGGTGTACATTCATATGTGAACGGCTATCGAGTTTTGCGTTTGACATTTTAAAATTCAATTATACCTTGTTAATATACGTACATTTACCTAATATGCATTATTATTACATTATTATGATATAATAAAATTTTAGAAAACGAATAATATTCTACGTGCATATTCAACCACACCTTTGTGACTGTTTTGTCTCAAGTTTTATCATGCATATGACAGGATATGAAGAGAAATCCTGGTTACAAGACACTACGTTCTCCGTTTTCGCCCGAGCTTAGGTGCCTTTCGTGATGAATGGCGGACCTCTTCGATATATTTCGATGTAACACCGTTTCTCGTAATCAATGAAGACAAAAACGTGGTCTATTACGTAACCGGTGCATCTGAATCGCAGCTGAATAATATATTTTGTGTTGACCTTAAACGGTATATGTTTTCGATTTTACGACACTATCATATCAAATGTATTGCTTTGGGTTCAGTTTGGGTGGTCTTTTTATATTACTTCACCTGTGTCCCAATCTTAAGGTTGTTGTCAAGTCAGAGATGTTAAAATATCAAATTTTTAGCTTGTTTCAATATAGATACTCCATTAAAGTCTTAGTGGATTAAAATAAATATTTATACTTCTTTATATGATGAGGCCGCCGTGGCGCAGCGGCACAAGGGTGCGACGGTTGTGGGTTCGATCTCCGTTCGAGGCAGTGAAATATTTATTTACGTTTATATTTTCATTTCTTCGCCCTGGTGTCGAGGCAAAGGGCAGCGTTGAGTTCTGCCACTCAACACGCAATGTCTCCAGAATTCGGCGGAAAGTAGGAAATAGAGTGTCTTAAAATTACGTTCCCTCTGCCTACCCTGATGTGTGCGGGATACAGCGAGAAGCTGATTTTTTATATGATAGCGATTATTATATTGTATTGCGTTACTATTTCAAGGAGTCAGTCAAAATTTACCAATTACCAATTATAAAGTGAGATCCTTATAAATGATCCCTTCGCTGTGATGGTTACGATGTTACGATCAAATGGTAGGGTCAAATTTTATTTGGACATATATTTATCGTATTACATATTAAGACCGTTGTAGTACAGTGAAATAAATTGTCTGAATGTGAATTGTGTGAATGGTTGCGAGTTCGATCCCCTATCAGGGGAGTGATTATTTTCCCCGCTCTGATAAAGAAGGTGCGGTGTTTATTTCTGCTGCTCGTCCCGGGGAGGGAGGGAACGTTGAAGTGGAGTGTGAATGCACAATGTTGAGTATTTGTTAGAATCAAAATCCAACGACTTTAAAACTACCTGGCAAAATGCGGAACTAGCATGAATATAAAAAAAATCATATTATTATTTAATCTAAAGTTCACATTTATTTTTGTACATATTTTACAGTTCCACGAACGAAGATCGTAAACCGCCCAACGTTCTCGAACCTCTTCCACGTCAAAATATTCGCATAATATGCACGCACGAGTGGTCCTTTTGTTTATAGCGATGCTTTTCATATATTTTACGATTTCACAGAGTATAAGCTTTTGTTCTAAATACCTCAAAAGTCCATTGTGTTCGATGGTAGGTATGGCCATACTTATTGCCGGAGTTTTAATGGTTTTTTTATGGTTCTGTACTTCAAAAGGTAAAAATGGAACCGTTATAGGATTAACTTGTCCGTCTGTCAAGACCATTTAAACCTTTATATTTTGTATACTTTAGGTACGTAAAATAAAATTGTATTATTTTAAATTTTTTTCAAAAACCTGATGGTAAAATTAGTTTAAAAATCTTAACTCACCTATGTAATCTAATTTTTTTTGTACATAACAACAAAAAGCATAATATCTATAAATATAAAAAACAATGAAAGATTTTAAGATGACTGAGTATTACCTAAGTACTTAAGTTACTGCTACGATTAGCGAGTACAATTATCAAGTCACACCCGTGGGAACACAAGTTATTTTTGTTAGTCGCATTACCTACTAAGATATATAAAATTACAAAAACTTGCTACACTTGCATTATTAATATTTTAAAACTCTTGGATTATATCGAGGACGTCGTGGCGCAACGGCACAAGGTTTGACTGTAACGTGACGGTTGTGGGTTCTATCGCCGCTCGGGGAAATGAATTATTATTTATTAATATTTTTATTTGATCGTTCTACCACCAAAGCAAAAGCTGGTTGAATTCCACCAGTCATCAGGCAAAACCTCGAAAAATTAGTGTCTTCACACTAGATTCCTCAGATAGCGTAAAGCTAAAAAAAAAGTACATACGTTTTTGTTTTTTCCACATATTTCGAGACATTGCGTTTGAATTAATGTGTAAAGTGAGTAAAACTATAATGGCCATAGAAACATTCACCGATCTTTCACGTTATAACGACAACATCTGACGTAGTGATCGCCCGCCGCCATACATCCCGGTTACGTGTCAGATGTTACGTAAATTGACGTAAAACCATTTTGTCCCACTTACGGGCCCACATTATTTATTTATAAACTGACAGACATCAACCCACATGAATAACATGTAAAAAATAAATATTGCAGTTTTTCTATTGATATTGTCATTTGTCGGTATAAATCATTAATTAAGATATATTTATTATATTCGCTTAATTTATTAAGATTTCTTCGCATCACTAAATAAAAGTTATGTTTTATTTTGTACAATTTGAACAGCATCGTGACTGCATACGCTACGGTTGTAGGTTCGATTCCTACTCGGGGAATGTCCATTAAGTTTGGCACCTTAACAAGCAATGTCTCGATTTCGGGTGGATAGTGGAGAACGGAGTGTTCTTGACACTAGTTTCTATCTGGCTTCTCTGCATGCGAGTTAAAGCATAGAAAACCAAATGCTCATTGAATGATAATAGATTAAATATGAAATCGCTAAGGCCCCTAATTAACATTGATAAGTTTTTTTTATGCACTAAAATGTGCAGTACTTATGTGCAGTATATTAGATAGATTAACACTAATAGTCTTAGGCGCACGCGCACTATCAGTGAAGCGGCAATGGCGATGAGGCGTTACGTCAAGTGTATTTACTATATATTTTTTATTATCTTAATAAGATTTGAAATTTTTGAGGTTTTTAGAAGTTTTTCTTTACTATAATATACTTTACTACTCGATATATTGGAGTTTAAATTAAAAACTCGATCCATATAAATTTCGCTCCAAATTTTATATTTAAAATATTTTTTTCCCTAATCGCTTGGACATTATACATAAGTATAGATAACCAAATGTGCAAATAAAGAATAACCAAGAGAAGGAGATGGTGTCCTGATGGCTGTCGTCACATGTATCTGCTCATGCTATTTGTACCTACGTGTTTTAATAGTACTACTATTTGACATAATATATTTAGTGCATCTGAACATAAGCTGTTGATTCGTGATATATTTAACGGTACCCTGGTAACTTACAAGTGCGGCGTTAAGTTAAGGCTAAGCGACCAACTAACACTTCACTTTGGGTGGAGAGTAGATGGTGTCTTAACGCCAGGTTCTCTCCGTCCACACTGCCAAGAGCGGGATACAAAGCTGAAACAAAAAAAGATTTTGATTAATATGTAACAAAAAGATCAGAATCTGTATTGTAAATATACACATTTTATAATAATATTTCTCAATGAGATTTTTCAATAGGTCGTTAGTGTAATGCGGGTTAGGCAATGAGGTCTGTTTATCTTGATACTTCTGGCCTCCGCATGTGTGTCATTGTCGCTAAGCGGTGGGCAAGTTTTTTTTTTTAACTTATCTCAAAATTGTATATCAAATTATTGCTCAGATAAATATTATTTTTGCTTTATGTATATAGATATGTTCAATTTTGATAGACAGACATTTGTATTTATCTTTCGGCTCTCGGCAACGCACCTGCTGAGTGTGAGCTCCTCTGGCGTAGCTCGTGTTCCCTCTACCAGCAGGATTGCTATGCTATGCTATGCTATGTTCGGAATATAACGTGAAGATGATTTTTTTTTTTTCAAATTAAAAATAAGAATTTATCATGTCATAGGTGCGACCGATAACATGAGCTATGTCAACGTTTATTTATAAACATCTGTAATATAATACGCTGTTAAAGGTGATCAACTGAAACCACTACGTTGGTTGTTCTATGCTGACAATGTAATGTGTCCTAGACATAATATTATTTATTACATATCACTTCAAGGTATACAAAGAGAATCTTTTTAATTT
This sequence comes from Heliconius aoede, assembly GCA_037355905.1. Classification (NCBI taxonomy): domain Eukaryota; kingdom Metazoa; phylum Arthropoda; class Insecta; order Lepidoptera; family Nymphalidae; genus Heliconius; species Heliconius aoede. Next base: position 231,390 of record JBAIZZ010000188.1, read on the forward strand.
TAATTAAAGTTTAAGGATTTAAGACATTGTATGGTGAATGGCGGATCTTAACGCCGCGCCGCACAGTTAAAACCACTATTTACTTATGTGATTATGATTCGATTAGTTAGTATATGAAATATTTATATACTTAATATAATTAAATACTAATATATTAAACAAAGTAAGTTATTATAGACTAACTTAGCGCATTGCACTCGTTCAACTTTTTGCCCGCATTCCGCTTCCCCGTTATCCTATTATGGTGTATCTCGACGATTCGATTTGTTTATATGTATTATCCAATAGTCGATACCTGCTATCTTTGGAATTTATTATTGTTTTGACGTATAAAATACATATTGTCGGTTTTAAATTTTACATTTAAAATTACGTGGGCTAGTGATGATGATATTCTCGCTCTGGTAAAAAGAAAGCAAAGATCGGCGTTGAATTCCTCGCTCAACACGCAGTGTCTTGAAAATTAGGAGGTAATATAGGAACGCAGATATATGTTTTTTCTCTGTTCACCCTTGCTGTAAACTCACTAGAAATGTAAATTACAATTATTAAATTTAAATAATGAAATTATTATAAATCAATATATTATTGTTATTTGTTTTTTTTTCACTAGTGCTTAGTTGCTAGTAGTCCTTTTTCTAATGCGAACAAAAAACCCAATTTATTTGCCGGCAGCTATCACGCCATATTGATCAACCAATAGTAGGTACCGTACCGTGGTACACTCCGCACACTGTTTGTATTGACATGTAACGGGGAATTGGGAATAACCGTCTTATTAATTGCTGGAATGAAACGCGACAGGTTGTGGGTTCGATTCCACGTGACGCTCGCTTTGGTAACGAGACAAAGCGCGGCGTTGAGTTCTGCCATTAAGAACTCAAGTGTCGTAATGAGAATGGAGTATCTTAATATCCCTGTGCAGGATACAACGTATAGTATGAAAATCATAAAATAATAATATTTATTCTTACTTTTATTACTGAGATTATATAGAAAAATGTATTCACATAATAACTATTTCCTTCCCCATATAACTTAAACCATCTCTCCTTGAAATATTCAAAATAATTAAATTTTCTCGTTGACGTAACACATTTTTAATTAGCGAGTGATTACATCATAGAATCACATTACATAGCGTCTTCAAAGGGCTCTGATAACCTTTTTCATTTTCTTATATGTATAAATAAAACGGCTGTTATATATATAGAATATATATATATGTTATATATATATATAGAAGATATATTTCTTTTAACTATCACATTTAGTGCAGTGAACAGAGAGAACAATAACGATGTAATAATTTTGCCTCGACGAAGCTACCGCTATAGATAAGGGTTCGGAGTGCCTTGACACTGTGTTTTCTTAACCTACGCTTCTATCTGCGAGACGAAATGTAAAAATCCGTCATTACATTAGCTTACCATTGCGTGTCGCCAGACATCAGATATATTAAATAGCATCACGACATAGTACGATTTGATTGTATGTCATTGGGTTACTGCCCTAAATTACAAATTAATAACATTTTTCTCATATTATAATGGATTTTTTTAGTAAGTATATTTACTTCTAATATTATATATTTCATTTCCACAAGTCGGCATCGAACTAATAACCTGTCGCGTTTACAGCCAGTCACACGCTGCTGCCCCTGAGCCACCGATAGCCTGTAAAATAATTTAATTAAATATTAAAACGTAAGCATAACGTAAGCAATATCTAATGATGCTCATACTAACTTTGAATGGTTATTGCATTTCTCATCGTAACAGTGCGTTGAACTCTGGTTTTTGCGTATCGGTTGCCGGTCGCGGAGGTTTTTTTATCTAGATGCTGAGAAACACTCCTTGTTTGTAGAGTGCATCGAACTCTACATTTATTGTACTTGATGGTTTTTTTTTATTATATATATTTAATAATTATTTATTCATATTTCATCCATATCTTATGTTTTAATAATGAAAATCAAATCGGCCGTATCCAATGTATTCCAAAATACATTATTGAAATCTATCTACATTTAAATTAACTAAGCTGTTTCTTAGATTAGCGTACAAAAACGTACAGACAAACAGAATATTTTTTTAAAAAAAATATGGTTTTGGGTTCTATTACATTGTTAAATGCCCCCAATAACAGTTTTTGTTTTTATTAAAGTAGCGATCTAAATTATATTTTGTATGGTGGTACACATGGGCGATATTCACCCATAAAATTTGGGGTATGTCTATCATAATATTCATAGGGTCACTTTAAAAACGATTGATTAATAAACGCATGTAAACTTAGATGAAATAGGGGTGGGGTTCATAATCTACTGTTTTGGTAATTTTTTTTTTATGTGGCTTATGTTACTTATAATTGTTTCAAATATAAAAAGAAGAATGGAACTGCCTACCCTGCTGTGTGCGTGATACAGCGTGAAGCTGATTTTTTTTTTTGATAAAAAGAAGAAGTAAATTGTTTAATAGAGCAAAATAAATAAGAATAAATATATAGAATTTACCATACTTTTTGTTATTTTCATTGTAATTTAGTTTCTCGTATATTGCGGGTAAGAGGCAAAGGGGATCTAGTCTTAAGACATTTCGTTACTACGCGTCGTCCAATTTTTGAGACATTGTGTGTTGTACTTCAACGCCACGTTTTTCCCTTTTAGAGAATGAGAAAATAAAAGATTCTGACACTGCACCACTACCGCTACAAATTAAGATATTTATTTATTTTTTTAATATAATTTGCATTTAACATACAACTCGACCTCGCTCATAGTTGATTTTGATTCGGCAAAGTGCTAAACCGGGTTGCGTGTTTTTAATTAGTCAACTGCAAGGACGCACATAGTCTCGGATGAAACATTGAATGCTACTTACATATTTGAACTAAGCTATACTCGGTAAGTAGCGATCTACGTAATAGGATGTCATCACTTTTTTTTTATTTGTAATTATATAGATAGATCTAGTAGGTACCTAGTAGGAACCTAAAATCTAGGTACACGATTACCTGTGTAACAAATGCTCTTTAATTTTTTTTTAAGTACAAATCCATGTCGGATCATAGGATAATAAGATATTAAAAATTATGAATTTTAAGGAACTTTAAATAATGTATATAATTTATACATAACTAACGATAATTTACCCAGATACCTTGTTTATAATTATACAAACAAAATCACCAACTAGATCATCGGACTAACCAATAGAAACCGATAAAATTTATTCATTCTTCATTTACACTAAAGGAAACATAAAATTATTCATTATTGTTCTATTTGTGTTTTTACCTTGCCATTACAATGCCTTGAATACAAAATATCGATATTAAAATGTCTTCTAATTGATTGTATGTAATCAAAAGGTTTTTTATTTAACACGAATTTATAAATAATATGCATATAAACATTTAACAAAAAAAAAAGAAAATCCAAATTAATACACTTTTCCAACATTCGAAAAGAAAATTTCACAATACTATCATCACTTAGTTGATCTGAATCATTCACTTCTTTGTTTTTACTCAAGAAAAGAACAATGTTATTTGTGCTAATTACATGGGTTCACACTGTATTTATATTGTTGTCATCTTTATCTACATTTCAATAGAGTACATTATACTACAATAATTGTCAGCTGTTCAGTCGTCAGCGCTAGCTGTGTCGGCCTTTCTGTTAGGCCGCGACGCATTTGGAAACGGTCTGTTTGCAACGAGAAATAAATGAAAACAAATAATGGCTCTTCCCGGTTTTCTTTTATTTGTTTATTATGTGTAGATTTATGATTTCTCTGTACAGTAGTATTGTATGGCTATTGTGAAATCGCATCACATTTTTTTTATTTTAAGTCCATATTTAATTTTTTTACTAAAAATATTCTTTGTAACTATATAAACATACGAATTATTTATGAGTAATGATGTTGACAGTTAGTCAGACGCCGCGACGTCCTAATTAACTGAAAAGCGAAACGTCATCAGCGACCTCTCGTATGTAACTGCAACGTCCCGCGTGCGGTGCGCGTCAAAATAATTATTATCGGCAGCCGGTTTCCGCACGTGTGGGTCCTACGCCAGTTGACTGCTCGACGCCTCCCGAGCCTCACGCACGCCACACAGTACCCGCTGCTATCCCGCAGTTCCCAACTCCCCTGACCTATAGCTTATTGCGTAACTAATATAATACGTCATGATGCAACTTCGTCACTAACACACGACACGTGCTCACCCCGCGGTGTCCGCCGCCCTTGTCCAATCCCAGGAGGACGAGGGGTACCGTCGCGTCTCCAACACCCAATCGCGGCTCGTTTACGAATTCAACCCGACGATACGCGGAAATTGCCGACAGGAACCGAAAACTGCAGCAACCCCCAGTGCAGCTTCAGCCCCCAACATGGCGACTATGGTCGCCGCGCCGGCTACAGTTACTAAAAAGCCGTCTATAAAAAAATACCGCGCTCCAACGCCGCCGAATAAAATATTGGACGAGAATAGTGAAAGTGATAAAGACAAAGAGAACAATGTGGTCGAGCGGGAAGAAAACGATAACGGCCAATGTATACAAACAAAACAGAATGACAAACCGGCGTTAGAGGGTTCGCCGGTTATTCGAAGAGCCGGGCCGAGATTGAACGGCAATGTTGACAGGAGCTCTGTGCTTTCTAAAGCGGCTATGTTCGAGGCCGGCAGCCCCAGGTCCAAGGAGAAAGACCCCGCTGAAATGTCACTCAGGGAACGCAAAGCTTTGTTTGAAAAGAACAAGGGTGCTGCGATACTGCCCAAGGCTGCCTTCGGGCTCGCACCCTCTGCTAGAACACTTCACGGAGACGCTAAAGGTAAGTCAAAGTTTGTTTTTATTCAGTGCCAATGAATACACACATACATGTCTATTTTATAATATGTAATATTTCGTTATAGGGTATTTTGAGACATAACTTAGAATTTTTGACACAACGTTGAGGTTACTTTTGGAAGTTATACTTAAACTTAATTTTAGGACAAATATATTAAGTTCAGAATCCATTATTCTTTAAATTATAGATTCTCTTATATTATTTCTTTTACAATTTTTTATTGAAGTTTATAGAAGTATTCGTGGAAAACACTGCTAAAGTTACTTTTATTTCATTATCTTGAATCTCCGATATCTCGAGTAGTGTATAGTTAAATTTTGAATTAAATTGAGAATTAAAAATATAAGCAAAAATTAAACTGCAAAAAATAAGCGGATAATAGTGAATATTTAATTTCGGCTTAAACAGAATTTACGTCACAGCAAATAGACAAATAATAATACTGTTAGCCTACTTTTAACAAAATACATATTTTGCAAACAAACAATGCAATGTCGTGTTTCCATTCAATATATTATATTACTATTATTATATACTACTATTATTATATTACTATTAATATTATTTATATAGGAATTTTAAAAAAAAATTCTAAGATTACCTATATGTGAATTAAATAATGACTATAAACTTGACCATAAAAGATAGATATGTTCTCATTATTAAATTTTGTCTAATACGTTTTGACTTACATATGAAACTGACTGACCAAACATATGTATTTCAAAATTCCTTAAATATATAATATTTTGCGCAGCTATTTCGGTCAGGCCCTCCAAAACTGCACAATAATCAATACGATGCACGGCTATATCCAAAGGTTCTATCACCTTTCTACCTACAGCATCCGGGCGAGGGTTTGTCTATGTAAATAGACATTTTTTTTAACGAAAATTTGACATTTTATTATTTAGCTAGGAAACCAATTATGAAAAAACGAGTATTTCGATTTCGTGTAGTCTATACGGTCAATTATTTTTTTAATAATATTATAAACAATAAAATACTTTTATCCTTGTCGCGAATTACAAAAAAAAAAAAAATCACCAACTAGATTTTTGTATCCGTCTAGCTGATTTAACACAGGTCATTGCATACATCAACATAAAAAGTTCAAGATTCATTTTATACATATAAATTTAAACCTTAAAGCTTAAACTATACAGCTTTTGGTATATAATATAAGTAAGCTTCTAATTTGCTATCTTTCAATACGGGTTTTGAACTCGTCAAGATAAAATGAATTTGACTTGCCAAATTAATAAACGAAACGTGTCACAAGATATTGTAATTAACGTATACTTAATTAATGGTTTGTTGAACTGATTTATTTTAAATATTAAGTAATTTTAATTAGTTACTATCAATTAATGTATCGAAAAATTTCTTCATATAATCAATTAATAAAATTATATTTCAAGTAATTAGATTTTAAATTACAAACGGTAATACTATTCCAATATGCTTAAAGATTTTCTTTGTAAAATATTTATTTTATTTTCTGAACAGGCAGCATTCAGTGAATTTTACAGGATTCGAACACTTATCCATCGCACTTACGTTCTTTTAACAAGAATAGATATTTTTATTTTCGGTACAGCAGCTTTTATATATAGCACAAAGAAGTCGGCACTAAGTCGAGTAATAATTTCACCAAATAAAAGGAACCTACTTTTAAGTCTCGACGTACGGCGACTGTGAATAGCGTTTTAAACTTAAACCTGTTCTTCTTTTTTTTAAACGTTTTATTATCATGTCCGACCCTTATATACTATTTAATTATCTAATAATTGAGTTATTATGATTTTATGTGTAATGTATTTTGTTTTAAATTATGTAAAAAAAATAAAAGTTTCTTTTTTTTTATTTATAGTCCAATTTGTATAATATAATAATTTTTTTGTACTGAAATTATAAATAATTATCTTATTACGTACCAGATTATCAGATGAAACTGTATAGTATGTTGTACTGTATATTTCAAGTACAATATTTTTGTAAAATTGTACGTAGCACAAGTATTAAATGTGGATAAACTTAATGCCAAATTAATATATTTCTTAAATATTAGGCATTATTTATGAATCTACGTAAAGTCACTTCATCACGTCAAGCTGCGTCATCGGCTTTACAGCTTCCATATCAAATAATGTAATTATTTTGCCTTCAAGTTCTTCAACAGAAACATACGTGGATAAATAACAACTAGAGCTTAATGAAATGCATATTAATATAATTAATATTTTTTTAAGGAAAATTTCAAACGATTCCGAATATTTAAACCGAGTAAAATAGATTTTATATAGCTATGTGTGTGTCATAATTCGAGGAATGTTATGAATTGCCAGTATCAAAGAACCTGTGTCTTATTGAAAAACAAACGAATGACACTACATTTTATTTTGCAATTAATTCCGTGTAATTAATTATACTGTTTATCTATAATTTATTTTAGAGGAAAATTTGTGAAACAAATGTCAGTTACTTTTTAAAATGGACTATGACTGTGTATTGCAATAGTAGATAAAAATAGTAAAAAAAAAAAGAAAACAATTTCCAAAATTATAAAATAGCAAAGACATGATATTTAGGTATTCTTTTTTATATTTTACACATTTTTATATTATTTCACATAATCTGTTAACTTTATAGTAAGTAGGTAAACTGAAGGTAAACCGATTTTAGCCATCTGTCTTCATTGTGAATTGATATCTGTCTACTCTACAGACGTCTAGACTACTCTATGTTAGCAGTTTAAAGAAATGTCTGCAACCGTCTGTCCACTTATTTGGACAGATCGAGATGGATTATCTACACCCTGTATAATTTTGACAATATCTGAGTGCTCGATTTGCTTCCGAATTGTTCCGGTCGGTTCTCTGGACTTTAACCAACATCGATGTTGCTCAATCCATTTAATCAAACTCAGATAATACAGACACCGCTCGTCAAACGTCGCGACCTCCCAAGTCAGCTGAGTATAAAATATGAAAATAGTAATTGCTGTAGGCACAGATTTTTCCTTTTTCCTCTCTTTTCTATTGATAGATTAATGAATATGATAGTAAATATTACTCAGCGACTACGTACAACCCATACAAATACTTTACTATTTTATCAGCAGGAAGAACTAATAACTAAAAGTTATGTTTTTTTTTTTTATTTTTCCCTACTAAAGTTCAAATTGTACATACTTACATTTAAATATCTCAAATATTTTTTACCTAATCTGACATTATCCTTGCTCCATAAACACATTATTCCAAATACGTACAAAACTAGTTGTAACATGTAATGCTCACGCTTCACAGCCATGTATCGAATTCGCTTAGTTAACTAGCGGTGTCGCTTACAATATATACAACCATCTCGTTTAATATAACTTAAAGTATTACTTACATGTATTTATGTAATTGTTTTATTTTGTCTTGTATAATTTTGTATTAAAGCCGCTAGTACAAGTAGGTATCAGAAGAAAGGGCTCTTAAGACCTCCCAATTTCTATACGGAACACTCAGTCCGGTTTCTTTTTCAGAGTAAATTTTTTTTTTATATAGGTCATTCATTTATTCCAAAGCCTCGTTAACATCAAGTATGAGAGCAAAAAAATATTTTACATATTAAATGTGCATATTCATGAATATGTATTGTATTCTTTGTATTGTTGTGGCTATTAAAAGATAATTTTGTTCTTCATTTACGTAATCCGGGCTGAGCGTAATAACATGTAAAAGCAAATGTTTAAACATTTGTTATTAAAACCTATAATTTAATATTAATGTGATCCAACTTTGCCTATATACCTTCGGTTCTCTGCTTATCATGTTATATATTAAAAAAAATGGTGTGCCTTGCCTACTGCTTATCATTTACAACGTAATTTCACTTTCCGACGATATATAAAGGCATTGCAGGTTGAGTGGTCGAAATCAACGCAGCACTTTGCCTTGTTACTAGAGCGAGATATGATACTTCATTTCCTCGAATCGGAATCGAAGTCGCAACCTGTACGCTTGTACATCAGCGCCGCGATTGGCCAAAAATTGATTGAATAAAAAAAACATAATAATAATAAATATTCATAAAATTTAGAACATATCTAAATAAACACACCATTTTCCACGTCGATCAATGCTTCAGTGCAACGACGGGACTTTTCCTGTAACACAAACAGACATCGCGTTGGCTTGTTTAATGTGTTATTAATGATCCAGATTCTAAACATTTACAGTTCGTGGTAGTTTAGAAACCTATTATTTATGTTCTATCGTTGCTTCTGTGTATTTAACATATATAATTATGAGAATCAGGATAAATAAAAAAATTAAAAATCTGCTATTTTAGTTATATTGTAATGGAGTCATTTGAAAAAATATATGTCAGAGTTATGCTGTACGTATCTGTTATATGTCACAAAATGAGAGAAAAGAATATGATAATAGCGCTAAATGCGTGTTTCTTGAAAGGTATAATTTGCATGCCCTTTTGTGGAGCAACGCCAAAAACTAAGGTTGTAAAACTGTAGAAAATAAAATGATATCTGTTATTATTTAAAAATTTGTAAATTCAATATTTTATTATAACTAGTATAGTAGTACAAAAATGAATACATTATATAAATGTAGGTACAAATATTAATAATTTCACTGGCTTTACAGATAGCTTGCTCTGTTGATCATTGACAATAAAACAATAGTTGTTGGCTTTTATTTTAACACAAAAGAATAATATCATAATTCAGAATAATTTTTATATGAATGTTCATATGTTTAGTGCTATTTTCTAACTAACGCCACATTGCAATGGACTCAGAATATATTATAATTAGAAGAAATAAAAATATTTAAAATGACAACATTTGCAAAAACGCGTTAACCCTAATTCCATTGAAAACACAATAACGGGTGTTGAAACAGTGGGCTGTCGATTTTATTTACTCACTCTCAAGTGTGTCACACCGTCGCGTCTCTGATTTGCGAGTTTGACCCTAACGGCTTGACACGCGTACTTCGATTTTAGAAAATTCCTTTTTTACTTGTTTCTTTAGAAATGAGGAAAAATGTCGTCTCTATAATGTTCAACAATACATACATATTTCTATTCTTTCGTTTAATATTGAAAATTATTCTTAATTTATATTACAAAAAAAAAAGATTATTAATATTTTGTTTTGAATTTTAAGTATTATTACACTTAAATTATGTTTAGAGAGATCTCTTGGGATCGGAGTGTCTCAATAGCCTGTCTACCTGTGTGTCTGCTACGTATGAGTCACAGCGTGAAGTTAAAAAATACATTTATGATAAATCAACAGTTTTTGTCGAATACAAAATCAAGGTATATATATTATATGGACCGAGCAAAATCTAACCGCCACAAAAACCTAATTTCGTATTTTCCGTACAAAATCTTATGCAACGTCATTTATCTAGGTAGACAAAGCCTCAACGACCGCTATAGTCAGCGTCCTACTTAAACACTAACATCATTCTTTTATGACTAAGAAATTTTGCATTGAAAGTTTTAAGTCCGTGTGTTTTTTTAATAATAATAAAACTATACAAATAATTCTGGGGAGCGCAGTGTCTTGGCACTAGGGCCCCTCTACCTATCCTACTATATGCAAGATACAGCGTGATACTTGTAAAAAAATCTAATTTCGAAGAATTCTGGAGACATTACGTGTTGGGTGGCGGGATTCAACGCCGCATTTTGCCGCGTCAAGTTCAACACGCAATGCCTCTATAATTTGCCAGAAAGTGGGGAACGGAGTGTCTTAACACTAAGTTCCCTCTGCCTATTCTAATTTGACTTTGCCTCGACGCCACAGCGAAGTAACGGAAATATAAATATAAATAAATATTTAATCTCGATCCTTACTCAAGGATCGAACCCACAACCAGTCATGTTTACAGGCCTCTCGCAAACAAATGTATATATTTAAAACCACCAGTACATTAAACAGACGTTTAACATTATTATTGACAAATGTTGTGAAACGGCCATAGCCGTCGCTAACGTATTATTTAAAACGCATTATCTACGTTTCACCCGAACCGTTGACAATCAACAAAAGTTCCCATGTTTGGATTCTTGTTGACTGAGCGTGATAAGAAGTGTAGGATTTGAAAGAGGTTTATATATATATATATACAGATAGATTACAGATATATTTCAATAAAGCTTATTTTACAAACTTAATTTGGATTATTTATATATTAAATTATAAACAGTATTAGTTTATCAAATCAAAAAATATATTTAACTTTACGCGTCACTGCGGGTTGTGTAGAAAGAAATTTTTCTTTTGTCACTCTCTTACACATTCTCATTTTTTTTTTGAACCCGCACCTCTTTGAAACCGTCCAAGATTGCCATGAATTGTTAAACAGACTATTTACAAGATAATTAGCATATTAACTGTTTTCGTATTATGTAAATATATATTTTTTTTATTATTTGATAACAAACGGTATGTATGTATTACATCCAAAATTATATGACGTCGTGTACACAATCAAGGTTAGCCCGCCATATGTCGTGCGGGTACCTTGCAGGGCAGGTTTAGTTATAATACCTTTTTATATATATACTCTTGGCCTTTACCAATGCAAACAATACAAAAGACTCGTGTTTGCATTGTTTGACAGTTTGAATAATTGTTTTTAACGTTACAATTATAAAGATATATAGACTATTTAATGAATAATAATTATATACATATAAAAATATATGCTATGTATTAATTAAATATATTTAATATATAATTAAAAAATTTCAAGGTCTACGAAGTATAGGCATAATATATAACAATTACACAATTATGTATGTTAGATTTCTTAGAAATTCTATTAAAAATCACTTAATTTATGTGACAATCTTTTACATAGAAAACATATTAAAAAATCAATTACCCGTGAGAAGCCAGGATATGTCCATAGTAATCTATACATGAAAGCTACTTAGCTGTTAATTTTTGCACATGTCATGAATCTGAATACAATCGGTAGAATATCAGGTATCAAAGTGAAATTCGTCGAAAATGTGGAGTCACTGCCTTTCCCCCCTCGTCAAATGAAACCGTACATGCTATAACAAAATCTTACAAATCCTACATGAGTTTGTAATTTTAGGGTCTCGGTATAATTCTATGAAACATTTTTAAAGCTCCACGTATATTTCGTAATTATGAAAAAAATTATCGTTTTATTATTAATTTTAAAGAAATGGTTTTTAAAGTTCTCGTTTTTGAATACCAAAATTTACCATAAATAAAGTAATATTTAAAAAAAAATATCATCGTAACTGAGGTAATGTCAAAGTAAACTTTATTACGAAAGCACTCCATCACCGGAACTGCACAGTTCTGAAAACAAAACGTTCAATCGAGCGTGAAAATGTTGAACACAGAATGACGGGCGTGGTGTTTAATGAACTTGGACTGGACTTTTGTCGACTGCAGTTTTACATGTGGATTACACATTGTTTTTTATATTATCAGTTCATATATTACGGTCACTTGGTACGGTCCGTACCTTATGTAGGTGTTACAAATATTCGTGCCTAATGTAAGATTAGACATTAGAACGTTACTTAAAACTATACGTATATGATGAAGTAAAAATAGTGTCTATTGGTTCCTCTTAAGAGAAATCACAGTAGAGAAAAATTATTTTAATATTATACAGAATGTAATTATATAAAAAGGAAATATTGTTGAATATTAAAAGTGATTTTAAGCTGTTGTTATTTCTTTGTCATTAATGTTTTAAAAGATAATGTGACCAACGAACTACAATGGATAAAATAAGAAAAAAAAATTTGCAATTTTACAATGCAATTCAAATGTTTAGAGGAAAATTGTACGTCTATGCAAATAGAGCTAGCGGCCTTGTTCCAGTCACGCAAAATATTTGCACTATTAATTTTCACATAACAAGATAATAATATATTAAATATGGCAAAAATTTATATTAAAAACAAGAACAAGTATGCCATTTCTAATGGACACTACATCTATGGCGATATTGACAGATCTGTGTGACCGATGGCTGGGCGATCCGTGCCATTTCGTCCGCGACGTTCGGTTAAGCCAGATCGTGATTTCGTGATACTTTTTGCCTGCTAAGCCGTTTCTTTTACTTGTATAAATATAAATACACGTAGTAGATACACTGGTGAACCTTGTGTCGATACCAATTGCTATTTCGCGAATATCAGTTGCCGCTGTCGGCTTTGAAGGATTTTGTTTATTGAGTTGTAAGATTTTGTAAGTAAAATTAGTTATTTTTTATTTAAAAAAAAATATTATAATCCACATATTAATATGTATTTATATACATGTCGTGTTCGACTTGTTTTTTTTTTCTGTATTTTTAGATCGTATTACAAAAAGTATATAATTTTTAATAAGTTTTTGTTCATTCTAATAAAATAACATACAAAATTGCGATGTGCTCAGTGCGCGGCTATATTTTATAATCACTTGTCAACATTTATGTTGAAATAGTAAATTATACGATAATTACGCATATTGCATACTGATGGGATTTCTGCTGATAACCTAGTCTTTTTTTTTTGCTGTAGACTTAAGTGTTTTATCTTGGTTTTAAAACTTTTTATTTTATTTCATAAAGGCTTTGATGAAACGGTAAATTTTGCCACGAAATATCCAAATCGATTGCAGTTTGCAAAATTTTATATAAAATAAAAGTTTAAATGACGATAAATTTGATTTATTATAATCTATATCATAATATCTCTACGTTACCTATAGAGACAGAGAAGCACACACACACACAAACCTGTTACACAACCTTACAATGCATCACAAAAACCATTGGCACTGAATAATCTATCTTATTGAACGTTGACCCCAAAATACAAACGTTTTTGCTTTCAGATAAGAAATCAGTACAAAAAACCACACCAAAAAGTACGCCAGAGAAGAGTTCTAGGACTAATTCGAAGGATAGCTTAACCGACGACAATATAAGCCAAAGCTCAGTCGGTGGTGGTATAAAAGGAAAGCTCGCTGCACTTTTCAGCAAGGAGCAAACGATAAGTGAAACAACGATAGCTAAAAAGGCAAAGCAAGAAAGAGATAGAGAAATGGAGATGCTTCAAAACAGATTCCATTATAAGGTAAGACCCGTTTCCTTTTTTTTTTTTTACGTCAAATGAATGGAAGTTCCGGAAGCTTTAAGCTCGGTGGTTGAGGAATGTTAAATACAGTAGTTGATGTTGGTTTAGTTTTTGTGAGGGTATTACGAGCGTTTTATTATTATGTCATTTATGTTTATTTATGTCTATACTTTGTATCTGTATTATCATAACATTTTTCCAAAGTTTTTTTTTATAAAACGCGGCGTTAAGTTTCGTCACTTACCACGCAATGTTTTGAAAATTGAATAATGCGTGTTTCACGTTGGTTTCCCCCTGTCTGCCCTGCTAACGTCAAATCAAACTTATAACTCAACAGAATGTGTGCGTACACATAATAACATGTAATAATAATAATATGTATTAGGTCAGTTCAAGATTATTTATTTTCAAGTATTTTTTAAATTATATATATTAAAATAAAATAAAAAAATTAAATATATTATGCTCAGAGAGAATCTGGTTTTGGTTTTCTAAGCACTTATCCTTATATGATTTATAGTTCTTACAAACTATTAAAATTACCTCTTCATACACGAAGAAACAAAGGTTGATTCTAGAGATTTCACAATTTTTATTAATTTGAAAAAACCCTTGCTGAAGTTTTTTAAAGTTTATTTTTATCAATTTTATCACATTTATTTTGGTTCAATATATGTAGTTATTTTAATTGTAAAAAAAAAACAAGTCGCTCCCCATAAATTTCACACGTGGCAAATATAGGTAATAATTTTGCTAACATATATTTTATGTAAGCGTGTGTAACTGCAAACGCGACAAGTTATGGCTTCAATTCCCACTCAAGGAAATGTAATATTTAATATTTTGATTCCCTCTGCCTATGTTTGGGATACACCATGAAGCTCAAATATATTTATGTACACGAAATAGTCGTTTCAATATATATAAATTAATATATTTAAATGAAAAAGTTAAATCTACATTTAATTCTAATAACTTTTTATCTATATTCATATTTAAATATTACAAGACAAAGAAAACCGACATGCATTCAACAAATACAGCAGTACGTGCTATTTCAATTTCTATACAAACACAGCGCCCTTTTCGAGCTATTCTCGTCGTCATTCCGGAACTTCTGCCCTTTTCTCGTGGTGCTTAAGTCACTTGCCTTATATTTTGTGACCCGTCCTCATATCTGGACAATTATCGTTTTGGCCTTCGCTTGAAATATTTATTTTTAATGTATGTAATTTATGGTATTTGTTTTTTTTTCTGTGCTACTTATGAAAATTGTTTCATTATTTAAACGTATGATAAATATGTACAGATAATAATATCGTCTGCAACTTGTTTGAATTTAGTTTAATGCAAAAAATTTCGAGAATTACTCTCTCAGTGGTCACAACGCTCTCTAACTTAATAGTATGTTCTCAATTTTATGTTTATAGTAGTTTTATTTAGGTATATCTTGTCTATCTGTCATTTAGTAATAGAATATTATTTAATGTATAGAGTTTTTATGCTTGATTTATGATTTTATTAGTGTTATAACTATAACATCCATCCAGACCATCAAAAATATTGATATATTTTTGAGTGTCTGGATTTTGCGCAATATTGTAAACAAGATATATGAAAATGCATTGAATACTGAATTAAAACGATACCATAATTATCAAAGCAACAATCTCCTTTTGTCTGAATTTTACAAGAGGTGATCAATTAAAAAAAGATGATAAATACCTAAATTTATATTAAATAATTAATTTTTATAGATAAAGAATGCTATTTCTGCTTATATTTTTTCTATATAAATATTAGTAGTGCCAACCATATAATTTACCGCGGTTTACCCCAGGTGTTGGGAATGCGAGGCAGTCGTTAATCCCCGTTACTTGTGGTTTTTAGGAATGAATGTATGTATGTATGTAGGTCTTCATTTGAGTTCCGGATATATTTATTTATGTATTGATCACAATGTTATTAATAATATATGATTAATAATAAAAGAAATATTATTATTTAAAAAAATACTTTTAATCTTTAACGGTTAAACTTATCTTAAATTCGCCATCAGCAATCTTTTTCATTTTCCAATTTATTTGGCTATTTATATAGTAAAGTTTGATAAACGAAAATCTAATATAATCAAAAATGTCATTACACATGTTTTATCAGTGTCAGTATCAGTTAGATAGGTACTTCATAATATGTTAGATGTTTAACTATGTTACATATAGCTCAAGAAGTTGTACTTTTGGTTGACTAAATGTGTTAATTTTAACACCTTGCTTGGTTCAGAGTTTCCCTTTCCCATGCCCTATATTTCGAATAAGTGAAATCTGTTTCATAATGCACAGCCATTGTACAAATTGTCTTGCTACATCTAAAGGGTAGAATAATATTACAATAACGATTGTTTGCATACAATAATATATAACTCTAGTGTTTAGAATGTTTTGTCTTTCAAGTAATTTATCATTGATTTGCCTAATTGACGTGATTGGTTGTGGCTTCAAATTCAATTATAACGCTGAAATGCAAAATCTTCTTGAATTTAAAAACTCTACTGCGAATCGAATAAAATCCAATACGAAATCTATAATAAAAGATTTTAAGATAAAATAATTTATTTTAAGATAAAATAATTTATTGTTGTCATTATATCTTTCTGAATAATAAGCTAAGTTGGGAATGATCTCACGTCACCCGTTCGCGCTTAACAGAAATATTTGCATATGTATGATTTTTTATTGTCACTCAATAGCTAAAAATAAATAATTAATTAATTAAATATAAATAATATAAAAATTAAAAATACATAATTATATAGTGTTAATATGAATTATTTTCTTTCCAGCCTCCAACAGCTGAAAAACCTGAACATGACTCAGATGACGAACATAGCGAGCCTGAAAATGAGAAAGCCCCTTTGATGGGAAGTACTATGAGCTTATCCCAAATCAATAAGAAACCAGAGATCATTGCAAATGTCCCTAAGATTGTGGATTCTAAATCTGAACCTAAGGACAAGGAAACCGAACACGACAAAGTTGTTGCTTCACAACCTGTTAAACGAAGAAGTAAGTATTATATAATTTAAAAAAAAAGATAAAACTGCTTTTTGCTGAAAGATGTATATTCGAATCTGTGCCCTCAATCAGATTAAGATAATATTTAAATAGTACGCCGTCATTATTTATACAATAACTATAAAAATAAAACTTTTTTCCAGGTTCCCAAGATTCACCAGTGGTGTTGTCAGTATTGGAGGACGTCAAAAGAGTAAAAATAAATAGCAGTTCAAAGGAGAACGGTACTATAGTACAACAGCCCAGTATATACCCGCATCTGTCTGACATAGAAACTGATAATTCAAATACTCAAGAGGAATATTCTGACTGCGGTGGCTCAAGGTGTGGGCACTATACTTTAGAATGTATTTTCTTCTTTTTATGTATTTGAACGTATTTTGAAAAAAATTTTGCTTATATTATTGATTTATACTTATCATCGTAGTATGATCCGGTGATAGTGGCAAAAGAAATTCGGATTATTATATTGAAAGCGTTTTCCGTATAAAAAATTGCACTGAGCAGGATTTGAACCCGTGAATGTAGTATATGCCGGCCTAAATAATATTGGATGGTATTACAATGTTTTTATAGCCTTGCCCTGAAATTAACCATGTGGTAGCGCCATATGTGTTGCAACATATTAATTTATATCGTTTTGGATTTATATGGTGACACGATAAGTACAATTTTAAGTTAATTATTTAATAGAAATCAAGATAAATAAAAAAAAAATACTAGTACTTATATACTGACATTATTTATTCAATAGTTCAGATATTATTAAACATAGCTCTGATAAACGTTAAAGCCGATACCTCGCATAATATTAGTTTTAACAAAGTACTTAGATAATCATTTGTAATTCTACCTACATGCATTGCCGTCTTAGGGTCTGTCTATATAAATCTGGGTCTTGAAGGCTGATCTTGTCTGTATTTAGTAGTCTAAAAAATATGTGCCTGTCAATTTGAAAGAATTGTGTCATGTGCAGGAATAGAAATTTTTAAAAATAAAATCGTACTTTATTGTCGTTTTAGCGGCTGATGAAAAATAAATATATGAAATAACTTACTCTACTTCTATTTAAGACCTATACTTAAATATAAATAAATACAGAGTTTAAGTAAATACGTTCAATTTTTAATACCGTTACTGCTAGTGCAGTAGAAAAATAACATATTATTATTATAGTTATTACCATAAGTATTTATCTGATTTATAGTAAGTATTCAAACAACAATATCTACTTTGTGGTCCCCAGTTATTCATACATATATAAATATGTTTGTAATATATTCATCGATTTCTTAGGAAAAATATGGCTTTTTCCTCATGTGTAACTTTATATGGATATGATTACGTTTTAAGGAAATATCCAAAAGCGCAACAGTTATTGATAAAAAAATAAAGTTACTTAAGAGTTATATATTACAAAAAAAATACATACATTTGAACATGCATTTCTCAAGAGAATATGAATTTCGATTACACTGTCGTCACGTATACTTAAAACGAGATAAATAGTAACTTAGCTTTATATCAAAATAATTCCATATCTTCCACTCTACTTAATATGACATAATAAGTTAAAATTTTTTATAGTAAATTATAGTTTGCTATTGCAAACATATCTTGTGGTAAGAAAATATGGCAGATATTTATATATTTATTGTTAATGATAAAATTTAGGTACCGTCATTACATTTCCACTGAGCTATAACTGTTTATATCACTGATGGAAACACTTAATTGGATTTATTTTAATGACAAATATTATATAGCTACTAAAGTTGAATTGAAATGAATCGAGTCCTCATATATAAATTGTTATATGTATGAAATGTGACAATAAAATCTAAATTCAGTTTATTTTTCATCTTTTAATTTATCTTTTTTTAAAGGATTTTATTAAATAGATGATATTAATAAATATTCAATGATATATAAATATCTGCAATGAATAGGAAATAAAGACTAACTAGAATTTTCATTATAACTAATTATAAGACTGTAATGTTGCCTCTTTATTGTAGTCGATTTGTACATAACTTGTATACTATATTAGTACTTAACGTTTAGACCGCTACCAACGGAAATATCGCAATTATGACAATTTTCTATAATATACATAAGTACATCCTGTTCAGAAATCAAGTCAATTGAATGTCCTTAATTATCCAGCTGTTGAAATATTTAAAAACACCTTAATGAAATACTTAAATGTAGTATTTAAGTATTTAATTACAATGGTAACAAACCACAGAATTATTAGTGAAGTCCCTGTCTTAGATATTCAATTATTACAGGCGGTTTTTAAAATATTTGTCTAGTATACAATATTATATTTATCATTTTCACTGTGAATCCAGCACTTAATAAACACCATAACTAGCACAAATTTAGTAAATTATACAATTTACAAAATATCCATAGATTTCGTTCTATAATATTTCAAAAAAAAAGTAGTGATCTGATATGACAAAGTATATAAAATAAAATAATATTATATGGAAATATATATTATAAAAAATATCAAGTTTTCCTGTCCAATAGATATATCTTAGAAAATTTAACAGTCTTAGAAACTTATTATATAAAAATAACAAAAGTTGTTTAACTTCTATATTTTGATATGTTTTTTTTTTGTTTTTGTGCCAAATATACAAAAAAAAATGCCATAACTTGAAAGATTTACATGAAAGTGTTTTTATTGTATTAGCAACACTTATTGGAACATAATAGTGATGGGTCAACTCGAGTCGGGCTCATATCTGTTTGATTCGAGTTAATTACTTACCGACTCGATTTCGATCTATAACCACCAGAAGTAGACTTTAGGGCGGCCACTACTCTTCAACCATACTATAATTCTACTCGTTATAATTCTACTAGTTGGCCCATCTAAAACTTTTGTATTTGTTCTGTTTTAGAATAATGTTTAATTTCTTTTTTTTTTTCAGGTTATATTTTAAGTTGTCGTCTGTGATAATAGTAATGTTTTCTATCAGATTTTGTAATAATAAAATATCAAAAGTATAAAAGTATTTAATTTTCCTTGTGTTGCTTACAATAACAGGTTGTCAAGTGTGCTACATTCTATGAAATGGGTTTATTTTATTTATTTGTCTATTATTATCAAAGTATTTTCGCATTCTTTGATTTGGATCATAAACTAAATCTAACTTAATATATGTATATATATTTCTTTACATGTTCTAAAAGTTATACGAGTTTTTTTTTCTTTTTTCAACTTTTCTGTATCCCGTACACAGCAGGATAGGCAGAGAGAATCTGGGAATCTATTGTGTTGTAAGACACTCCGTCTCCATTAAGACATTGTGTGTTGAATGGCGGATTTGCCTCGTTACCAGAGCGAAGAGATGTAAATATTAAATATTTTATTTCCTCAACTGGGAATCAAACACATAACCTGTAGATGTACAGTTGCACGCCAAAAGTACAATTTCTTAATTTTAAATATTTTTCCATCAATATAATGTACCGAGAAGCTTAATAAAAATATCTTAGATCGAACCAATTTTCAAATTTGTTATATAATTAAAATTATTATAATATTATTAAATGTAATTTTGTCATATTTCTATATGTGTTGTTGTTAACTAATTGATCAATCTGTCAATTATTAAAGAGAAGAATGGCTGCCATTTAAAACATACTAACTAGTGCCACCACACTGAGACCCAAGTTTTGTACTCGAATTTCGAATTTTCCCTTAAAATAAGTTCAATATCGCAATTTAGAATATAGAAAAATACACTTATCTAATATTTTATGCAAAAACTCAAATAATTTCGTTATACAGGCTAAACGGGCTTATTTATACAGTAACTTGTATAATATTAATGATTTCACAAAAAAACCCTCAAAATAAAAATTATTAAAACAGGGACTATATAATAAAAAAAAGATGTTTAATTTAATCGAAAGCAAAACACATGTAGTATCCAATTCGATGCAACAAGTTTTTTTTTTTACGAAAACCGTATTTAAACAGTTACGGTACATTTCGTCAGAATTAATGATTTAATAACGGTGATTGTTGTCGTAGGGATTTTTTGCTACTTTCCTTTCGTATTAAACGAATCGAATTAACGGGGTTCTTTATTTGTTTATTTTTTTTTTATATATTATTTATTTAATTAAACCCTCACCTGCACTCATATCGTTCTCAAAGTAAAATGAAAATTGTTATGAAATTTAAATTTTTGGTTTTGATTTTTTTCATAATATACCAACATGTCAAAATTAAAATGCTGACGTATCTCTTGATGGATGTAAAGAAACAGCCTAAAATTCCAAGAAATTTGGGCGTGTACTTAAATTTACTATTATACAAAATCACAAGAGTTAAGAGATACTTTATTTATTGTCACCGTGTGAAAATAACACAAAAACAATATCAAAATATATAAAAACAATAATATGAAAATGAAACTTTCCCGTATATTATTTAAGTATTTAATATTTTAAGTTTCACGCTACGTTTTTACCCTTTGGAACTAGAAGAAAATTGAGACACTTAAGCATTGATCCATATTAAAAATAATTATTATTTTCCTACGACGACTTTTTTGAACTCAAAATTAAGGTTCTTAGTATTTTATTTAATTATTATATTACATTTATTTAACCTTAAAGTCTATTTTGTGTTCAATATGTATTTTATTTCATAAAAGACACAATTACGAGCATGTAGGAATAACGGGGCTGGGTTGACTGTGCCTACTCCAGGATTGTGTTGAGTGAATGAAAAATATTACTATAAAAAATTTGCCCTGTAAATAAAAAAAAACTATCTTTTTTTAAACTTATCTATTCAAAACTAAAATTCAGGCCCCCACCAATATCTGTAGATACGTTACGCCCATAAGGAATATTTGTTCATTAAATAAAAAAAAACTGTATACACACTGAGAACCCATTGTAAGCAACATCAAAGGAGAATGAATTGTGAACAATACATAATTTAATTTGTTAATGTATGCTCTATTATATTAATTTTTATATTTCTTTTTTTTAAGCACTGAAAACATACATGAAAAGCTAAATAAATCTGAAAATTGGGCCGAAACATCATTTGGAAGGGAGGTTATGAATGTAAGAGGTTTTTTTTTATTATAATGATTTAATTTTAATGATTACTACTCCTAATTTATTTAAGGAAAATATTTTTTAACCTAGTTAATACATATTCCGATTATACAAATTTCACTTCCACATCACTACAGTCACTACAGAAAGACATTACAATATTATAATTAAAGTCCTCCACGCCTACTTTACGCTATGACAGGTGCTCTACACACTAAAATTAGGGCGATTTCAATACTAATCTTCGCTTTATTTCACCAGCATTAAGTGACATATCCTTGCATGAAATACTTTTTTAATTAAATTAAAAAAAATACTTTACAGGTTGTCAAGAAAAATAATACAAGTTACAAAAAAGCAGTTCAAAGCGATTCAGATGAATCGGGCGCGTGTGATAGTGAACTCGACGAGTTACTGGACGAAGCGTTGGAGGAAGAAGGGCCAACGCCACCCAAAGTTAGTAAGGTGAATGAGGTAACTGGTTTCGGTCTTAGGTTAGCTATTTTCGGTGACATTTAATTAAATAATTATTGACAAATGCTGGCAAAATTTTTTTTTAAATATATTTGTCAGTGGCGGATTTATTTACATATAGACTGAGTAGGCTCGAGTCCAGGGCGACTAAATCTATATATCATATTTTTTTATCATTTCCAATTTTACTTAAATGTTGATTATTTTCAACTGTTTGGGGATGGCATGGCATTATTAACGCCGCTTTAACGAATATATTTGGGCTTTGAGTAGCTCAGAAATATTCCTAAAGCCAAATTTTCGTCCATTTTTAATAAAATTAGTAGATTGCAACAATATTTTTGTAATTAACAACATAGGTATAAGAGTTACTTCTAATATATAAAATATATTAATACTGAAAAGCGCTCTAATATTATGGCCAAATAAACGAAAATAAAAAAAAATAGGGCTCGATTGATAATATCATATGTAATTCGTTACGTGGATACATAATGAAGCTGTAAAAATTTTATTGGACTTTTGAATTTTAATATATCATTTTTAAAATATGCACTTGGGCCATAACATTAGTACGCTTGCAGCACGGCAGCCTGTCATCATCGAGTTTCGTATACCAGGACAAGGCGTTCAAATCCCCGTTGAAGAGCCATGTCCAGACCAGACCAGACCGAGGCAACGAATTGGTACATAGCGTTAGCTTCTACAGACGTATGCAGGCGGTAAGGATATATATATTATCTATTTCAACTTTCCCAACTAATTGTATTTGAGATTAAACAAATAAATGATGAGAAAAACTATGGTATAAATATTTTTTAAGAAAAATGCCTTACAAAAAAAGGAAAAATTTTAGACTTTGTGTAGAACAAAAGTAAGAATATAAACATTTCTCTCAAGTGAAAATCGAACATTCTATTATTCGACTATAATATATTATACGATTATTTCCCCATTTACATAAAAAAAAATATCATTCCAGTCATCAACACCCACAACCCCCCTACGCACAATACGTCACACGTCCCCCGAACGCGAACCCCCGACCCCCGAACCCGCTGCCAACGTGACCACCGTAAGACAACGCATCAAGGAGCTGCAGAACGAGATATCTAAGCAGCAGACTGTTATATCGCAGGTATTTATTATATCAGATCCTTATATAAAAATGGCTCTACGATGAGGAGAAGGAGACATTCATAGGTCATATAATATCACTAGATAGTATTTTTATAACATCTATTGGAATAAACATATATTGGTGTTGTAAGGGCGGCGTTGAGTTCTGCCACTCAACACGCAATGCCTCCAGAATTCGGAGTAAGTGGGGAACGGAGTGTCTTAACACCGAGGTACCCTTTGCCTACTCTGCTGTGTGCGGGATACATCGTGAAGCTGAAAAAAAAATCTACCATATCACACTAGAATTTTAAAGAAGTTAAATAACTTTAAAGATAACTCATATCATGCACTCATATTGAAGGTTCATTGAAATTCAACTTTTGAGGTCGTTCATAATCGTATAAAATTGATATTTTATTATTTCAATAAAATTCTTATAATATAAATAACTTCTTAGTACAAATGTGAAATTGATTTTACAGGCTAGCCAAGCTTTGAATCTTTGTGCTGCTACCATAGAGTTCAGTGGATCTACAGAACAAGCTGAAGGAGAACGACTTCTATTATTAGCGAGTAAGTAAGCGTAGATAAACCTAGAAATCATCCTTACACTGATAACAATATAAAGTACAGAGTTGATTGTTCCCACAAAACACACAATACCTTCAAAATTAGGTGGAAGGTGGGAAACTGGCTGTCTTGCCGCTACCGCTCTTCATATATTCCTTTTGCCTACCTTATATAAGATAATAAAAAAAATAAAAAAACCGGACAAGCGCCAGTCGGACTCGCCGAGGGTACCGTACAAAAACTGGAGGATTTTCTGAAATTTAAGCTTAGCCACAGCTCTTTAAAATATGTATTTTCCAGCCCATCGTCGCCAAGCTTGTCTCCACGAGTCGCAGAGGCTGCAGGTGGAGGGCGCAGGTCCCGCGGCCACCGCCGGCATGGCCACCTTGCACATCAGCAATATGAGGGTGCCGCTGCGCAGGGAGTATGTTAGACAGCTGAATGCTGGTATGTATATTTTCATATACAGGATAATTATATATATATAGGAAGATGACTGTAGTCTGTCGTAAAACTCTGATTTCGATAAAATCGAGTTCAAAGTTTGAAAGTTCGAAACTGATATAAAAAATTGCATACGTGACACTTTCATCAAGTAGTGAAGTTCTAAAATTGAATTGAAATTGTTTGTATGCACATAGCACCACCAATCATGCATAGATATATCTTCATCCACTTGTGTCTTCAATTATCATCAATTCATCTTACAGTGACCGTCAGATGAAAAAGACATTGATAAAAAAAATAAACCTACCATATAGCGGCTAGCGAAAGATGACAGAGACATTAAATATTTACAGTATGATTGTATTGTGTCGAATATGTTTGAGTTTAGACCTGTTGAATCCTGATAGGTTTTGTTTTGTTAGTTATGTTATTATTAAAATATTTACAAATTAATAAATTTATGCTAATTTATAGATTCATAATATTAACTTTGACTATTTTCGGTATTTACCAGTATTAATTTTTATATTCTCTGGCAAGATAATTCGCGTCGTGGTGCTTCACCATTGATTTAATACGCATTGTCACATCGACCAATGTCAGCGAAAAGTAGAAACGGAGTATTTTGACAAATGGTTTTCTGTGCTCATCCTGCTATGTAGAATACACTCTGGAAAATTATAATATCTTGCTAATACCACCACGACAACATTTTTTTAAATTATGTTTTCTTTTCATTTCTCTTCACAGATGGCGCAGTCGGTCATCACGCATTGTGCCTACTAAAGTGTCGTGACAGAGTTTTAGCCACGAGCATGCAGCTGACCAAGCCCACTGCACCGCTGCACTTCCCCGACGAAATTCGGATGGATGGACTGACGAGCGATTTTAAAGTAAATTTGTAAACTTAATACACTTATTAAACATCAGCTTCATATTGTATCCCACATGTAGTGAGGTAAGCCGAGGGACCCTAGCGTTAAGGTATCCGTTCCATTCCCTATGCACTGGTTTATTTTCAAGATATTACATGTATAGGGGCGGAACGGATCGTTTCTTCTGCCAGAGTAGAAGAAATGATAATACTATTCTAAGTTTTTGATATATTTTACTATTAAATTAATATTTGTATTTTCTTCAGGTGACGGTAGAAGTCTATCTTCTTCAAGCATCCAAAGAGATTCTTCCACATGACGTTAAATATCATATCTCCAATAAAAAGGTGAATATATATGATGTTATATGTGATATTTGAAAAAAACAAATGTAAACTAATTATTGGAAAATTGAGAATGAAGGTCTTTTTAGAAAATACTAAATCACTTGCATTCTTATCAGGTTACGATTACCTCTATATTACCCAATATAATACTTTTTTTAAAGCAACTATCATTTCTAATACGAATTCCAGGGCAATTCAAAGCTTCTAACGCCAAAATCAAAGGTGTCAGAGTTGAAAGCACCTCGAGTGCAAAGTCCAGCGGGACCTATGTCGGTCCGCACGCCGCAGTTTCAGTTACACGGCTATTGTATATTTGCATTGCAGCAGGCCAGCAGAAAGAGTTTTACGTTGAATAAGGTTTGTGAGATTTATTATTTTCATTTTATGTGTGTAATGGATTGTAGAGCAGGTTATACAAGATAAATAAGTATGTAATATTTGTAGGTGGCTTTAGTTATTCCTTGTTAATGAAATTGTTCTTAATTGTTTTTTCATTGAAACCTTCATTAAAACCAACATAATATTCACTACGCAATTCAACTAACTTCGTTTTATTCGATTTATTTCGGAAAAACCTTAAATTTAAATCTAAATTTTTTGATAATGTACCACATACATTTTCTAATTAGATTTGTCAGGGTCAGTAGATTCAACAAAGATTTAGGTAGTTTTACATTTAAAAAAAAGTCTAGTGAGTCTTATTTCCCCAATTTTACTCACAGGTCCCGCACGCCAGCCCTCTAGAAGGTTCTATAAACGTGGACATAACAGCCCGCGTAGTGGTGCCACCTCCGGAACCTCACGCGGCCTTTTTGACCGCTTTCGATGACGTATCAGGGTTGGGAGCTTGGCACAGACGCTGGTTCCGTCTCCAACCCCCTCGCCTTGCGTACTGGAAGTACCCGGATGATGTCCAGAAAAAGGTCAGTTTATGGTAAACTGCGGTCTTCACGACCCCCTATATGTTAATAATGGACATGACCTGATATTGGTGGTATTTTTTGTTTAATTTTTTTTTTATAAAGGTTTCTCCAAATAAAATTTCACCACCTCATCTAATGCTCACATTACGGCATAATACGATTGTCTGTTATTAAATATGACATAATCTTTAAATATTATGTCATATTTAATAATTTACATTTACAATGTAATTACTACTATTAGAATACATATTTATTGTTGTCATTTTATATCTAACAAACAAAGAATCCTTTTTTTATATGTATGACGACGTCAACGATGGCTGGGGCGGTAGTGCCGTCTACATTTATGACTATGATTGATATATCCATTGTACAGAAAACAACAGACTAGCGTACTTGTATAGTTAAACAAAATTATAATTTACCTGACCTAAGCAAACCATTGTAATTTAATTTACTATAATATCTTCTATTATTTTACAGATGCCAATCGGAGATATTGATTTAACAACTATAACATCTGACAAAGCTATTCGAGCGCCACGTGACCTATGTGCTCGTCCCAACACCATCCTTCTAGAATCATCGGTACCCGCCGGCATGATAGTCCCTGACAGTGGGTCTTTGGTCTACGTTAGGGGGTCTGATGGTACTGTCAGGAGACGGCATCTGTTGGCAGCTGATACCCCCCGAGATAGGGATGTGTGGCTCGATAAGTTGAATAGTGCGTTGGAATATATTAGATGTGTGGGCGTTGATGATGATTGATTTGAGCATTGAGAAATGTAATGTAGAATGGTAATTCTATACATAGGCGATAATATAATGTTTGATATTTTAGACATTCTAGCTGCCATTAAAATGTATTTTTTTAATAGTATCGATATTTTAAATGAATAAGGAACACAATATTTAGTTTTTTAAACTTATAATGAAGTGCTTTATATTTTGGTGAGTACCTTCTAGCTTACCTATCACAATCATGTCTTTGGTGTTTTAGAATGTGCAAAAATACATAAATTTTAACTGAAACTGTTTTTGTCGTGCCTTGTGTAATATAGTCTCTTTTTTTACCGTAAAATCTCTTTCGTGTGTTCGCCATACGACGTAATATTGGCGAAGTGATTGCTGTTCAACTAGCACGCTCGAAATGAAACCATACAGTTTTTTAAATTAATGTTCTGTTATGCCATCAAAGCTTAAATTTTCAGCTTATATTTTAAATATAAAAAATAGACATTATGAAATATTTATACAATACAATTTTATTTTAAATTTTTTACTGCTAGTTATAATTTTAAAAATACTGTATTATAGTTTTATTCTTATATGCTATTTAACAATTAAATTAACATTATTAATTTAGAATGTTTAACATTACCGCCTAGAACCAAATTAGATTTAAGATTTGAATGAAATTTTCAATGCTGAAATTGTAATAATTTTTTTAATGCAATTAATTGTTCATATGTATACAAAGTTATATTACAACTGACCAATTCTTTTGAACAGGGAACATATTGTTAGTATTCGGATAAATGTGATATTTAAAATACCTTATTTTTTTAAAACTGAAAAAAAAATCAAATATAAAAATGATTTCCATATGAACGAAATTGCAGGTATAAAGTTTGTGGGTTGTACTTACAATTTAATTTAATATTTTACGTAATCTTAATGCTAACAACTGAGAAAAATAACATTTACTTTAAAAACCTATAATGAAATTTAAGTTTTAATCTTATAAACATAATTATGAAATATATAAAAAGCTTCTTTTCTTTATATTACAATAAATTACCTTAAAAATCTGGTTGACCAAGATATTGTCTTTTCACTATCATTTAAAGGACTCATATTTTTTTATGTATTAACCTAATTTTTTTGTGCAAATTTATATTAATAGTGGGATATCCTCCCTTATTTAATCTATGCTATTTCATACATTTGTAGTAAATTTTTCTTCATTTTTTATATGTTACTTCAAACTGTATAATTGTTATCAATTGTATATAAAATCAATTTATTGTAGCAATACATTACTGTAACGCACGAGGTTGTTTTATTATTTATATTTTTTCTCTGAACAAACCGGAAACCGGCCATTCATTCAACCAGATGCAAATTGCAAAAAAATATTTTTGAAATGGAATTTCTGGAATCTATTATCTAAACTGTTCTGTCAGATAAATCCTAAATATTCAATGCGTCGCGCAGAAAATATACTTGTAATGAAGAATAAGTATATTTCCTTTATAAATAATATGACTATGAATATAGAATAATAAGAATTATTGTGTTTTCAATATTGTAATAAAACTCACAATTAATTAATATTTATTTATTAAATAATACTTAACAAAGTTCACCTTCAATTAATTATTTCATGATCATTAAATGAAAAACTTAGTTTGCCATATTTTTATGTTATTTAATAATATTTTGTTTGACAAAATTTCCTACATACAAGTATTTTATAAACGCTTACTTAGTATATGTTGAATATAACAATAACCATTCATAAAATTTTTGATTATAATATTTGTTTATTTACTTTATTTTATATATCATAATTACTTTTCATCTTCATAAGTAACTGGTACGTCTTCAAGTTCCACTCGTCGGTGTCTGCTGAGCTTATCATCTGTTAGACCTTCCTTTAATTCGTGCTGGAAATTTAATAATTATATACATATATAATAGAGAACATCGTGGGTAAATTATCAAAATCTTTCATCTACATAAAATTATGTTTCTCTTATCAAGTGTAAGGTAAAATATCCCCAAAAACACGTGTACATAAGTTTAAAACATGGTAAACTTAACTCTTATGATTTAAAATCCAAAATGACACAGTAATAAAAATAACCATCCTTAAATTTCTTACAAACAAACATTATTTCTACTTATTACTTAAATCAAATTAACAAAACGATGTTTTTTTAAACATAGGTACATAATAAAATATATATTATGTCTTACAAGAAAGTGCCGACAGAGTCTTGCAAACTGGCTGCAATCAAACATTGCAGGTGGTGACCTCTTCCCCCCGGACCAGTCTCGGCTGAAGGTCACCTGAGCTGACACGAGGGCCACCAGCATACATAACACTACTACTGTCATACTCCTGGAAAACAATGTCGTAATTTAATAAAATTAAATATTGGAGAGAGAGAGAGAGAGAGAGATCATTTTCTTTTCGTTTCTTTTATTGCCGTCAAGGAATTTCTTAAGCTTTTTACGTTAAAAGGTCACGTGACCTTTCGAATGTCATCTATTATCACTATTTACATAAGGTTTATTATATCACCGTTCTCTCTTATCTCTATATTTTTTGGCATAACTTAATGCATAATTATGTATGTTTTTACAATAAACATTTACGTAAGGCGGCATACGTGCGACTATAAACGCGACAGCGTGTTAAGTTCGATTCCCATTCGAGGAAAACGAAATAACATATTCATTTCGTCGCACTGGTGGTAACGAGGCAAGTTATTGTAATTTTAGATTTTTTTAAATTAACACTAATCGTTTTTCAGTACCCGTTTAGTTTGGATGACAATACACTATATGGTGTGTGACGTCATTCTAAATTATATGGGCCCGCCATATGGTGAAATAGTTATTTTTAATGCACTTCAACAAAATGAAATTAAAGGACTCGATGAGAGAAATCTAAAAAATAATGTGATGTCATTCTAAATCCAATATGGCTAGACTATGACCATCCAAGATTGCGTTTATTAATAGTTAATATTTACGCACTTTTGTAAAAAGTTGAAAAAATAATAATTGCAAAAAACTTTTTTAAAAAAAAACTTTCATTTAACCGATCCAAAATAAAGAAAATAAATTTTTCCTTTTAAATTTTAACTATCAACTCATAGCCCATACACAATTTATATGATTATAAAAGCTTTTCCCGCGACTTACTTGTGTAAATAAACTAGCACCAATTCAATTATGTAAAATCTGCAATTTCAAAAGATTCTATTTAAATATGGATCACCGCGATTATTTTAGAGCGTTTAAATTAAAGCAATTTTAAAAACGTTTTCTGCATTCAATTTACAACATGTTTATTTCCTATAAAAAAAAAACCACCAACCTGTTAGTGAGATGCATTTTGTCGCTAATCTATACTTTATTCCCGAATATCGAAGTGACCCTGAAGGGATGTGAAATACAATTGCGAAAAATTACGCCGTTGTACCTTTATATAGAGAGTAGAAGATACCTTTGTATTGTACTGCGCACCTCAAAGAGAGGATAAACTCGGGTGTTGATACTCAGAAGGACAAGCTTGATATCTTGAAATATTTTATTTTTAACCATTTGTTAAATGTAAAAATAGATTTTTGACGTGAAATTTTCCTGACGTCAGTCGTGACGTGGCAGATGTGCACCAGCGTGTGAATGTAAATACGCCAGGTGTGTAGGTTCGACAAAAAGCGATCAAAAATGAGAAACAGAGTGTTTTAACACTAGGTTACCTCTGCCCACCCCGCTATACGCGGAGTACAACGAGTATTTTGATTTGAAAGTTCAGTTCACTTCAACTGGACACTTGTTTTTCAATTACCCTATCAGAAATTAAACATTTTCTCGTTACAATAATACTTAATGAGTGGCATTAACTGAATCAATCATTATAAAGATCTAATAAATTAAAAACAATAGTCATTGTTAAATTATACAATATCCATATAATAATATTTTGATAGAATTGTAAGTTGTAATATTGCGAGCGGCGAATGTAAGAATGATCGTGCGTTTTCATGTAATTCTTACTTAGATATATTATACAAAAAAAATATAATAATTTATAAAAAAAATATTTAGTAATTAAAGGCTGTAAGCCGTTAATCCTATATTTGTTTCATTTTTCTTTCAACTCAATGACGGCGACAGAGTCCATTTCCAAATCAGGCTGCAACGTTTAATACGTTTACTATTATTTATTTTTTTAGCTTCACGCCGCATCCCTCACACAGCGGTGTAGGCAGAGGGAGCCTAGTGTTAAGACACTACAAGTGGCATCAATTAAAAAAAATACTTAAATTAATTTGAATTCAACTGTTAAAACTGAAATATAAGGTAT
Source organism: Heliconius aoede (assembly GCA_037355905.1). NCBI lineage: Eukaryota > Metazoa > Arthropoda > Insecta > Lepidoptera > Nymphalidae > Heliconius > Heliconius aoede. Next base: position 263,429 of record JBAIZZ010000188.1, read on the forward strand.
ACCACATACACTTTATCTCAAAAAGAATATCATTACATATAAATTCGTTTGATCTCATTCAGCATGCACAATAGATCCAGGGCGGCCAGGGCGGGACGACAGGTGTTCGACAAATATACTATTGTGATAGGATATTTACGTGTGTCCCGCTGGACACTATAAACCTGCTTATTTTAAATCAGATAATGTATTTTTGCACTAGTTTCATATCGTGACTTTAGATACATATCATAATTCACAAGAATTTAAAATAAAAAGAGCAAAAAGTAATAGGGCCCCGACTCTATTACTGAGACTCCGCTGTCTGTCTGTCCATTTCACACGTCATTTACTTTTTACAATTAATTATTTACAACTTTGACTATTATAATTAGAATTGTATAGGCGTTGAACCGCCATCGAACACAAATCTCTAAGAACTTGGCACGTGGATAATAGAGCAATTGAAAATATATTGTGTAATCTGTAGTTATTAACAATTGAATCGAAGAAAAAAGTAACCAATAAAAAATATTTTTATTATATACTAGATAGAATGGTTCCTTAAGATAATGTAATTTGCATTATTAAGAAATAATCTCATGGTAACTTTATTTTCCTGCATATAGCAGAAATGCCAGACAGTATTTGTCCATATTCTGCCTAAATGAAATACAGTGTGATTTTTTTAGGATAATAAAGACATTCCATCCCCCACTTTACGACGAATTCTTGTGACATTGAGTGGTGAGTGCCGGAACTCAATGCTTTGCCTCGTTACCAGAGCGAAGAAATGAAAATATTAGATATTTCATTCCCCCGAGTGAAAATCGAACCTACAACTCTGCGCGACGAGTAGAAAAAAATATTAATGAAAAAAAATTTTACAAAATATGAGAGAAAACTTTTCAACATACGAACTAGGTTTCGCTATATTTTATTATATATTTTGCTGAATATGTAAAGAGACAAGGATCCATCTTTAGAAAATAAATCTCACATGAATAGAGAGCTATTTGAAGACGATAATGTAGTGGTTTTAGTTTAGCCTTTTAAAAAAAGATTTAAGATATAAAATAAAAATAATTCTTAATATAATTGTATAATGGTAGATTGAGCGAAAATATTTAATATATATAAACGTATACGTATGTCAAAATTTGTAGAAGGAACAAATTATTTTTAAGCGCGGCATTGAGTTTTCCAGTCAACACGCAGTGTCTCCAGAATTCGGTGGAAAGTGTGGAACTTAAGCGTCTTAACACTATGATAAATTTAAAGGAAAAATAAAAATACTTACACGAATTAGTGTAACTTTTAATAAGTTTAAGGTAATTTTATCGCACATCCCGATGTCTACATAAATAGTAGAGATTGAATCCACGACTATCGCGTCCGTCACCCTGCACCCACTGTTCAACTGCGCCACACTGGTCTCTATTGGTACATATTGTCAAAGCAAAATGACATTTAAAAATATTTATTAATGTAAATTAACAAAGGACTTGTTAGATCTTCCTAGAAAAGTAGATTTGTTTCAACATTACGTTTTATTTATCTGACATTCAGAAACCCCCGCTAAGGGGCCGATTAAATTACAATTTTTGTTTACTTTGATCCTTAACCCGGCATTGGTGACGCCGGTCTCACGGACCGGGATTTTCGAACTAAGAATTTGCTTAGAAATAATTAGTTAGGTAACGTATTGATAATTTCTTTTTAATCTTACATGTTACTAAACATAAGTATTTGGTAATTCACAACTTGTATATTAACACGTTTTTTCATGTCTTATATATTTTTAAAAATTAATAACAATCTCAAGCATTTATGACATAAATCAGCCTTTATTATTCGTATGACATTAGGATCTTGAAAAAATATAAAAATATAATTTATTGGTGACGCCGGTCTCACGGACCGGGTTGGTGCCAAAACTGTGAAACACGCATTCGTGATGCTGTTATGGAGAGAGGCACTGCGGGAGACGTAAGAAGAAGCAGCAATTCGAAATCTCAACATGCATCGATGGCGGGTTAAAAACTTATACGACTTTTTCTCAGACATACACCTCACCAATGGCGGGTTAAAACATTATAAGATTCTAAATAAATCTCATTTCCTATTTAAATTTCTAAAAATTTCCAATCATAATAACTGAGGCCGTCTTGGCGCAGAGTATCAAACCCACTACTGTCGCAGTAAATGCGACAGTTGTAAATTCGATTCCCACATTGGCTGGAGTGGAGTTGAGTGCAAGAGCCATTTCCTAGAAAGGGTGGAACCATAACCCTTCATCTCCACCTTAAAGGCTGGCAACGGACCTGTGGCTCCTCTGGTGTTGCATGGGGTCGTGGGCGGCGGTGATCACTTACCATCAGGTGACCCGAACGTTCGTTTGCCTTGTCCTCTCTCATAAAAAAAAAACCTGACCACGTCGATGTTGCGCCTGAGGCGCTACGCCCTATGGGTCCCCACGACCCATCAATGAAAGCCCACTTTAATTGAGGCGAAGTCGGGCTAAGTCTGTCTGTCAACGAGAATCATGTGGGTACGGCATTTTAATACCAAGATTAGATATATAGTAAATTGAAAAACAGTTTTTATATTACTTTCTAAGAGTATAAAAACAAGTATTTGATATTTCAACAGCAGACCCTCGAGATAACAAAATAGATCATTGCCAATATTATTGTTACAATCGAAAAGATAAGTGAACACTATTTACTAATATTTAATGCTTAAATAGGTAAAGTACATATTTTTTTATAATATTTTTAAAAAGTTCGCTGATTATATTTGGAAAATGTAATATCTTTTAAATATCGAAAGTTCTTAATTCGATTATTATTATTATATATTCTATCTACAATCAATTATTCTCTTTTATCTCTATTGTTATCGAACACCCAACACATCTTTGAATGCGACGTAGGTTCTTTTATATTTTAATACTAGTATTCCGTAACGCGCAAAGTGCATAAAAATCCTCGGTTTGATTTTAATAATATTTATCAAGAGGCCGGTTGATACTTATTTGAGTTCGAAGTAATTAATTATAAGAACTCCGTGGACTTCGAAAAAAAAAACATATTATGCCAAACATTTAGTGCAATAAGTGTTTATGTGAAAAACCAAAGCTTCGTGGGAAACCAGGCACCTGAGCGGGGACATTTATATAAAAGCCGATCAGCCTGTTACCTGCGGAATAAGTGATTTACCGATTTCTGAGCGCTGATTGCGATCTGTGGTCGCCTAAACTGGGCTTCCCCTGGGCAACCAAGGGTCTCAGACTTCCCAGCTTTTCTCCCAACCCCTTACTATGAAGAAGAGGCATACCGGAGATATTCAATTTCAACCACGAAGACGTACTTATATTAATAAGCTCCGACAGAGCCTACCGGCCAGAGGGCAGAGCCCTGACGCCATCCCTCCTCTCCTCCCCGCGAGGGTGAAACAGAAGAAGACATCATCAAAAAATAAGTCATTCCACTACCAGCACTCTCATAGTTAAGAACTAGTTTTAATAAAACTTGTATTTTATTTAAATAAAATATATTTTTTAAATAAAACAGAGTTCGAGATCTAATATTTTTACTTACGTATTCATATAACCTTCTTGTCATTCTAATTATAAGTGAAAACCGTATTATATGAGTTGCGTATTTTAAAAGAATTTAGCGTACATCTGTGGGAAGCGGCTACCACCATTTTCCACTCAATTTTCCGAGTTTTAGTTATTATATAAAAAATTAATATAAATAATATATAGTATATTAAAATATAGTTAGCCATAGTTTTCGAACTAACAACTTAATTGTCCAACATCCGATGGAAACCGGCCATTAGTACAACGAACTCTACTTTATACTAGCCGCCATAGAACAGAATGTGTGGAAAACTAAAGTGATCAATCTATTCCTGCACCGCGTGTAAGGTTTCTTCATATCATTCAAAGGCTTCAAAGATATATTAAAAGATTTCTTTTTAGGTTAGTATAAGTCGTGACACAGCAGTTTTAGTGTGACTGTAAGCGTAACAGGTTGTGGGTTCGATGCCTATTCGGAAAAATTAAATATTTGATATTTTCATTTCTTCGCTGTGCTTTTGCGGCGTTCAGTTCCGCCACTTAACACGCAATGCCTCCAGAATATGGCAGAAAATGGGCAACGCAGTGTCTCACAGTAGGTTCTTTCTGCATACCCTGCTGTGTGCAGAATGCTGCAGAAAGTAAAAAATTTTTCATTTCTTTTTAAAATCCGCTATAAAAACCGCTTATATAGCAAAAAAAGACAAACGTTAAGACACTTTTTTCCCTGGTTTTCGCCTTATTTTCGAGACAACGCGTGTGAGTTACGAAACTCAAGGTGCGATTTGTCTTTTTATGAGAGGTGGTTTTGAGTTCGATTTTCACTTATGGGAAAAAAGTCATTTCCATTTTGATAATCTCGTAACAAGAGTATCACTTATTACTACGTGATATCAAAAATAATATTTTATTCTTTTGGTTTCTACGCACTTGTGTCATGAATCACCACTTCGATTGTGGGTCACCCATCCTCGTTTGGTATTTCCTTAAATTACATATTAATATTTTTATTGCATCGCCTTTCATCGCGTGTTACATATATTATTATTTGTTTAAAATAAAATAATATAGAAAATACTGAAGTAAAAAAATTATAAGTTATTATGTTACTTGGAAAAACAAAAAATATATTTTTCTAATATTGTAACCATTACATAACAAACATTTTGTTTATATAACTTAGTGTTTAAAATATTATATTTAATTCAAAATTATTAATATGACAACATTATTAATAATAATTTAGAGACATTCTTTCGTAAAATTTATATTTTTATCAAATATCAAACGAATTGTGTATTTTTAATTTTCGATAATTTAGGAAATCAAATCATATAGAAGTATTACAATATGTAGGCACGTAGCATAACTATATTTTATAAAAAAGTTCATAGTTATTAACTACATTTACACAACTACAATGTTTAAATAGCTTAAACGGTTAAAAAATAATTCTTTATCGTATTCAGTTTAACTTATTATTCTGATGCTATTAGTAAATCGCAATAAATAATTATCTTTATATTGTTTTTTCCAACCAATTGTGAAGGCCACTATATTTTATCGTTAATATATATTTTTTTGCAATAGAAGTATGAAATAGATTATAATTTATGAGTAATTATTTATTTTTAGATTAAGATTATAATTTATCTTTAATAATAAATAATTATGCAAAATAAAAATTACAATTAATCCTAAATAATTAGACGTACAGATTACATATTTTTATATAAATATAATATGATATATATTATTATATATATATATATATATATATATATATATCCCAAAAAAACAAACTTAAATTTGTTTCTGTGTCATATTTAATGATTTAAGTAAATATGTATATAAATATAGATATTATTACATCAGAAAATTTCCAACGATATAATCTTCTACTTAACGAATATCGGTGTAAACAAGCTAGTGTATATGACATTACTGATTGTTTTGAAGATATTTAATGAACGTCACAGAATGCGTTCGTATCAAAATAGAAGAGACATCTTATTATCGGCATTGGAAACCTCAACGTCGAAAGCAATCAAAGTCGACCATTGCGTTGTTTTCTTGTGAAATAAATGTAGTATATCGCGGACTCGATCGAACACAGCACGTCTTTGTAAACAGAGCGTTGAAACCCGGCTGCAGCCACTAGTGCATTTAATACGGTACGTTTACTTTTCTTCTATATATTTCATTTAAATTTTTAACTTTATACAATTCACCTAATATAATATAATTCTTCTTTGTGGACATTGCGCGAGGTTCTAAAATACAATACAACTCTATGTATTTTAAATACAATTCGTTGACATGTTAATGTTATTAAAATAAAATTAACCGAAGCTCAAAATAGTCAAAGATAAGCAAATATTTATAAATGAAGATACCGATATTTAATTGTTTCTGAATGTTCAAACCGATTTTTATAAAACTCTACACACGTGATAGGCACGCGTATAGGTATATTATTTGAAAGAAGCCCTCGTCTCGTGGAAACTATTGATGAATTAAATGAACCCACAAATGATCTGAATATTTATACGCGAACAGGTGTCACGTGGCATCTGTCAACTGTCAAATCTATAAGACTGAATCAAGTAAGCCTTAGCCTTAAGTTCGTTAAAAAGGTTTTGGTTTTAAAAATGCACAATTCTTTTTTTCGTTCTTAGCCGTCACTTCGTTTCATTTTTAGCTGAGAGTTGTTTTTAATTATTTTTTTTAAGTATTTTAGTTTATTTTCTAAAGTGTATTATTATTAATATCTGTTGTTACCCGGGGTCGTCAACGGCGGTGATCACTTACCATCAGGGGATCTGGTCTTTTTCCATAAAAAAAAGTATTATTAAGTTTCTGGAAAAGAACGCAAATAAGATAATTATTACTTAATTTGAGTGAAATTCATATCAAAAGCTATTTAGATTTAGATATAGGCTGAAACTTTATGCAATTGGACAAAGTCAGAATCGGCATTCACAAAAATATTATCATAAAATTTATCACCACGCGCTTATAGCGTTAACTGTCAATTATAATTCATAGTTTTTATTTATTTACTCTAGTCATAGCACTCTTGATACTTATGTAGGTATTTGAATACAAAACAAAATAATGCCACGATGGCGTTGAAAATTATTAAGCAATATTTTCTTCCTTAAAAAAATATATTAATAACTTAAAAAACTTAAAACTTGTTTGGAAATGTTGTCATAATCAAGAAAAACACCAATTGTCAACTTTTAAATAATATATACACGCTTTAATCCAATACTAATATTATAAATACTATATTTGACCACTAAATTTGTATATTCTTTTATAATGTCATATGTGAAATTAACATATATAGTTGACCAGGATGTAGAAACGCGAAATATCAAGGAAATTCGTTTACACCGTTACCCGTTACGTTACCAAGTACTAAATCTTGTACATGCAACAGTGCTCCGTACAATCTTGCAAGTAAAAGCTAATTGCATTCTTAGTAATTGTGTGGGAAGTGTGAAGAAAACATAAGACATACCGTTCTATTCGCACTCACGAATTGACCACCAATTCTTGAGTTATTGCGTGTTGAATGGCAGAACTCAAGGGCGCGCCTTCCTCGTCCTCGTCGTCACCAGACCGAGGATATCAAAATTTTGAAATATTTCACTATCCCGAATGAGAATCGAATCCACAACCGTCATATTTACAGTCGCGCTCTTGTGCCGTTGCTCTACAACGACTCGGTGTATTGTAATAGGTGCAAAGATCTTGTTTTGTTTATTTTTAAGCAATTACCCCTAGACTCTACCTCAGTTTCATCCAACTGATTTCAAAAATAAATACTCCAGAAACAAAATAAAATGTAGAGACTTTTGCCTTATTATTTTTTTAAGTTACAAATGAAAAGAGAAAGTGAAGTGAGTGTGTTGTCATTTTAATCAGACTTTAATTAAATTAACCCAGATTAATAGATTTTTTTTTAGTATTTACACGCTGTACCGCAGTGAAGGGTGCAGTAGGTACCTACTCGTAACTATAGACCTGGTTACGTATAGCAATGAAAGTTGTCGTAAGTCAGTTGAGATGTGGCACGCTGGTTTCAAAACAGCAATCAATAATGGGCTTTTAATGGAAATACGAACTTCCTATCGAAAAAATATATATATAATTTATATTTATAATTTATATATTTCCCTTAGTAATGGTCTGGACACGTTATTACCAGGTAAAGTGATCAGTGTCAGGTAAAAAGTGAGGAATGGAGTTTTTACTAACACTAGGCTCTATCTCCCTTCCCTGATACGTGCAGGATACAGCGTGAAGCTGAAAAAAAAAATATTAATATTGTTAATATATTATAACACTGACTTTGACATGTGGCAAAATAAAAACATAGTAATAAAATGCTATTTAAATGAAATATTATGGACACAATAAGTAGTAAACAGTCTTATGAGATTTATCGAATGCGTCACTGACGTTTGTCGTCAGAAGCCAATAAATGCGCGCGTATGCGGAATAAATAACAAAAATATTAGACGTATTGTAATGTATGAAAACATTCACTCAGTCCAAGGCTTTATCTATTGATAATATTGATATAAATTATTTGTTTGTTTCTTGCAATTTTGTATACTAAATGTGCAGTTGTAATGTATTATATATGTGGGTGTGATGATTGTGAGTTCGAATCCTACTGAAGCGATAATATAGAAAAACAAATATTTTTAAATTCCTATTCTTTTTTTATTGTTTATTCTTTTTTTATTGTTACAAAAAACCTTGCTTTGTCTAGTTTGACGTCTCTACTTAAATATAATTAAAACAAAATAATAGCTCTGAATGAGCAAAATTTTTAAGTATATTTCATTAACGCGTCTCTAAAAAAGGAAATAAATATCAAGAAATGGCAGTAAATATTAAATATTTAAAAAAAATAACAAACTATACCCAATAATTTTAAAACATATGAGATGTAGTGTCATTTTCATCCACACCTTTCATCCAGTACCAGATCCTTGTACTTCCTTTGTATTCTAGTGATGTATCTGCACATAATATGATGCAACGACGAGGAACGATTACTTGCAAGGGACACGACCCACTAATGGTCGCATTTAGTTTGACTTTGTAGACAATCAGGAAGAACTTGGCTATCTCTTATTTACATGGAAACGCAACATTTTATAATAACAATCTATTTAGAGACTGGTGTAATTAAACATGTGTGAACTAAATAAATAAATATAATAATATCAAATGAATTACTGGAGTCCGGAGTATCTTTTAAATATTTTTATTGATTTCTATTTGAATTATTAAATGTATTTCTCTATGACAATAAAAGTATATTGTAATTGATTACAACTATTAATAAATAGCAAACGATTTTAGTATTTACAATGAGATTCTTCCACTACGCTATCGCGACGTAGCATGAGAATGTTTGCAAGTGTAACTGCAATTATTGTAGGTTCGATTTCCTCCCAAATTTGAGTCAAAAACCAGCAAATCTGTGCTTTCATTGGTGCTGAAACTAAAGCAAAACCTAACGAATATATGTCCAATTGAATTTTTTTAAGTCTTTCAAAAGCATCTAAATTAGGTATATTTGCACCGAATTGTTATATAACTGCAATATATTGGCCCAATGATTCAATAATGTCAAATGAAAAACAGTACGTATCTTTAATTTGATTTGATGTTTATCTTTAATTACTTTGATTTTACCCTCTGTGGCAACATAATCTTGCATTAAATAAAAGAAATTAAAATAGTAGATATAAGAATTGTGTAATCAATATTTGTACGATAAATATATATATAAAGGTTAAAACGAATTTTATTTCGTTTTTCGCAAAAAAACCGCAAGAGAATTTAAGTAAAAAAGTTTCTCAACTAGCCCTCTCCAATATTAACACTTAAAAAGTAAAATAGTAAAATCCATTTCTTTTATTAATAGAAAAAAAAGTTATCAGATTCAAAATTTTTTCAATGTAGTTTACTGTCCTTGATGTTCAGAGTTACTTCGGCCATTTTGACTGGCTCTCTCTTATTTACATTTGGCCACGAGGTAAAGCTGCTGATAAAGGCTAGTATTAAAATACAGCTAAATCTTTCGAATTCCTAGATAAATGTTAGAGTGTGGTGTATAATGTAAGGAAATATTATATCAAAATAGTATTTGTTCAAGTTTATTTAAATATTTTTATGACCTCATTTCTACAGATAACAAACTACTTAGATTAATAATATGAATTAAAAATATTATAAAGATATATACATTATCGATTTCGCAATAAACATGATTATTTTTTAATGATTTGATACGCAGTTGTAGTTGTGTATCCAAGGTGATAATTCTTTTTTAGGTTACTACTAGGCGACAAGTGTTTTATTTTGTCGTTTATATTACTTTTGTTTCGAAAAATATTACGTAATTATTAATAATTGGTAACAAAAATATGTATTGATCCGTAAAAATAAAATATTTTAATGTATTTTGTGTGCGATCGCACAGTAAAAACGTCTGTTTATATATCCAAAAAAGTTAAGCATTTTCAATTTTTCGCAGTGGCTTTGATTTCTGCCACTCAACACGCAATGCCTCTAGAATTCGGCAGGAAGTCGGGAACGGAGGGTCTTAACACCGAGATTCCCTCTGCCTACCCTGCTGTGTGCAGGATACAGCGTGAAGCTGAAAAAAAAATGTCCTTTACCAGACTTAACGATTGAATGCAACATTTAACGCTTTACTTTGTTTACAATGCAAATGTAAATATGTTTAAATATAATTATTCCGGTTCCGTTCTCTCTCGACTGATTGAGAATCGAATCTGCAATCCTAGTCGTAACATAAATAAATTAAAATATAAATAAAATTTGTCTATAGCGGCGGTCAATATTCAAGACATGCATACTAAATAAAATAATATATGCTGGGTTAGTTTATTTTATACATTCCACTTTGGTAAAAAATAAAAAAATAAAAGAAAAAATATTTTCTAAATGCCACACGTTCTATGAACCAGTTTAAAAATATGAACAACAAGGCTTTTACACACTACGCGTTTATTTAATAACTATTTAACTTTGTTTCAGATTTAACCACAAACTCTAATAATTAATAACTAATCGAAAATGGTGTTGCTTTTAAGAAGACTCACAAAAAAGTAAGTATAGTATATTTTATATTTCTTACTACTGTATAATTTGCAAGAGAAGTAAAATTATTTCTTCTTTAAAAATTTTCCACCAAATCATTAAGCTTCTGAAGAACCGTCGATAAAATAAAGATAGACATAAAAATAAATATTTATATAAAATCCAATTACTTGAAAGAAATTCAAGTATTGCATAATGCGAGTGACCGGACCGTTCTAGATAAGGTAGTTCAATATACTTGTAAATTTTTTAAAAGCCTACCAACAACTCTAGCTGATATCAGTATTATAGTAATATAGTTTATAATTAGTTGATATTACAAAGCGATGTAAACGTACAGTCGTTGTTAATTTTATTGAATTTTATTTTTTAATAACATGGATAATTAAAAAGTATAGTTTTTAAGAAACATAAACATTTCGAATAAGAACGACACTTATGGAAAAAACCTCAATAAAAATAATGAATGTGGAAGTATAACAGCATTTTTATATATAAATTTGTGTGATGCCGCCGATTTTTCAAACAGTACAGTATGTCACAAGCTCTAATATCATCCACTCTACCTGGATACGTGGCACTCCACTACTCGACTAACGAACCTGTGGAATGGTCTACACGCGGTGGTGTTTCCATGTCGATATGACATGGATGCCATCAAAAAACATGTTTATCTCCACCACAAAGGCCGGCAACGCACCTGTAGCTCCTCTGGTGTTGCACGGTGTCGTTGGCGGCGGTGATCACTTGCCATTAGGTGACATGAACGCTCGTTTACTTGTGTATTTCATAAAAAAAGTACATGTTACATGGAAGTTACATGTCTATATTATATTCAACGTAAATACAAATAGATTATAGACATAAATAAATATTTTTTTTTATAAACACGAGAAATAAAACGCCAAGTCTGTAATCGGCCTGTCACAATCAGGTGTAAAGAGCAAAGGTCCCGTGTATCTGGAGGCGCGGCCGCACGCCCCTCTTTCATCATAGCGGTTATCGCTTCCACATTGTTATTGTTAAATAACATAAACTAATCTTTTACATGGAATTATTGTAATATAATATATTTATTGTCTTTAAAATTATTGTTTTTCAGTATAATTTTGATTATATAAAGATTATTTTAATTTGTCGATTGCTTTTTATCTACATACGTATCCATGTACGAGTATACGACTGTAACTGAGCAATCACTGTCTCTGTTTATAGTTATGTAAAAAAATAATATTTATATTTTATTAAATATAAGCAATCTGTCATTTTGGCCCTTCGAGAATCAAACCCTCAATCGTCGCGGTTACAGTCACACGGTTGTGCCACTGTGCCACGATGACCTCAAGGATTTTTTATATTTGAATGTTTATTTATTTATATTTTATTATAATAATGAATCGAAACTTACAATGACTTGCTAATAATATAAAATGTTCTTTACACCCGGATCTAAAATATTGAAGAAATAAACAAACTTATCGCAAATATTATTAAACTTCATATTACATATTCTCAGTTTTATTACACATTCTCTTAATCTTTCGCGGCAAAAGGACGGTTACGGGTTCGATTTTCGCGCTCGTTACCAGAGCGAGTCAATGACAGTATTAAACACGCATTACCGCAAGAATTCATCGAAAATTGGGGAGGTGTCTTGAAGATGAAAGGAGTATCTTACATTTTTAACACTGGGTTCCCAGGTTCCCTGACTTTAGCTCGCTCTGTGCGGGATACATCGTGAAGCTCAAAAAAAGTGATCTCTATAAAGAGACTTTACAGGCTGCAACAAGGGTCCGTTCACATTGTATCGGGGTAGTGTCTCCCATAATTTTGCTCTTACAACTCTGTCAAACGCCTTTCTTAATATATCCTTATCATAACATTATCATAAAGGTCTTTTACTTAGCGAACCCAAATAAAATGATATCAGATATTTTGTTTTAAGTTCGCATTGTGTCAGCATAAGTTTAGATAATGCTAATTATAATAAATACAATGACTCTGACTTTTGATTTTCGTTAATTTATAATATGACTTGCATAACTTTCAATATATCTATTTTCACATTTATATACAAAGACTTTGAAGCAATTGAAATAGAAACGAGATTATCATTAATAATATTATTAAATATTTGTTGAAAAAAAATCAATGTTCTAATACAAAGGTACATTGTTCATATTTTAATAAACTTTCTGAAACCTGCGCAGCATAAAAGGTATGCATATACAGATTTATTGATTTTTACGAAAACGTATGTCATAAAATTTTATGACTATCTATGCAGTTTAAATAATGAAAATTGACATTCATATTTTATATTTAGATAATAAATAGAATATTCATCAAAATCCTATTGTGCTATCAAGATATAAACGATCGGCCTGTTGAACTCCTCGTCTGCGACACCCTTCTTATCACTTGATAAGCGACCACCAGCTGTTATTTTCCACATTCGGATAAAAGATTTTACATACTCAAATAAAGTTATTTTTAGTAAACAAATTATTGCAAGTAAAAAAAATTTCAGAAATATAATTAAATGACGTCAGAAAAATCATCATTGGATTGATATTTTTCGTAAAACTTTTTAAATTTATCAGTCCCAATTGTAGGGCTATAGTGTGGATATACCCTTATTTCTAGGCCCATTTTTATCAGTATCTATTTGAAAAAGTTGAAATTTTTCAGTATTTTGTGGATGATGTCCATAATTTATATTAATAAGCTATTCTATTTTATCAGGGTGATCTTATTTTAAGCCGTGTGGTCCCGGCTTAGAATAGGATCACCCTGATACTGTCGGTGTCGTAAGAGGCGACTAAAGTACGTGTGGTAGAGTCACGTCGCCAGTAATGGCAACACGCATGGGTAGACTCGACCGGATTTAATACCACCCCCGACATTTAAAACCGGCGTGAAGTAGTGGCCCTTGCCACTGCGTTTCACATTAGGTAATGCCGGGCCCCGGTGCCCTTCATCTCCACCTTAAAGGCTGGCAACGCACATGTGGCTCCTCTGGTGTCGCATGGGTTCGTGGGCGGCGGTGATCACTTACCATCAGGTGACCCGAACGCTTATTTGCCTTGTCCTCTCCCATAAAAAAAAATAAAATAATAAGCTGTTATCGTTATAGCTTGTTCTTTTTGACATTTTGTTATTATAAACGTTATATTATATTATTTTTATGTAAGATTAATTTTATTATATTAATTATGTATTATATTGAATTCATATTTATATGTACTACCATTTGGTTCGAAATAATCGTATAATTTAGTGGTATATATAGATATAGCGCATTCCTTCATACATTGTCTCTACAACGTGGCTAGAGTAGTAAGAAAGGGACGAAGACGGGTCGTTGACCGGCCGCTGCCGCAACGTCAAATTGAAATTATTTGTAAGCTAATTTTGCTTTATTACATACGAAAAACGCACTACTATGATGTCAATTTGGAGTCTTCACTTTATTTATTTTTTTATTTAGAGTAAAAGTCTTTTTTTTTATATAAAATTTTAAGAAACACGCGGTAAGAATTTGCGATGAATTTTTAATATTTTTAATCTTTGTCACCCAATAAACAATAAACTACAACATTCATGTATGTAAGATGTGTAATCTGGATACAGGGAATAAATACATTAGAGAATTCTTAATTCCAGAGTCGGTGGAAAAACGAGCAAATTATTTTTTGCAGCATTTGTTTTCTTTATATATAAGCACGCAAATATAGTACTGGAATTTCGGACTTTACTAAATATAAAAATTATTAGAAACAATTTCCTCTATCACCTATATTACTTTATACCTTCAAATCACCCTGTATAATTACGCTATTGGTATTAAATTATCCTTCACATACTTTTGAAAGGTACGTAAATTGTTTTAATTTTATTTGAATCTGTGACCTTCGTCGATACTAAACAACACTCGACTAGTTTCCTATTAATTAAATAATTAATTCTAACATTACATAACTGTCGTAACTCACACAACCGCCTTTAACTGTTCTAAGGCCTATTAAAATAAATCAGCGTGTTTTTGTTTTGATCGAAATATATATACCTATTGTTTTTACGTTATTATTATACTTTACGATCTTATTACGCACATACTTAGGTAGGGAGAAACTGGAGTGGCATTCTATCTTACCAGTAAGTGGGAAAATAAAAATAACTTATGATTAACTTTAACGTTAAGATGATTAACTTTAACGTTTAACGGCGCGTCCCTTATATATCACGGTAGAGGGAACCTAGCGTGTTAACGCTAGGTTCCTAGTGTGTTAACACTCCATTCTGTTTTCCCACCTAATTTTCTAGATATTCCATATTGAGTTTACTGATAACTTATCGCTGCGCTTTGTTCCCATAACGAGAAAATGAAAAAACCAATCCCTCGCTTGGATATGAAAGCTGATGGCTGTCCCGGCCAAGATTACCTCTCTATTAATGATAATAAAATTATCGGGTTTTGTGGTAACTACCTAAAATTTTACTATTAGGTCAGAGGTCACGGCTTCAATAATAATAATCATCGATAGTGAAATATACGTTTATTTAAACATAGTGGATACAAAAAAATATATTTTTAGTTATAATTGACGTATAATTTCATTCGTTAATCAAGAGTTATGGAAAAAAGTGAATAAAATTAGAAAAAATTAATAACATTCATAGCTACGATTTATATGTATTTTATAAATACAAAAGGTAAAAAAATAAATATATTGAATGACGTGTGGCAATACAAAATGTTATCTTTATATACCAGAAGCTACACCTGAATGCAATAATAATAAATCTAGTCTTATATTGTTAATTATATAATTTA
The DNA here is from genome assembly GCA_037355905.1 of Heliconius aoede. Taxonomy (NCBI): domain Eukaryota; kingdom Metazoa; phylum Arthropoda; class Insecta; order Lepidoptera; family Nymphalidae; genus Heliconius; species Heliconius aoede. Next base: position 278,992 of record JBAIZZ010000188.1, read on the forward strand.
CTTAATTGATATTTTAACGGAAATGTGTTATATTATTAAAACAAATTAGATATTTAAAATAGAACAAAGAGCTATCTCGTTTTGAACAAAAGCTAGAGTGAGCGTGCTAGTATTTTGCCGAGCTTCCTGTTCGTGGACAAAGAATCCAGGTGTGTGGCCTTCGATACTTGTCTCTACGTATTATAATATATGAAGTAGATATTTTTATTGAATAAGTATTGTATGTACTGTGGTACTATGATATTTAGATTTCATTATAATATTTAAAAAAATATGCTTCACGCTGTATCCTGTATATAGCAAGGAGGGCAAAGGGTAATCTAATGTACTCCATTCCTAACTTTCCACCAAATTTTTCGAATCATTGGTGCCAGAGCGAAAAAATATTAAAAAGTATTAATTCATTGCCCGGAGTGGAGATCGCACCCTCGGCCGTTACAGTCGCACCTGTGTTCCCACTCCTCGACGCCCTCGCTTGTTATTGTAATAATCTTAAAATAAAACTCTCTTTACATAGTCTATTTTAATAATCTGTCTAAATAAAAATAATTTGACAACTGGCTGCCTTAAAATTTACTTATTTACAAAATGATTATAGTGTAAAATTGGGCTATAAATAAATAAACTTCACGCTGTATCCCGCACACAGCAGGGTAGGCAAAGGGAACCTAGTGTTATAACACTCCGTTCCTTACATTCCGCCGACTTCTGAAGGCAATGCGTGTTGATTGGCGGAACTCAACGCCGCGGTTTTTGCCACAACACCTAAAATAGTTATAGAATTGTTTATTACTGAAATAATAATAGTACAGCAGTGATTTGTTGTATGCATAGTGTAGAATTTATAACATTTTACTTAATATAATATAGATTATAATATAGAAATATATTCCATACCAAAAATAGGACCAAAATATATCAAACTGGAAATATATATACAACAGTGGGTATAAAATAAACTAGTCTGACAGCTCAGTCATTGCGGGTGTGGCTGAACATGTCGGCATTTAGAGTTACCAAATACCATTCGAAATAGTTTTTATATGTAACTATACATAAAATATAAAATGTAAAAAAAACTGTCAATATGTATAGTGTCCATATGTAGAATAGATGCAATTTTTATACCTGGTAGTCAGATGCGTAGCCGAGTAAACAAAGAGAATCGTTCCCCACTTTCCATGGAGTTTTGCTGTCACTTGGCAGCACTCAACGCCGCCTAGTGAGCATCGAACCCATAACCACCGTATTTACAGAGTCAATGGCTGTCCCACTGCGCCACGACGGCTTAGACTCTGTGTTTTATATGCTTGGAACAGTATAAGCTAACGTGTGACTGCGATGAATATAATGAAAACAAACAAAGTAAACTCTATAAGGCATTACTCTAAAGGAATAGTGGAAAATCCATAAAAGAAAATGTGTTATACTAATTCAATGTTTACTCTAACATGCTATTATAGCCATGATATATATAAATAGAAAATTTAAACTCAACATTTTTAGCTCCAAAAAAAAAATAAGACTGCAGAAGCAAAGTGTGCGACTGTAAAAGTGTAAACGCGACAGGTTGTGGTTGTGTGCGATCCTCACTTGGCAAAGTGAAATATTTTATTTGCTCGCTCTGGCAAAGAGGCCAAGAACGAAATTCCTCCATAATTTGGTGAAAAGTTGAGAATGGAAGTGTCTTAATGGGAACCGAGTGTCTGGAGGTGACAATCCCTTCCAGCTCCATCTACCGTGAAGCTAAAAAAAGAAAAGTAAATCATACTTCCAATATAAGATGCATATTAAAATCTACATAAAACCCTATTTCGTGCGTAAATTGCATAGAAATAGCATATAACTTAACGGAGCTTTTACAGCTACATAAGCCTTCATATAATAATGTATAGTATGCAAGTCGACGAACTAGCAACTTCGCATAAAGTTGCATCAGACAAAAGCTTCTTGTAGTTTTGCACACGTCTGAGACACGCGCAGATAAGATACGAGTAAGTTTAAAATAACCAATCATAAACATTTTTTAAAATTTATGTACGTTTTATGTTTATAACTTTCCTTAAATATATATATATGCTATCATTAGATATAATTATGGACATAAAATATGAAAATATAGAGTTAAAATATGATTATTGTCGCAAATTAAATTCCGCCACTCAAAAAATGTCAAATTTGGAAAAAAAAAAACGGAAAACGGAGTATCCTGACAGTAAGTTCTTCTTTCTATGCTCTACGATGAAAAAAGCGTGAAGTGAATTTTTGTTTGAATTTGTCATTATAAAACAAATATTACTCTGTAATTTCCCCAATATTGTTAACTAAATGGAATTTCTAAACTAAATCAAAACAAAAATAACATTAGATGCGTTATTATAGTGACGAAAGCGATATGTACGAACTTACGCAACAGCACCTTGAGCTTTGAACGTGCTGACGAAATACCGGCTTCTATACGATCATAGCTAGTTTGTTTTGATCGTGCACACGTAGAGACGAGCCCGCCGCCTCGACCAATCAGGGAGCCGCGTTGAAACACTCCCTCGCGTATATATTGCGCGTGCGCATTCGATCTAACTCACTGTTTAACATTATTGGACATAGTTTCTTATTAAATGGGTGACAGATTAAACATTATAAAGTCTTATAAGTGGCTCTTATTTTTGTTCAGCTTCAGTAATTTGATTAAACTATAGATTTGTTATTTTTTTAATTTGTAAATTATTACCGTACAGTATTTTTTTCTGTATTTTTTTCTAATTTCTTTCAAAAATGTTGCAATTTAAAGTTGTACCAGAAAATTATGTGAAATCCGCTGCACAGTAAGTGTTTGTATATAATTTAAAATTTATAATAAATTCACACCAATCTCTACTTACAGTAAATGATCACATTTACGTTTTTTATATTATTGAAATATTATAGGTACTTACCAAAAAATATTGTAATTTACTTTAAATTTTTGTTTTAATATATTATTAGTATAATATAATTTCACTGAAAAATAGTAAATATTCAAATAATAATATTACATTCAAAATTTTCTTTGTTCGATTTAATTACTCAGTCCCCCAATATTATTAGAATATCATGCAATCGATCACTATGCAGCAATCACTTATCAGTGAACAAAGTTCGCAGACTTAACAGAGCATATGAATTTATAGTTCATTATATATTATTAAAATATTTTAAATAATATTTACTAAAGTATAATTTAATATTTAAATAATTTTATAAATTAATTAACAATTTTACTTATTCTGTAACTTTAATATGACTCGGGAAATCGGAACAGTAGAGTACGTTTATATTAAATTCAAAACCTGATTCAAAATAACACGTTAAAACCTTTATTTTTTGCCTGTAATTACGTTAAATTATCTTATAATAATTAGGTTTCATATATTAGATGAATAAGAGTGCCTGCATTAACATACCTAGGCCTAGATATCTAATATGCCTACGTTAGAACTAACAGGACGTTGTGGGTCTGACATGCATCTAGGGCAGATATTTATATCATATACTACATAATATTACGATTTCTATAAATATATCTGAGTAGCACAGTTTAAACTTTAGTTTAACATTTACTATACACATTTAAAGTATGTAACGGAGAGTCTTCACTTCAGTTTAATAATTCTTGATGCAAAATAGATTAATAGAATATCCTATTTTCCAACGCTTACTTAGCGCTGGTGGTGACACTACTAGCTAAGCTCGAGCCACCTTCTATATTAAATTAAATAAGTGCAATATTCCTTTACTTATTGCAAATTCCGTAGAAAGAAAAATTGTAAGTTCGATCACCACTAATAATAATAATATATATAATACATATTTATTATTTAAGTCGTTGTGGCGCAGCGGCACAAGGGTGTAACTGTAACGCGACGGTTGTGGGTTCCATTCCCACTCGAGGAAGTGAAATATTTATGTACATTTATATTTCAATTTTCTTCGCGCGTCCACTCAACACGCAATGCCTCCAGAATTCGGCAGAAAGTGGGGAATGGAGTGTCTTAATATCGAGGTTCCCTCTGCCTGCTAAGTGCGGGATACAGCGTGAAGCTGAAAAAAGAAAATAACATAAGCTAATAAAATCTATTTTGTTTCAGATGCGCCCAAATTGCACTCGGGTGCAACAGGGCAGCACATCAAGCAGCGCTCCGGGGCGCTACCAAGCCTAACCCTCAACTTGCTGCTTTAACACCGAAGGTAATAATATATGTAACCTTTAATACTCAAATCCATCTATATAAAAAAAAATGTGATTCAGCTTCCTAACTAAATCTACAGTTAAACGATCGACCCCATAAAGACTTCTGTTACCCATTTTCAGCCGAACTCTGGAGGCGCCGATTTCTGGTGGTCCGATTTCCATTCGAGGAAATGAAATATTTCATATTTTAATTTTCATTTTACTTATTCTGCTAGGAAGCAACATGCATATCCAGCGACATGCGGGATGCAGCGTGAAGGGCCTAATATAGTATTATTCTTTAGGTCCGCGCCTTCATCGAGCGAAGTGCAGCGCTCTGCGAACCAGACCATGTGCACGTGTGCGACGGTTCCGATGCAGAAGCGGGCGCGCTGCTGCAACTGATGCAACAGCAAGGCACTATCAAACCTCTGCCTAAATATGATAATTGGTAGGTTATTTTATATAGATTTGATGAATAAATTGTTTTAATTTTATTATAAGAACTTTTAATAGGAAAATGGCGGTCGTAGTCGTCGCGGCCTAGGAGCACAGAGGCGCAACTGTAATTGCGACGACTTTGGATTCGATTCAAACGCGAGGAAATTAAATATGAATGTTTTCATTTTCTCGCTCTAGTAACGAAGTGAACCGCGACCTTGAGTTTGGACACTCAACACACAATCGCTTCAGAATTCGGTGGAAAATACAGAACGAAAATTTCTTAATAGGAACAGAACGTCTCAACACTAAATTCCCAGGTGCCCACTGCCCATACAGCCATATGTGCTGGATTCAGCGTGAAGTTAAAAAAAGTACCAAATAATATTTACTAAATAAATTTACTTAGAAAATCGAGGATTTCAAACACAAATTAGATTTCGGAAACAGATCAATTTGAAGCTTATATGTTTTAGCTGGCTCACCCGCACCGACCCCGCCGACGTGGCTCGCGTCGAATCCCGTACCTTCATTTGCTCTGAACACGAGAGGGACATCGTGCCTGTAGCCAGGGCCGGACAGAAGTCCGCTTTGGGAAATTATATATCTCCCGTGGATTACGATAAAGCGGTGGCCGAGAGGTTCCCTGGATGTATGCGAGGTGAGTGCGGGTTTGATTTTGAATGTATTTTGTGTGTTTGCTGTTTAGAATAACGATCTACCTCAATGTTTTCAGTAATAGTAAATGTTTATTGTCGTAAGTTTAATATTTGTTGATGAATTAATAAAATTATTAAAGCTGTGGTTATAAATAAATATTTTATAACATGAATTTATTAATTTAATCTGTAAGGTTTGTCTAATAAAAAAATATAATATTGCTTTATAATATCAATCAACTGTTTCCAAAAATTTGTGAAATTATTGATTGATATATGAATTTCTTGACGTCTTTGAAGTGAAATAAGGTCATAATTTCCCTCGTAGGTCGCACCATGTACGTGATACCATTCTCGATGGGTCCCGTGGGATCTCCGCTGTCTAAAATTGGTGTCGAAGTGACTGACTCACCGTACGTCGTGTACTCTATGCGCGTCATGACTAGAATGGGTAAGTTTGAATAAAATTAACGCTTTTTTTTGTATTATTTACTTAGTATTTTAAATAATTTGTCTGTAAAGGCGTTATTTAACGTTTTTGTTTTCTATAAAATTTATTTTTAAACAGTTGACACAAAAAAACTACAGTTCTAAAATATGTTTCCATACTTAGTGTAGACATTTTATAAATATTAAAAAAACTTTTTTTTAAAACATAAATATTTCACAAAATCTCATTGTATTTATTACTATTTACTAAATAAAAATACAGGTAGCAAAGTGTTAGAAGCGCTTCGCACAGACGAAAACTTTGTGCGTTGTCTCCACGCTGTAGGGCGCCCGCACTCCACACCGGGCTGGCCCTGCGACCCCGCCAGGACCATTATACTGCACCGCCCTGATGACAGCGAGATTATTAGTTACGGTAAGTTTAATAAGAAAACTTCATAAAAATGAAATAACAAAAATTGGACAAGAAAATGTTTGAATTTGAACTTGTGTCCTAATTAGTATGTCGAATATATATTAATATGAATCGTTCTTGAATATAGGTTACATAGTACTAAGTCGTTGATAGAAAAAAAAACAAAATTGATTGGACACACCAATCGCAGGAACTACTTGTTTGTATTAAAAATAGTTTTTTTTTTGTATCAGGTAGAATTTATTCTTTTAATAATTTCACTCGGCAAAATAAATTTCGAACTGTTAATAAATAATATTAGGTACCTATGTAAATCTAAAATTTCTATCAATGTAATATTAATATACTGTAATATACTGTTTTAACGTTTAAATAAGTATTTCTTTTCATGCAGGCAGCGGTTATGGTGGAAACAGTCTTTTGGGCAAGAAGTGTTTCGCACTGCGCCTGGGCTCAGTGTTGGCGAAGCGTGAAGGGTGGCTGGCAGAACATATGCTGGTAATTATACTTTCATTCATCTAATGATGGTTTCTGCTACCCTTTTAAATTATTTATTATAAGGCTTATAGGAAGTATCGAACACATAAATTTTCTTAATTTTTTTCACTTCTTCTCTAAAAATATACAACATATTTTTGCCTTCATGCTTATATTCCACAAATAGCAGGATGTGTACTCAGGCATCTGGTAACTAGTGTTAAAACACTCAATTCCCTAATGTCGCCCAATTTTTCATCATAATGATCTGTGATCTGTGTGATGTGATCTGTAGTGCTAAAATCGTTCATAAAGAAGTGGAAATAACTCTTTCCTCCTCATGAAAGTGGAAATCACCACCGTCATGTTCATTGTATATATTATGTTGTAACGCTGCGCTGTCAAGGGCCTATTATACTTATTATTACTAAATGACCCTAAACTTTCCAGATCGTAGGTATAACTGACCCCAAAGGCAGAAAACGTTATATCGCAGCTGCCTTCCCCTCAGCTTGTGGTAAAACCAATCTGGCCATGATGACCCCCACGCTGCCAGGGTACAAGGTGGAGTGTGTGGGTGATGATATCGCGTGGATGAAGTTCGACGATAATGGCATTTTAAGGGCCATAAACCCTGAGAATGGGTTCTTTGGTGTGGCACCAGGTGAGGGCAATTTTTTTTAATATGTAAACATTATCTGTTAATCTTTATTTCAATGATAATAATTCAAAACTTGGATTTGTTAAGAACTTATAGTCTTTATTAATGTTATTTTGACACGTTGCTATTCTATATCTAACAGTCTAGTGATAATGTAATCGAACTAAAATGCTTTACTCTGTAGTGGATCGAGGTGGTTAATTGACTTCTACTACCGTCTGTTTCTTTTTATTATTCTTACGAGAGATGCTTTAAATAACACAATAATATTATCTTAAATGCAGCTTTTCAATATCTAGCCAATATCTTTAGTCTGCCTTACACACAAACAGACAGATAAAAATTGAACCGAGTATTTTATTCATTGTAAAAACAAATACTCATCTTTTATGCATAAAATTAACTTTTCCATCCTTTTATTATATATAAATTATATATATATAACACATAATACATATAATAAACTAAATAATCTCCATTTTCTAGGAACATCGCAGTCAACAAATCCAATAGCAATGTCATCAATATTCAGCAACACGGTGTTCACTAACGTCGCTGAGACTCACGAGGGAGGAGTGTGGTGGGAGGGCATGGGCTCTCCCCCATCCTCCCTCGTCGACTGGAAGGGGAGAGCGTGGGAACCTGGCATGGGGAACGCAGCTCATCCTAACTCCAGGTCGGTAGAAAATATGGTGATAAAATTTGAATTCTGGAGGCATTGCATGTTGAGTAGCAGAACACTCAACGCCGTGCTTCGCCTCGACACCAGAGCGAAGAAATGGAACTATAAATAAATATTCTTGGGGTAGAGACCGAACCCACAAACGCGTTTACAGTCACACTTTGTTCCGTTTTCCACGATTTTTATTTGAATTAAAAATATATTAATACAATGATTAAATTTAAAAACACATATTTATAAATCTATTATAAAAAAACGAAATTCTTTACAGATTCTGTACACCGGCCAGTCAATGCCCCATCATCGACCCACAATGGGAGAGTCCCGAGGGGGTCCCCATCTCCGCCATCTTGTTCGGAGGCCGACGGCCTGCGGGTGTGCCCCTCGTGGTGGAGGCACGCGGATGGCAACATGGAGTGTTCCTGGGAGCCAGTATGAGGTCTGAGGCAACTGCTGCTGCTGAACATGCAGTAAGTAATGAAAAGTGAGAACTATTTAATTGGGTGACAGTGGGCCGCGGGGATTCCCCTAGTCACCACTGGGTGAAAGTATTTAATCATATTTTATTTACAATTACTATTAATCTAAAAAAATCTAAAATTGAAACTTTTTTCTTCTTTCATTAATTTATTTCCTTCCTTTCGCCAGGGTAAAGTGGTGATGCACGATCCATTCGCAATGCGGCCCTTCTTCGGTTACAACTTTGGGGAATATTTACAACATTGGCTGAGTATGCCGCAACAAAACAGGAAGATGCCTAAGATATTCCATGTCAATTGGTTCAGGAAGAATGAACAGGTAACAAAGAAACCTCTTTTTAAATTCTAATTATAAGTACATTACAATATTATAAGTACATTACAATAGTAATTGCTATAAAATAGTTTGAAATACATGTGTTAATTTAAGTATTATAATTCCATTTTTTTAATTATAATAGGAAGAAAATATAACAAAAAGAATGCAATCTGTATATATTCCTTATTGCATATTATATAAAAAAACTCAATGAAATAATAAAAATTGTAAAGTAGTTTACAATGGCGGCCAAAATCTGTATCATATATTATTATTTACGTGTTTTTTGGAGTTAATCGATTTTTACATTAAACGATCCAAATGTGTCTAAAAATCTAAAATAGTATGTAAATAACCCAAAATTCCATATCCAGGGTAAATTCCTCTGGCCTGGTTTTGGGGAGAACTCCCGCGTACTAGAGTGGGTGTTGCGCCGTGTCGACAACGAGAACTGCTATAAGGACACCGCTTTAGGACGTGTGCCTGATGATGGAGCTTTAAAAACTGATGGCCTGGATATTAATATGGAGGAACTGTTTAGTGTGCCCAAGGAGTTCTGGCTGAAGGAAGTAAGTATTTATTAATAATTTTAGATTTACAATTAATATATAATCTTGTTATTGAATACTTTAAATTAGAAATTAATATAAACTAATATAAGGCTATATAACGCCGCGTTTTGTCTTATAACCAGAGCGATGATATGATAATAATTCTATATTAATTGTGGGACAATTAGGAATGGAACCAACTACCGCCGCGCTTAGTTATAATATATAAATGATTTTAAATTATTGCCTTTGTGCGACAGCTTAGGGTTGTTATAGACAAAGTCATGTCTTAGTATTTTTCGCAATATAAATATAATGAATATTATTGATGCCTTCAAGGTACTGTTATAGTTGTACGTTCAAGTCCCTCTCGAGACAGAAATTCTTTTAATTATAGTAATAAAATGAATTGATTTCATATTATTAACTTTATTACAGGCTGAAGCCATCGAAAAGTATTTCAAGGAGGAAGTGGGAGAAGATCTCCCTAATGAAATGTGGAAAGAACTGAATAACCTTAGGAAAAATATTAATCAATTGTAGACCAATAATAGCCAAATAAAAAATAGGATATGTTTAATTTTAAGTCATAAATAACTCATATAAAATCTTCTATCATGATTTTAAAAGTATTCATAACTATAATTAAAAGAAATTTAAATAAAATTTATTCTGAACTGTATTTTTTTTCTGGCAACATTAATGAAAAACATAAGGCTGTGCTCTTTAGAATATAAAATATCAATATATATTTGTACATAATTTTATTAAATAATCTGTATTTTTAAGAAATATATATTATGATTCTCTTTATATATTTGTTTTATTTTATAATCCCGGCGTTGAGTTCCGCCATTCAGTGGGGAACGGAGTATCTTATCACTAGGTTCCTTCTGTCTACCCTAACTATAAGGAGGACACAGCTATTTTTTATTTTGAAAAATCAACTAGTAATTAAATTAGAATGGTGGTAACCTAAAGCAGCGGTTTATCTCGAGAGATTAAGAGCAAGGAAATGTAAATAATTTACACTCTCGACTGATAATCAAACCTAAAACCCCAGAGTTTACAATCAGATGGTGCCTATGCATTACAAAATCCTCAAATGAAATATGTTGCTGTTAACAAATTAAATCATTACTTCTGAAGAAATTCATACACATAGATAAAAATAATATTTAAATTCATTTATAAAATATTTACTATACAAAAATACAACATTTTCCTTATGTAATAATTAATATATTACACAATACAATTCACTTCATATGTTTAGAAGAAAACACTCGGACGCCATCTTGTGCTGAAGCTCGCGCGTATTTTGTTAATAAAGCATTAACATTTAACTTTTCTGTTGCGTACAATCTGAAATTTTATTTTAATTAACATTTTATATATATATATCAAAATAATTAATAAATAGTTTTGTAAAAAAAACATAAGAGCCGTAGTAGGTGAGTTGTCTTCAAAATAAAATATAAATAAGTAGGTGACAATTATAAAATGTCTAACCACTTTCGAGTTTTATCTGTGGGTTCGAATCGGGAATAGATTTTTTATCTTAGTTAAAAACTCCGAATTCCCATTAGTATTATACAAACCAACCTAGACCATTAAATTACTTGTTTAACAAAGACACATAATACTTACTCAGCGATTCAACAACATAAATTTAAATATACTCAGCTTCACGCTGTATCCCGCACACAGCACATTCCGTTCCCCTATTTCTGCCGAATTCTGGAGGCATTGCATGTTGATTGGCAGAACTCAACGCCGCGCTTTGCCTCGACACCAGAGCGAAGTAAAATGGAAATATAAACGTAAAGAAATATTTCACTTCCTCGAATGAGAATCGAATCCACAACCGTCGCGTTTGCGGGCGGCACCCTTGTGCTACTGCGCCACGACGGCCTCCAGCTATATACTCGTAATATATTTAAATATATATACATTCAATGTGGTTTAAAGTGACCGGAGTATTGTCGGGGGTGATAGTGGCTTTGAATTATTTATTTTTAGACTTAAAGCTATATCTAGTACTATTCGTTAATTTTTTATTTCTTTTTAGTAACGCTACAATGGCAACATGCCATGTCAAATACTTACTCAACATACGGCGATATTTCTTGCACAGTCCATTTGGCTTTGGTCTGGAAAAGAACCTTGAACCTTTGGGTAATTTCTTCCGGCAAGTCGTACTCGGAAAACCCCCACACTACTTGAGGTAAAGATGACTTATCTATTAATGCTATACCTGAGAGTAAAGATTCCTGGAAAAAAAAGGAAAATGACATTTACATAAACATATCAATTGAATTTAATGTTGTATTAGTTAAAATTAGAATAGTAAATGTAGAATTCAAATATTAATCTGAAATATGAAACAAGAAGCGGAGCGCCATAGCGTCTGACTGAATCTTTAAAGTTGTGGATTCGATTCCTACTCGGTGGTATAAATTATTTTCCTTACAGATGTCACAAATGATCAGCTGTAACAAGGACGAGGAGGGGTCAAACAATGTATAGTACGTTATTAATGAATGGCCCCTATAATACTATATCAAATACTTACATTAGTTGTCATCCCCTCAGGCACAGAATCCTTCCACGCTTGCAAAAACTCGGCTAAATTAAACTTTCCCGCACTTTTTAAAAGTACTCTTGCCAGGAAACGACAAACTTTATCCTCTTTATATTCATAATATTGTATACCATCTTCGATAATTGACTCCAAAGTATAAAACGAGAACATTGCTTCTAAAATACATTCTGGCAACAATCCTTTCAAACTTTCCAGAGTTACTTCCTTAGAAATTTTATCCAAAGGCCAAGAGTTTTCCTCTATTAAATCCAACATTTGTGATAATACGCGAAACTCGTAATCAAATTCCAATAATCGATAATAATCGTCGATTTTAATCGCTTGGATCTTAAACAATTCCGCATCTAATTCTTCTTTCGACGCCTGTATTTGATTCAGAATGGCGTCGTAAGTCAAAAGTTTTGTTTTGTCGACAGTATATTCAAGTTCTAATCCCTGATACATGGATTTTTCTAGAAGTTTCCTTAGCTTAGACAAACGTGGCTTGCAAGGCTTTAATTCGTAATAAGTAAAGAATGTATTAATAATATCATTATTGACTATTTTTCTAGGAGGTCTACCGTCATCCGAGTCTGTTGACTTATTTAAACTAGTATTAGATCTATCGAAAGAAGTGTCCGAATCGCTTCCCATGGAATTATTGGCAATGGTCTCATCGAGGCCAGTGGATTCAGCGAATAATAAATCAGGTACTAGAAGTAAGCTATTTGATGTTTCAGCTTCTTTGATGTCGTATGTTTTATTACTTGTACATAAGACTGCATTTTCGTCTGGATCACCTTTAATTATATATGTAAAGAAATTAATCAAAACACGAAAGGTAAAATTAGCGTTGACTTTTGCCCCTTAGCTAAATCCAACGGAGCGCATTGTCTTACCATCTTAGATGGAAACCATATTCTTATATTTTTTATCTATTGCGTTTATTCCGACGCTGTCCTAATACGCGATACCTTCATAATCCTGTATTAAGCTATTGCGAAATAGTAAATACTATGAGTTTTAAAAATACCTAAGCTAAGTGATCCCGTCCGGTGACGCTGTCAACACCAGTCCAGGTCAACAGCAATAAAGTCTATTCGAAAAATAAAAAAACTTGCCTAATTTACTTACCTTTGAATATCAATTGATGGCCAGCTTCAATTTCTTTTAATAAATTATCATCTAACAGCATAAGTTTCAAATTATTATTTTGTTCACTTGGATCTGGAAACTTTAATATTTGGGTAATTTCTGTCAATTCTGATTCATGAAGTTTGGCTGTTTTTATTATTTTTCTAGCGTCTTCTGGAGTCCTTTCCTCGCTATGAAATATAAACAACAACTATTTTAAGCGTTTTTTTAAATTTAAATATACGTAAGGCTCAATCCTTACAACTTTTGAAAAAAGAAAGATTTTCTTTATTTTATTAATCTGTAGCAAGACAAGACATAAAAACTGTCACAATTTGACATTCAAGATCGACCGAGTACAACCGAACCCCACAATTTTCCTGCGTGATTGAAAAATCACGTCACAAAATAGTATTAGTGTAGTAAATTTAGTGTAAAAGAAACCAAAATGTCTATATTTGGTGACATATTGCCAATGAATAAGAATGAAGAGAAAAAACAAGGAGCAAATCTTTCACCTTACTTAAACTTTGACCCTAACTATATACCAAAAGTACAACCAGAATTCCTATATCCTGACGAGAGTCACATGGCTTCGACAGCAAGACGGTCTAATGTAGCTTTGCCAATTATAGGCATGTCTTTTATAACTGGTTCAGGTTAGTTGTTCATATATTATAGACAATTTTGTAAAATAACCTCTAAAACATTTTACATAACAATTTCAAATATTTACACTATTCTTATGATATTTAGTTACTGAACTTTTGTTCATTTTAATGCATGTATTTAACCAAGCAAAAAAATAAATATTCTATAATGTAATATAATATTAGTTCTTTTGTATTCCTGGTAGAAAATTAATATAATTTTTCTATATAAAATGTCTGTATTTTTCATTAAAAATGATGGTAAAACAATAATAAAATTAAATATTGCTGGTTAAATAATATTAAATATATTCTTTGCAGGCATGGGAGGTATGGCTGGTCTGTATAAAGGGTTGAGAGCAACAACACTGGCAGGACAAACTGGCAAAGTTAGAAGGACACAATTAATAAACTATGTCATGAAACAAGGTTTGTGTAAATAATCTTTGGGTATCTCACAGGTAGTGGATTACCCAATTATATACAGAGAGAACTTAGTGTCAAGATACTTGCCAGCTGAACTCAAGACTTGTGTATGTAGTGACAGATTTCAATGTAATGATGTTTTGAATCGGAATAAAATCCTAACCATTGCATTTTCACTGTGGTGATGGTTCCAGTAAAAATATTTCTTAACGAAAGGAGATATAATTTATAAAGGATAATTAATAAAATCTCTTGCATGCTATTTGCATTTTCCTTAGTGACTCATTATGTACACTTTATGTTTTACTGTTAATAAATATATATATTTTGTTTACAGGCACAACAACGGGATGCACATTAGGTATATTAGCATCAATGTACTCAACCATGGCACTTGGAATAACATGGCTCAGAGATAAGGAAGATACAACTAACACATTTATAGCAGCTACGGCAACTGGATTACTTTATAAAAGCACAGCTGGCCTCCGCTCAATGGGCCTCGGTGCTGCAGCTGGAATAACCCTCGCTGGACTATACACACTTGTCACAGATAATGACAACATATGGAGTAAAGCTAGATATATAAGAATGTGAAGCCGCCTGCCCTTTAGTTTTTTGTAAATAATTGGATTGTTATTTTTTTAATTGTAGTCAGATGGATGATAAATTGGTACCCCAAGAATGTATGTCTTAGTATTGTTTTAGTAATTAAAAAGATATGAACATATCATAACATAGCCATATATAAAGCCTGAAATGAAAAGACAGAATAACTTAATTCAAATAAATAAGTAAAACCTAATTAGGAAACCTTACTTTAAAATAATGTAAATATATAACTATGAATTCATAAAAACTCCAGTCTTAATTCGTCATTGAACATTTATAAACTTAAGATGCATCAGTGATATCTTTTGGTTATGAGTTTTTGGCGGTTATCAATTTTTCATCATAAATGTCTATGCTGTGGGCACCAAAGGATCTGACAAGTGTGAGACTTATTTATGCCATGTCTTCCCACTTGTAGATTAGTGTGACTATAACCAGCTTCCGACTGTGGACCCCATCGGAGCAGGACTAGCACAATTTCTTTAAGCCGTAAATAAAAGTATTTGTTTGGAAAAGTATTTTATTTTATTTATGTATTTATAGGTAACTAAGAGTAATTTATTCAATTAATAAAGGTAAAACATTATTTGTTATATATTTACATTTCTTAAGTAGATAAGTAAAAGCGAAAGTGGTCTAAAAATTAAGGGAATTTTTAATTTCATAAATAGTTTTAAAAGAAATTGTAATATGAACACAATTATTCCATATTAAAGGAAAGGACACGCTTAAAATTCTTATTCTTAGTTAAATCACTATTATTATTAATTACATCTGAATGTCTTATATAAAATCAATATCAAATACCTCCAAAAAAAAAAAACCATAAATACGGGAGGTTTTATACAAAGTTATAACATTTTAGTATGGACAGTGACATAAGCAAGTTGTCTATTTACATAAGCACTCTATTTTAGATTAGGTATATTAAAATTCTTTATGAAAATGCCGAGCGTTTTTATGTTTTTGAACCCACACCAAATTGAGTAACTATATGTTGTATGTTATTGTATTTAATATGAAGTTAATTTCAGCGTTCGCCAATAGATGGTGTTAATGGCACGTAAAATAATATGACCAAGAATCTTTATCTGTGGTTTTTTTTGAAATTGCAATGAACAAACATCGACAAGAAAACAAAGAAGTTTATAATCGTAATCCTAACAACGTAACGTAATCCTACAAATAAATTTAAGTTTTATCTATTTATTATACTAGTCATATATTAACTTTATAATTTTTAACAACTTTTAGGGGCCCAAGTCAGCGCTTAACTAAAATAGATGAAAATGTACAGGGTATCATTACAGAAAAAAGTCATCAGGATGTATTTCTAGAATAATTAAATTATCTAGTGGTTTTTTTTTGGCGGCAAGCACCTTCAAAATCATCTTTTGTTTTACTGTTAATAAACATTTTATTATGTATCAAGTAGTTTACATATCCGACAATGATTATTTTAATACTAATATTCACTATCTAACTAATCCAAATATAGCTAGTATCCGTTTGTACTATACAAACAAATGTACCGACGTCTGCCTAAAATGCGGAAAAAAAACGTGGTGAATGAAACTACATTTGGCACCAATATAACATTGCAAATGCTTATCAATTGAGTAAATATTACAAAAATGATAAGATAGACGATAGATATATTCAAAATTTATCTTAAGACCTTATGAGACAACGCTCTAAGCGCCACACAGATCAGTTTCTTGATATCTGATATTCGAAAAATGCGAGAAAATCTAATTAATAACCTTCTAGAAATTCTAAACTAAACAGATCTACATACATATGTTATAATAAACACAAAGTAAAAAATAATAATTTACACCTCTTAATAATATAACATTCAAGTACTCTGTAAATAATAATTGTTCGTACTAAAAACTTCTAAAATTAACAAATTTAAATTTTAATCAGTCATTTTCGTAATATGAAAAAAAACTGTAATATTTTCATATAGATAGATAAGCACTATCGCTGTGACATTATCATTTACATAATATAAACTAACTGAAGCTTACTGTACATTATATTGTTAACCCTATGATAATAAAATTTATGGTTCATTTACGCGATTTTCACGTGTCTTCCGCATTTTTAAGAATAAGCAGAGGTAATTAGATACAGTATAGTCGGCGAGTCATAGACGCCCAAATTAGGCTTTTTAAACATTTTGAAAATTATTTACCTGGGAAAGAAAAAAGTAAAACGATCCCTATATTTTAATCTGTACAGCCCTATCTACAGTTGGTCACAACTCGTCAACCATCCTGTAAATCAATTCTTTCTAATTTCTGCTTTAACTTATCAGACTGAAGAAATATTTTAATAATTTAATTATTTTATAAAGTAAATCCACAACTTGTATGTCTTATATTAACTCACTTAAATTTAAAACAAAATTTTAGAAATAGCATGATATGCTGTTTAAGACACAGTTAAATTTCATTTCATTTAAACATTATCTATGTTATATATCAGCAATGGATGGACTGGATGATAATATTCGTCATTTTATGGAGATTCATTTAGTGTTAAAATAAATTTTATTTACACCTTAATATTAATATGTAAGCACAATCATGAAAAAATTCACATGAAATTCAGCGCAAGTTTAAAATTATTATTATATGTTTAAATAATACAATATTTTGGATATTTTTTGTTTGTACTTAAAATTATTTAGTGATTTGGTTTCATGCATGGCTACCATCCAATTTATTTTTAATTTTTTTAACATCCATTGCAACAATAGCATTATATATTTGACAAAAGCATTAATCTAATTGACAGATTTTATATGATACAGTGTTTTTGTCATCACCACTTTAAATAAAACCAGTTTTAACTACACTATAAAAGCCTAATACAATTAAAACAAAAGAGATTTTATGAAAAATGAAAGAGTGATTTTTTCAAACGAAACAAATAATAAAATTATCGTTGTAAAATAAAAACGTCATTTGTGAAGAACGACGCACGCGCACATAAACCTATCGAAGGGACGCCGCCGCTCACGTCTCATTCCGAAATTGAATCGTATTAGTATTAGCGGCAAAGTTTAAAGATCTTTATTAACCTTAAGTAGTATTTTTGTAGTAGTGAGTGTTTACGTTATTGGCATTCGTAACTGTGTCAATAATACATTGTAGGATAAAATATTTTTCCCTATATGCTGCTCCCGTAAAAGGGACGCAGACGCTTCCACTCTGTATATACATAACTGAATTATTATTAAAATCATGAAATATATTTTTTAAAACATCTACCAACAATTTTGGTTTTTTAAATGTATTGTTTACATACGTATATAAAAATATATAAAGGGACTCAAGTATCTATTAAATTTTACCAAACTAAATTACATTATATTAACCCCTTAAAATAAGTGTCCAAATTTAATCTAAATAATATAAATCCAAATTAATATCTTTTTGACAAGCATTATAATACAAATTATAATACATATTAAATCAAAATTAAATTAGGTTCATGCTATATACTGTACACAGTAGGGTAGGAAGGAACCTAGTGGTAAGAGACTCCATTTCCCACTTTCCACCGAGTAAATGAAACCTATAAACCCAGCACCGTTAAGGTGCTATGAATTCATAGTTTATATGTCTATAGCGTTACTGAGGCAGGACTAATGATCCAAATGTGGGCTTCAATGCCTTGAACGCTCACCTCTATTATTCCATACTACTAGCATAGCTCCTCTAAGTACCTAACCAAAATCCAAATAGAATAGATTTAGAAATGAGACAGACAAAAGCACATTTCTCATAATGTTAAAAATTAACTTCTACAGTGAAAACAGGTGAAGTCACACAAAATATTTAGTAAACAATAACAATAAAGTATTTATACACTGACATAATGTCAGTTTCTATTTTATGTTATACATAACATTCTATTTTATGTGACAAGTAAAAAGAATATATCTTCTTCATAACTTATGAATCATAAGAATGGAGCTGGAGGAACAGACATTATAAGACAATATGTTGTACTTGCATACAATGCATATTATATTTAGTGAAAATTATAACACATACATTATAATTTTCACTAAATACATTAATCATTAAAAAAGAATTGCATTATTTAATTACTATAAATTATAACTATTTTTATTTCTTTACACTTGTAAAATTATTATAACTATTATTCCACATCTACAACTTTTCTCAGCTACAATTGTGGCTTATATAGGGGGGAACATTACAGCCGTGTGAAACATATTTAAACTGCTAAATAATTAACTTTTGCATTATATATTTATACTATTTTAGTAAGTGTATACATTTAAATTGAAAAGCCAAATAAACATATTTACCATATTAACATATTGTGAAATGGTTAATTCATGAAGCTGTTTTTTTACTACAATAACTAGAGCATGTCAAAATGAAACCCTACAGAACACTTAATTATATTGTAAGTTATTATGCAATCAATACAGATTATCTAAAAATATTCATTCCATATATAAATGAAACTAAAACTTAATGGAAGATTGAAAATATTCACTTATCTGTTTTAAAAATAATGTAACTCTGTCAATAAATTATGTGTAGGAAAATAAGATTTATATATTAGATGCAAGCTATAGCCCTATAATAGTTATTTTTTAATTGAACTTTGCAGTCAGCGCTGCATCCTCTCAACTCTGAGGAGCAGCAATTTGTATGTCACGATGCTGCATTCAAAATGGACTTCATGTCATCTGGAAGAACACAATTCAAATCCTCTAGCCGCCTTGCCAACAAAGTCCGTGTATTGCCGGCCACAGGGGGATCACTTTTTAAAACTTCACGTAGCTTTAAGACCATATCAACTATTTCCACTTCCTTTTTACCAACTGACCACATTTTTAAATCACTTTCAGCTAGAGCTTCTAGCTGTAAAGCATGTAATTTATTTGTCAACTTACTATGTCTTTCATGAAACCATGCACTAAAATTAGGTGTTTTAAAAAAGTTTCTATATAGGCCTATCCAGTCCCCTTTTATCCCTGTCGTCAGATGAGGTCCAGCTTGTTGTAACATTGCAAAGAAATCTTCAGGATTAAAGGGGTTTGGTATAGGTGGAGCTCGAAAAGGTGATATATTTTTTTGCAAAGGCAACAGTGATGCCATATATCTTTCCAATGGTATCATGAAGCTCTGTGTCAGTTCTAAAAGATGTCTTTTTACCATAGCAGTTTGTACTTCAGATGGACGGTCTGTTCTTATACCATTATGTAGCTTTTTGATTATAGCCTTATCTTTTTCTAAAAATGCTTTATATTGTGTATAAACACCAGGAGCTGTATCTAAATGCTTTATATTGCCAACTTTCCTTAGTTTTGTTTTGATTGATGTTGAGTCACTTAATTTGATTGTGTGAGGCCAGTGTTGTAAGGTTTTTGTGAAGAATGGATTGGTCACACCTAATATTACGTAAGGTGGATTGAACTGCTTACGAGTAAATTCTTTAAATTCACTATCATGTATTGTGAAATAAGGTCTATACTCAGCTGCATATGGCAGAGGCTGAATAAGATAAGTCAATGCTTGCACCATGGCAGAACATTCTGTTGGGGAACTTGCCATCACAACTATAGGTTCAGCAGTCAAAACAAGCTCCCATAGTAAATGTAGATGTGATATTACACTGGCCAAAGCATCAAATACATTGACATCTTGAATAGAAGCAAGTATGTGTGGTATGTTAGGTGAATGCACTTGTTTTATTATGTCTGACCTTGACACTTTCCCTGTCTGTTGATTAGGAACATATGACTGAAAAACAGTACCTAAGACTGGCAAAAGCATGTTTTGTCCAGCATCAAGGGGAGGCCACCTGTTTATATCATGGCATGCTGCTTCCAAGCTATGCTCTCCATCCTCAAAATGCTTTGGTGCAATTAAATGGATGACCTTGTAAAACAAATTAATAAATGGCAAACGAGTGAGTAAAATTATGCTTTTCTGAAAGTAGCCTCGAGGCAGCGAAGGATCTTTGACTTGACGAAAATAAACGAAACCCCAATAGTGCGTGGAATCCGCGCGAAGCGTTGGCACACTTTCCTCGTTATATGTCAGCTGTTGGGGCGTGAGTGGAGCACGAGATCGCAGTCTTACATGAAATTGTGTATCACCCATGCATCCTGAATTTGAATCGGGGAAAGCTAAATAGCAAATATTGCATTTTTCTTGGTCAGTTAATTTTACACCCGGAGGGTAAACGCATTCCATTGCCTGTCCAAGTTCGAGATCGAACGTGACCACGCATATGCAGTGAAGCCAATCTGAGAACCTGCTCCATTTCGCATCAAATTCCCGTTCATCCGATGTCGAAATGTCACTATCGGAATAACTTTCCAGTCCACAAGCCATTGTTGTTTTAAAATCATTCACACATATTGCACTAGATGCCACGCGATGTTTCGTTTGTTTAATATATTAAATAAAATATTAACATTGTTTACACAAGAGACATTAGTCTTTGTCAACAGCGAATAAAAAACACATGAAAAATATAAAGATAGCTCGCGACAGCTGTTCCGTCAACATGGCCTCGCGCGCCAAAACTAAAGTGAGATAAGTGCATTAGAAATTTACGTCATATATACTTAATATATTATAGAAAAACAATAATATCTTACCTTTCCTCCATAATTTCTTTGGTTTATTTAAATGAATATGCAGTTGTTTACGGAAATAAAACACAAAATATAAGAAATAAGTAGAAATAATATAAACTAGCACCAAACTTCGTAAATAATGACGTTCCATTTCAAGCAAATTATTTTCTTTAACATCTGATTTAAGTGAACTTTTTTAAAAATAGCTTAAAAACTTACTTATTTCTTGATTTTTTAAATAAATAAAACATTTTTATTATAAGAAAAAGTATTTCAAAACGATGTTTTTGTGTTCACTTTTTTTGATACAACTATATATATATATGAAACTCGATTTTTATTGAAAGTTCTAATTGTACCCTGTTGGCTTAGCGGGTAAAACACGCCCTGTCGGACAAAAACGTAAAATAAAAGAAAGTGCGTTTCTGGATTCCGGATCTATCTTGCTTCTTGCCTTTTTTAGACAAGCACACGAACAGACATTTATGCTGTGTATATATATATATATATATGTTGCCGATTACTTATCGAATGTTCCTGAGCTGACACCGGTGCTAAGGCGTTTGTTTCGGCACTTTTACTCAGTCACTTTACGTCTTCTCGCTGTACGTTCTATACCGCATTTATCATGAAGAGTGTTCTGAACTGTTACCTGCCGCCGAATTTTCTAACCGCACAGTACGTCACAAGCTAAAATATCGTCCACACCACCTGGATACGTGGTACTCCACTATCGTGTAGTTTCGTAGGAATGGTCTACCCGCGATAGTGTTTCCAGGTCGATATGACATCGCATGACTCTCTGTAGCTCCTCTGGTGTTGCACGGGGTCATGGACGGCGGTGATCACTTACTAGGTGACACGAACGTCCGTTTACCTGTCTTTTTTCCATCAAAAAATCAAAGCTAAAGATTTTGGTACAACACGCCCTGAAGCCGAGGAGGATGGAATTGTTTATTTTTTGACAAAGGAGTATCAAGATCCGTCACGCGGGTCGTGTACGGCGCACGAGGTTTTGAGTAAAATACAATTGACATTACATTTAATTCTTTAAATGCAGATTAAATTTAGTGAGAAATAATATTTTATTAAACACGGAGAAAAATAAAACAGATCATTTGACTATGGGCTATTATATTTATTTCAAAATTAAATACAGAATCTATGGACCTGACAATGCCAATATGACAAGTGATCCATTAAAAATATTTAACATCGGTAATTCCATTATTTAACTCAATACATCAAACCTTTCAATTGCAATAAAAAAATCTATAAATTTACATATTTTAGACATTGAAATTAGTATATATTAATCATATTTTCCAAATTACATAATTTTCTGAGGAATGTTTGAATATAAGAAAAAGTTGTGTTTTGGATGAAAATCTGTATATTTACTATAAATTACAAATAAAAATGAAGTAATAAATAATGGTAGTCGAATAAAATGATTTGTTAATATGATAATGATCTAAGTGGCTAGTTTAAGCACTAGCATTAAATTATAAAGAAAAATCATACTACAAATAAAAAAAAAACAATACCGTTCACAAAATATAAAAATTCAAGAAACATTTTATGCACCAATTAAAATTATAGTTATAAGATAGGATTCAATTGAGCTATGCTGTCCATTAAATGGCCATTAAAAGGTAAAAACAATCTAACTAATCTAATAGAAGGATCGAAATTAATTAAAAATTCTAAAATTAACAATTGTCTGAATCAAGATCATGTTGATGTCATCAGAAATATGGCAGCATTTGGACAGTATTTAAATTCTCAAAATTATTTATAACTACTAAAAAATAAGCAGCATTATTTGAATAAAAACTTACAATCGCCAGTTAACGATAGAAATAAAATTATTTATCTATAGTTTGAAACAACAGTCACACAGACAACTCACTATTGCAAACACAACATATACAGGTGCAAAATATAAAAAAATAAAAAGTGTAAAATTCTAATTTAAAAAATAGTTTCTTTAATCAAAAATGTAAATATTGAAATAAAATATATTTGACAAAAATTGAATTGCACATACAATATATATGTAAATAAGTCACTTATGCATAATTTAATTTTCTATCTCATTGAATAATAAGGCAAGTAATGAAGACCTCCACAACTATACAATAAAAATGATTCTTTTTCTATTAAATGTGAAATAATGCTAATGTCCCATTTTAAATTATAATAATTATTAAAAAATATATAATGTAATGTTCTTATACTCAGTGACATTTATTGTCTATGAATTGATCCACAAACAAGTTATGTATATACCAATTTAATTATACGCAAATTTAATACTAACTCAATAGACTCAATTGCTTCTAAAACATTTAAATTGTAATAGAATTTTTTTGATTCTCCATCGAAAAATTCTGTATAATAGCAATTATTTGCTGTAATATTTTACAATATGAACAAATGAAGCGAATGAATTTACTTCAGTAAATGAATGACTATCAGTTGATAATATTGCAGAGCAATTATAATATAATAATACATTAAAAAAACAACTAATTATAAACATCTGTTTCACACCTTTGAGAAACAATGAGGTTGTAGGGAACTTACCTTTATATTATGCTTGTTCTAATATAAATATATTGTCTTAGTAAAATATCAGTGTGTTTTCATTACGGCATTACAATGTTGTTGTAATTATAACTCATTTTCAATGTATTGAAATAATTATTTTGAAAATCGAAATGAGGTATACCAATATTTTCATTTCTTCTCCCTAGTAACAAGATGAAATGAGGAGTTGAGTTCGCTCGCTTAATATATAAATGTCAATAGAACAGAAGTTAGATTCCCTGTCTTACTATATGCGGGGTGCAGCGTAACGAAAAAAAGAAATTAAAAAAAACAACACACTAATATTTCACTCCAGACATAAATTTTAAGAAAACCAAGCATATTTCTGCCTTATCTATCAATTAGATTTGCTATACTATTGCCAAGTACTATTACTTGCCACATTAGGGTTGGGTGGGAACGCATTGGGGAACTGTCCAAGGTTCAGACCACTAAACTGTTGAGATAATTGAGATTGATTTTGGTTGAAAAAATTCTGTTGAAATGGTTGATTTTGAGTTTGTTGATTTTGCTGCTGCGGGGGCACTTGAGTAGGGAACGCCTGAAACTGATTTGGCATTGATTGAAACTGGTTGAAAGACTGAATACCATTTTGAATTGGCATATTATTGTACGGCTGATAGGTCCCGAATGGATATGCAGGTTGAATAGGTTGAACTGGATTGAATTGACTTGCTAAAGTGTTACTAGGAGTTTGACTGTATAAAGCTAAAATACTGTCTTTTGTCAGCTTAGACTTTTCCTTCTCCGTGGGGGCTGGTTGCTTGAAGAAGTTTTCTTCTTCGGTTTTCAGATCAGGTTTTGATTCTTCTGGTTTTGGTTCTAATGGCTTTTCTGGGGCTGAGAAGAAACTTGAGAATATATCATCATTTGTTGATGGTTTCGGTTCCGGCTTGGTGGTGTCCAATCCTAGGAGATCAGCTGAACCATTTGATGTCTTGCTGGTTTCTGCTTGGCTTGCCGGTATGTTTCTTCCCAATTTGGGACTGACTGAAGACTTGGGTTTCGGTAGGCTGGGTATTACATCCGATTTCTATAACGAATAGTTTATTCAAAATGTACAATTTAAAAGTTACAATATAATTAAATGAGAAACATCATTTTTTAATAAAGCAATGCTGGTAAGTACACATGGAGGATTTGGGTCCAATTCCCCTTTCGAAAGAACATTATTTTGTATTTCCTGGTTTACTTAAAGCATATCATAAGTTTTATCGTTCTACTTTAATATTTTGTAATATTTTATTTCGAGTAGTCAGAAAAATCTTTGCAGCCCATTTTAATTCAATAACTACAGTATGGTCAACGAGTCGTGGCCATCTGAAGTTGATATATATGGCTGCGCAGATTTCTTTTACACATCACTCACATATTTTGTTTCTATACTTACATTATACTTCTTGTCTGCAGAGGGCGCTGGCAGTGGTCCCAATCCTGAAGTAGTGGCCCTTTTCTTACGTTTTTGTTTCTCCAGCTCTTCGTCTATTTCTTTATCCCTGAAGTATATGATTTTTAATTAATATATTTATATAAAAATTTTTTGCATAACGATGACGACACTCAACTACTTTATTTCATCTAAATCAGTCAAAAAAATAATAAATTTTATTTTATTTACTCTAGCATAAGTACAAGTTTCATTTACCAATTAACTTTAGGCATTGTAGGCGGCACCCACTCCTTGGCTATATACTTCTTCTGTTCATATTTGGCTCTGATGAAAGATTCCAAAGAGGAATCATTCTGCGGCCGTCTGAAGGAATCTGGTAGATTAGCTTCGTATACGGCGCGAGCACGAGAATTTCCCATTTGTTGTAGGTACACCTGGAATTTAAGATCAAATTTAGGCTTCATTTTTAAGTTCTAAATGTAATGACCTTATCCTTCCGAGTGAACAATGCGCAAAAGTTAAGAAAGATAACCTCAGGGCGGCCACTACTCGACCATACTTTATATTACATTTATGTCTAAATTATTATAAACCTACTTTAGAAATAATGTAGGTTTATAAATCAGCTTCATAATGTGATTACATTGTGAAGCTGATGTGAGGCACACAGCAGGAGAGGCAAAAGGCACCTAGTGTTCCAAACTTTCTGCTGAATTCTGAAGGCAAATCAACACCGCGCTTTGCCTCGTTACCAGAACGAAGAAATGGAAATATAAACGTAAATAAATATTTCACTTTTTTGAGTGGGGATCGAACCACAACCACAAGCGTCGCGTTACAGTCACACCTCCATGTCGCTGCGCTGCGATAGCGTCTAAATTAGGCAGAGATTGACTATTTCAATTTGCATTTTCGTTCGTCTGGATATCGACAATGCACATTATGAACAAACTGCACACGCAGAATGAGATCGAACTCAAAATCATTACGACGTATACAGTCAGTACGCTATGCCACTGCACCTTGAAGACGTTTTAAAAATACACATATAAATGACCACTTACTACTTGCTCAGCAGTCCAGGAGTCCAGATTGACGCTCTTCACTTTAGAAATGTGAACCCCCAGATTCCGGTGGATACCGGCACACCGGATGCACAGGAAAATACCAAGATTCCATGACGCCCAGCGAGGACCTGTAAAATTTGTATTTAATTTATAATAAATATAAGTGTTGTTGAATAGATTCATCTTTGTCAGTTAGAAATAATTATGATTAAAACTACGTTTTTTTACGTTATATCAATTGCATCAATTATATATTTAAATATTAGTTATTATTGTTCTAGATGGTCAACTGCGGTTTCTGTCTTCTTGAAACCTACTCATTCTTCCACCATATGTCTATTTTTTCAAGCTAAGCACGTTTCTATTTCTATTTTTGGACGCATATCCCTTTTCAGCATCATGATAATATAAAGTATCCGAGATAACACTTTTAAATAGAAATAGCTATTTATTGTTTCGTAGTAAAGCAAACAGCATACCAGATGTCACTACGTACATGATGAAAAATATTATCATTTGGATAAAACAACAAACACACCACTGCATATTAAATTAATTGTACAGAATTGATCGAGTGACCTTTTCAATGGCTTCATATCAATTGATTAAGAAAATCATGGACGACCGACGACGACCTTAGAGGCCCATGTCTTATGGTTGTGATGATAATAATTGCAAACTGAAATATTGATCGAAGGACAGTGGCGTAGCTACTAAGGGGCTAGGCGGGGCAGTGAGCCGGGGCCCTTAAGTAGTGACTTCGATCCCCACTTGTGAAAATAAATTATCTTTATATCGCTGCTCTGTTAAAGCTAAACCGGCTTCCGCCACACGCAATATGTTAAATAAAAAAGTGGAAAATAGAGTAAGCTTGACGCAGTCTATTTAATTTAGGCTAACGAAAGCACCATTATTCAAATTAATATGTTTTATTGGACAACTTAACAAGACTTTATTTTTACATTAATTTTTTATTACGCAAAATGAAATAAAATCACCAGACAATGTGTATAGAAAAAAACCCGAACAAGCGCGAGTCGGACGCGCCCACTGAGAGTTCCGTACCAAAATGGAAGGTCGCGAGCTTTTCCTAAAATTCAAGCTCAGCTTAGCCAGAGCCCTTTAATCTCATACTTCACTTAAACTACTACTGGTTAGGAGCCAAATTTTGCTCTCATTTAAAGTTACAATTTTTTTAAAGGGTTTAACCACAAATGTATAGTTTTCAGATTTTTTCCTGAACTAGTACTATCTGTTGATACTAACTTAAATTAAACCTTTATAAGCTAAATTAAAACTTTAAAAAGCATATATAGACATGCAATGAGGTGTCAAGCAGCACACAGTGGCTATATAAAGATATATAAAGGCTGACCAATCAAAACTATTTCTAAGGTTTCTTTATATTTGCATGTTCCGAATATTGACTTAAAATTCGACAGTCCAGTATATGCCAATATGAGGCCCTAATAATGCTTTCACTGATGATTCATACTTTAGAAATTTATATTTTGCATGTTGTAACTTGAATCAGGAGTGAGACATGTCAGGTATGTGGTGCAATGACTCAGCCATTCTTTACACTTTTTGCCTTTATTTGTACTGTCTTGTTTATGTTTATATTGAACAGTAATATGAAAATATTTTATTTTTCAGCTTCATACTGTATAAGATACATACAAGTGTAGGCACAGGGAGCCTATAGCATACTCCCTACTATGTTCCCCACATTCCACCAAATTCTGGACCCCTTATCCATACATATTTTGCATTTTAAGCAGATTGATGATAAAAATGTACTATAATTTCTTTAACTCATTAATTTAGAAAATTATATGAACAACCTTGACACCTTAAATATGATGGATGTAAAAATTTACACTTCCTGCACTTACATGATAATTAATATGAACAAAAAAAACTCAATTCACCTTGTATATAATGTAACTTATTTGTATAATTTAGTTAGCATTATATTATAAAAAAATATGAAGTAGATTGTCTACAACAAAAAAAACTATACAAAAGTACTCGTACAAATGGTATGCTTTTTGCTAAATAACAGGGAAAGCAGAGAAAACAAGTGTCAAAACAGTGCCAAAACTTTTTGTCAGAATTCAAGATATAGTATGTTAAATTTGTGTTATTAACTAATTTACAACTTTTGAGTTACAAATTGATACCATCACCCTGCATCACAGAAGAAATATATTTATGGCCTCAAGAAATATATTTATTATTATTATTTCAAATATTCAATATACTACAAGTAAATCAATAAAAAATGAATGAACAAAATTAATCTAATGAACCGAACAATTACTTGTATTCAATATGTACAAAGCAGAGGAAAGAAACCTACTAATCTAGGTCAGGCATCAACCTAGACATAATTCTAATGTCAACATTTATTTTATCTCCAAAAAACTGTTATTAAATTACTATTTTATATTAAAATTATAATAAAGCTATTAAAAAATATAAAAATATTAAATAGGAATGTAATGATAGGGATACCAAAAAATATATACATAATAAATTCGTAAGATTTTTTCAAATAATAATTTCATTGACCAATAATGGTTGCAGTACATAGCACCATTGTTATTTTGTGTCATATTTAATTACTTTTCCAACGATTTTCTGCTATTAAGGCTTTGAAACGTGAACATAAATTTGTCTAATTATTGATAAGGAAATGAAGTTATAATTTAAGATAGCGTGAGTCAAACATAAATCGTACACGTCCATCTGAAGAGTTCGAGAACCCTTCTAATATAAAAATGTTAGCAAATTTTACACATTTCATTGTATGCTTAAAATATTTTTTTATTATAAACACGTTATTATAGTGAGAAATTTAACGGGTCTCTTAGAAAGTAAAAAAATACAAAAAAAGAATATTATACTCACCCTTGGCGTCGCAATCAACACAATATTTGTTGTCTTCATCTTTTAGTAATTGTATCAATATATTTTGACATCGATCCTGGATCTGTTTGGCTCGATCTTTTTCACTTTTAGAGGACATTTCTGTGAATAAGTAACTGATAATTGAAAAAAAAGGGTGGATGTAAAATACTGCTTATTTGTAAAAGAACAGAGACAGACCATAAATCATAGACAGTCATAAATGATAAAGCAAATGTGACAGCTGTTTAATGACGACTGAAGTTAACGACTTAAGAGTTGTACTTGTAAACCAATATATGAGTTTTTTAGACAAAAAGATACTTATTATTAGAAAGTAAAATTAATATTTTTTTATTTCCAAAAGAACCTTTCAATTCTTCTGTATTTTTTATAAAATATTATGAGGTAAAACAAGTGTGTTTTTCATTACTATACGGAACCAGAAAACCACTAATATAATTTAATTATGAAAAAGCAATTAATTTTGTTAAAATAGAAAGCAGACTTGTCTTCTTCCATCTGACCGCTGGCCGGGAAACGGTTCCGGGGCTGTGCACCCACTTGGCCATGGTTGCTCGCGGCAGACTTTAACAAGTCTGCGTCCTTGGGGGCTTGGCCTTGGAGCCAAGGGGGAAAAGGAAAATACTTGTGTGGTACAATTTTCGGAGGTTTGGTAGGGTTAGATATTGGTGAAAGGATGAGCTTAAATGCCCCCTAGGCGGTATTGCCCAGCCGGGTGAGACCCACGGTTACCCGTGAAAAGCCTATCTAGGTGACTAGCAACCGATGGAGCAGCTCAGGAATCGTTGTTAGGTATAGGTAGGAGATCTAAAAGTTTAATATTTAAATAGATTCTGACTTATAATTTTCATTATGAATAATACAGTGTTTATTTTAAATTATGAATAACATAATATTTTTGTATGACTTTACTTTTTAATATTTATCTATACAGCTGTCAACGACATCTGATTATTGTCAATGTCAAAAAAATGTACCTCAAAACAAGCCACAATTCCATTGTTTTGTTATTTCTAAAAGCTAAAGATATAGCTAATTTTAGTATAAAATTGTTACTAAATTAACTAGTACTTAGTTACAAAATGTAATGATATGGTTAAATACATAGCTAAGTGCATAAATAAAGACTATTAGTTTAAATTGTATAGTTAAAAGACGTGCTATTTTATATTTTATCAAAATGGGTAATCAACTCGTAGGGGTAGCACCTTCCCAGATATTTCCTGTGGAACATTATTTAACTGATCATGTTGATTTATCATTTGATCAAAGGTAATTATAAAGAATTTTTGTACATGTGTATGATTTAAATTATAATTTATGATTGCTATTTTCTATAAGTAAGTTTTACGCAGTTGTGTCAACTATCTTCACTTATTTATTTCTTTATGTTCAACAGCTTAGGTTCCACAAGATTCTTTAAAGTAGCAAGGGCACATACTAGAGAAGGTCTTGTTGTTGTGAAAGTATTTGCTGTCCATGATCCATCACTGCCTCTCGCTGAACACAAAGAAAGAATATTAAAAATAAAAGAGCAACTAGCATCAGCGTTTAATTGCTTACCATTTCAAAGAGTCATTGTAAGTTATTATGTGAATTCCATTTTACCTTACATTTCTATTCTGTTTAATGTCTCTATTGATAATAAGCATCTTAAAATGAATCTTTTTAGCAGTCTATAACTGTAGTTTTTTCATTTCCTTATTATAGCAGGGGGAAAATATAAACAGACTATTACCACTCAGTTCTCTCTACCCTGCTATACATAAAACTAATTGGTAATAGGCCTATTTTTGTTAACAATTATTTGGAATGCCATAAACACAGAATATTTTATTAATTATTGCTTACATTGTAATCATGCTATTTTGTTGGTACATCTAAAAATTATGTCTATTAAGTATAAATAAGTTTTATATATTACATGTGTGGTAGAAATTATATAAAGGTGGCCTTTTCATTACATGATTGAATCACAAATAGCAAAACCTTAAACTCATATATTTTAAATATTATTGACCTATTTTTAAAATTATACTCTATTGCTTCACTCTTACACTTAAGACAATTCCATTGCTCAGAACAACATCTGACTGTATACTTAGCTCTTTCAAGATAAAGTGCAGTGTTTAGTTCCACCACTCATAATGAAAAGAGGGAATGGAGTATCTACAACTAATCTGTCTGTCAGAAATTCTATAAAATTTTCCATATGTTTTGTTTCTTTTAGTTAACAGATAAAGCAGGTCTTCTAATGAGGGAGTATTGTAAATTCAGTGTGTATGATAGAATGGCGACTAGGCCGTTTCTAACTGTGTTAGAGAAGAAATGGATAACATTTCAAGTGCTTTATGCATTGCATAGAATGCATAAACTTGGTATATGTCATGGTGATATTAAGGTTTGTTTTTATTATTATTTTTTTTTATCTTTTAAAATTGTTAAAAATGTGAGCACAATGATGTTTAACTAAATCCCCAGTTGATAAAATTATAGATTCATTAGTATATATTTTTATTCCCTGGATTATTTAAATACAATCACAATACAGTGAGACAGCAACTGACTGTAAAGGCTCTGAATAGAACCCACATCAGGTTCTATTTCCACAAAGAGGAGTGTATTACTTTCATCTTCTTGCTTTGGCAAGGCAAAGCATGAGGTTGGGTTTATTAATGACTTTATGTATTAATAATAAATCAGTTTCACACTGTATCCCACACAGAACAATGTATACAAAAAAAAATAAAGTGTTAAGACACTCTGTTCCCCAATATCTGCAGATTTCTGGAGGCATTTTGTGTTAACATTGAAAATGGTGTCTCTATAGGGTAGTAGTACTCTTACCTAACTATATACTCTTTTATACATAGTATATAGTAAACTAAAAATTATTTATATTCCATTCCACAGCTAGAAAACATAATGGTTACATCATGGCTATGGGTTCTCCTTACTGATATAGCATCTTTCAAGCCCACGTTCCTACCTGACGACAATCCTGCGGATTTCAGTTACTTCTTTGATACTTCTAGAAGAAGGCTATGTTATGTTGCCCCGGAAAGATTTGTTGGCGCACCGGATCCTAATGCCAAACCTACAGTAATATTTTATTTTATAACATTTTTTATTAGTTATTACATGAAGTTATTCAATGTGTTGGAAAGATTTGTTTATTTAATAAGAACACAATATGGCCCATATTTTTTACTGAAAATTTACGTTTTATATTAAACTTTTAGTTTATAGTTCTATTATTATCATTACTTAAAAGTACAGAGGCTGACTGTTAATCTGATGGTTGTGGGTTCGATCTCCACTCAGAAGAATAAATTATTTTCGTTTATTGCTCTTATAAAACGTACAATTTGACATTAAATTCATCCACTCTTATTTATCAAGCACGGCTACTTCAAGAAGCATAAGTCAAGAAGTTATGTATAGTAGTAGTTAGTAGGTATTATCTTTCTGTATTTACGTATATGTAGAAATAGTTCGATATTTTATTTTTTTAAAATATTAATAGTAATAGTTGTTTTCTTCAGTCAGACGACGGTGCTAGTGGGCTACTATTAAGTGAATCGCCATGTAAAATTGGAGAACTTGTACCTAGTATGGATATATTTTCGACAGGGTAAGATAATTAATTTTTATTAATTTGTTTATTTATTAATTTATTTTTATTTAATTTTCATATGTTATGCCATTTAAGTAAACACTAATACAAATTTGGATATTTCTGCAAGTTATTGTATACATGTATTTTAAATTATACTATAATAATAGTAACTTTTTGAATTACATTATTCTATAATAATAGTAATATTGAAACATTTCATAAAAACACATATGACCAACATTTTGTCTAAATCTTATAAAGTTATTATTAAAAAAAATTGCTATATTTTGAGCTACACATAGTGTAGAGAGTTAGGGAGATGGATTCTTGTCTTTAAATGCTCACTTTCCAGCTTACTATCTGGATTTGGGACACTGTGTGTTGGCTGGTGAAACTCAACTCATTTGTACCATACAATTGGTTAACGTATATTTATTTTGTTATCAAATCAGGAAATGAAAATAATGAATACTCCCGAGTATGAACACATCGGACCACAATTTCTACATATGATTTAACTTATTCCAACAATTTCAGCTGTGCCCTTTTAGAGCTATGGAACGATGGTACACCAGCTCTGGACCTCCCAGGTCTTTTAGCATACAGGAATGGCGAAGACAGACCCAACACGATGACACTACCGGACTCAAGCGAACCTGAACTTAGAAACCTATTGCATTCAATGACAGAAAGAAATCCGAAGGATAGGAGAAGTGCGGAGTTATATTTGGATGAAGCTAGGGGCACGTATGTAGATGATGTTTTTTTTTTCTTTCAGATTCATATAGTATGCCTTTGTATATCAGAATAGGCAGAAGGAACTTAGTGTTAAGACACTCCATTTCCCACTTTTTGTGAATCCAGAAAGCGTTGATTATTGTGTGGCGAAACTCAACGCCTTTGCTTTGGTACTAGAGAGAAGAAATTAAAAAAAGTATAAATAATTCAATCTCCTGAGTGGGAATCGAACCCACTATCGCAGCGTAACAGTCATGCGCTGGAGCTTATCCAACAAGACGGCCTCATATGGTTGGGTGGAATTATGTAATCATACGCTAGTATTATATAATCATTCGCTTGGTCTTATCGGAGCAGGACAATGTAACAATATGTTTTGATAAACTGGTCTGTTATCAAACATTACAGGTTATTCCCCGAATATTTTTACTCATTCCTGCAATCCTACATGTTGATATTTTCCGCACAACCGATCCTTCCGGCGGATGAAAAAATTACAAGAATATACCAAGACATAAAAAATATAATAAAAATATTCACTCAACCGTCAAATACCAAAAACTATAAAGATCTAGTAGACGAAACCACAGAAAACCAAAAGGTTGAAATCGATGCGCTCATAAAAGAAGGTTTTAGAGTTATGACGGTTAACGTGACTGATTTTGAAGATGAAAACGAGGATGAAACACCAGAAAATAAGGAAATGGGCCCGGATGGGGAAGGATTGATTCTTATAACGTCGTTAGTAACAGCCTGTATAAGAGGATTGCATCATTGCACCTCAAAATTGCATTGCTTGGAAATATTACAACTTTTGTGCGAGAATTCTAGTTCCGAAGTCATTTTGGACAGGATTTTGCCATACATTGTAAGTTTTAATAACTTTTTTAAACTAAATATAGGCTAGGTCCTATTGATTGTGACTGAGATAATTAATACTAAAAACTATGCCATTGTTAATTAATGTCTTTATTAACTTGATTATAATTTAAATTTAGAAGATTATTTATTTTTATACTTTATTAAATAAATTATTAAAATAATATATCTAAATCTAATAATAATATCTAGATGTCATTGACTTGGAAATCGCCATATTTCTAAAATAAAATAACTCAAACTTATTACACTCTCCGTTATCTCCAGATATATCTCTCCCACGCCCCTGAAGCCCGAGTCCGTGCAGCGTCAATATGGTGTGTCACTAAATGTGTGTCTAGTGTCCGGTCACTACCTACGCAGGATAGCAACGTGTTCCCGGAGTACATCCTGCCCGAACTGGCACCTAGAGCCAGTGACCCCGCTCTCCCTGTGAGGATAGCATACGCTAATAATATAGGTAGGCTTATGTTTAAAGTTCATGGTTATTTATAATTTTGTTTCATTTTGTTAGTTTCTGAGAATGATTTTTTTTATGATTGAGACAGTTATTTAGAATTATAAATAGCGACCGTGAATCAGCTGATTATCGTACACAACGGCTGTGAGTTCGAATCCCAGTCGAGGGAATTCATTAATTTCATTTCCTCACTCTGGTAGGAAGATGAAGTACAGCCGAATGATTGAGCTCGAGTTCCGCCAATCATACGCAGATTTAAGAGGTAATTCTCTAAAATTAGTGCGGACAGTCTTGAGTTCTACTATCACTCTGCTCACTGCTGTATGAAGAATACAGAGTGAAGGTAACAAAAACTGAACTTTCTACAGTTTTTTTCTTCTATTGTTTTTTAAGTTCATTTACTTGTAACAACAAAAAATAATATTTTTTGTGCATGTTCATGAATTTTTTGTAATATTATGTAGAACCTACACAAATAGATGTGCTTAAAGTATAATGTTTTAAAAATTATTTTTATACTTAATTTACTGACTTTTAGCTAAACTAGCGGAAATAGCCGTTCGTTTTCTGGATCAAACTCAGAACATTGCGGAGAAGGAGGCGACAAATATTAATTATGAAACGGAGCTTTCAGCGCTACATGAAATGGTATATTAATTGTATATGTTTATAGAATTAAAATTTTCTAAATATTTTGTCGTTTTAAATAATAAAACATTTTTATTTATTTGTATTTTTTGTCGTTAAATATTATTTTACTGAGTTTTAAATGTATTTTATCAGGTACGTTCAACAGTATCTCATTTGTTGACTGATTCACAAGCAGTGGTCAAGAGAGCGTTAGTTGAAAATGGCATCACTAAGCTTTGCGTGTTTTTTGGGAAACAAAAAGGTAATTATATAATTTATTCTTTTCTTAATTTAAACAAGATGTTATATGTGATGTGTATATCTCTTTATATTTTCAAGGGCAACAAGTTTATACAACAGATTATTAAAAATAGGTTCTCTTAACTTAATAATAAGAGTAAACTTATATATTTAGGTCCATTTAAATAACCCTTATTCATAATGCGTTTTATAATATATTCAGTGAAATATATTCAGTGAAAGTATATTTAATACTCTAATAAAAAATATTATTAGTACAAAATATTATCTTGGCTGGGAGACAAGTTCTGATCATAAACTTGATACTTGTGTCTTCAAACACATATACAGATACAAGTGCGAGTCGGACTAACTCACGAAGGGTTCCGCACAATGCAATCAATCTGAAAAAATCATCGCTGTTATGGGAATCCCCATAAATATTTATTTTATTTTGCTTTTAGTTATAATATTTATTTTTATAGCGGACTACAGAAACACAAAATCTGTGAAAATTGTATTTGTCTAAATATCGCGGTTTGTGAAATACAGCTAGGTGATAGATGAACAGGCAGACATTGGGGGCGTAGTAATAGAGCCCCGATTTACCTTTTTGGGTACGAAACCCTAAAATACACTAAAAGTGGACGACAAAATATCTTAACATAGAGTTCTCAGTAGAACATAATTATTTTAAATCCATTATATGCACATATTCTAAACGGTATATAGTATGTTCTGAGGAGAGATTTGAGCTAAAAACCATGTTTTTTTAATATATTCCAGCAAACGATGTAATCCTGTCTCACATGGTAACATTTCTCAATGATAAAGAAGAAGTCGCTTTAAGAGGATGTTTCTTTGAGCGAGTTGTGGGCGTGGCCTCTTATGTGGGACAGCACGCATCTCCTATTTTACTGCCGTTATTACAACAGGTAAGAAAACTGTGAAAGTTTACGCTGTATCGTTTATAGTAGAGCAGTAGGCAGCGGAAACCTGAGAACGGGTATTGAGACACTACGTTTACGTTAAGACACTTTCATTTCCCCCTTTCGGCCAAATTCTTGACGTATTGCGTTTTGAGCTGTGAGATTCAACGTCGCATTTTACCTCTGTGAGGAAATGAACATATTTAATATTTTATGCCCCCAAATGAGAATCGAACTAACAACCGTCGCGTCTACAGTCGCACGCGTGCGCCCAGGCGCTACGACACCCTGTGAAACGGGAAAGTTTATGAATATATGTCCAAAGCATTAAATATATTAATTGGAAAAAAATAGGTTTTTTTACGACCTTAAAAAGAGATTATAAATTTTAATAATATAAAAAACACTATAAAAAAACCAAGTAAATTTTACATTTAAAAAATAACTGAATAAATAATACGTACCGTGGCATTTGGCGACCCGTTCTCTCTGGCCATACCTTTGGGGATAATGCGTGAAGCTGAAGAAATTAATACTTATTTATATTATAAATCATATTCACGCTTTATCCCCAACGAAACAGAGAGTAAAAATATAATATATTTTATCAGGGCCTTACAGACCAATCGGAATGGATAATAGCTAAATCACTCCGCGCCACCACCAGTTTAGCTGAGTTGGGACTGTTGCCAAAACAGGCACTGTGTGACTTGGTTGCGGAAAGTGCTGTATATTTGGCTCATCCTAATTTGTGGGTATGTTTGTATTATATTAGTATTTTTTCTTATTATTATTATTTAGTTGAGTTTTTTTGGATAATTTGTATTACGCCGTGAAAAAAAACGGCGACCATTGGAGGTAAGAACCTACTGTTTATTTATGGCATTCCCTCGAGTACGAATTGAATTTACAACGCCTGGTATGAAATAATTTATAATTTTGTCTAGTTTCGCTCTTTCTTACATACTTTTATTTCTTCATTATTTATTTACATCATTTATTTGTAAGAACCCATTAAATTAAAGTAAGCAATAAATAAAAAATAAAAAACCTCACATGACTGTATCCAAAAAGTATTAAATATTAAAAAAAAGCATATTTTGTTGTGTTATAGATACGTCACGAAGTATGCGGCCTGGTGTCCTGCGTAGCGAGTCTGCTCAATCCAATAGATGTTAATTGTAAAATATTGCCGCTGGTGTGGCCGCATCTCAAACATAAACTTATACAGGTATGCATTAATGTATTTCAGTTCTAAAACATGTTTTTTTTCCCGCGCCACACTGTATCCTGCCTATAGAATAGTAGGCGAAGAAGAAGAAGAGGTAGAATCGAATGTGTTAAAGCAGTTGGCTTCCCACGCACCACCCAATTTTCGAGACATTGCGTGTAAAGGGACGACAATTATGAATTGAAAATAACTCATAACCAATGTACTGGATACGTAATGCTGTTGGTTGCGATGAGTCCAACCGGGAGAATGAATGTGTATTCATTTTCTAGTTCTGTTATCAAGACAAATGGCGGTGTTGAATAACGCCACTCGAGAATTAGGCGGTGCGTGCAGTACGGCACAGGAACTGCCTAGCTGTGTGCGGGATACAGCGTAATTTAAGTAAACAATCATTATACTAATTATGTATTCAGGTGGAAAGAGCAGAATTGTTATTAGAAAGCCTATCGGAGCCCATACCAAGGAAGGTTCTAGATGCTGTGCTGAGACACGGAGATGTAGATAGACTTGTTCAAACGCTGAGGGAGAGACGCGCTGCCAGGTTAAAAGTGAGTACATTAGAGTTTCGTAAGGTCAGGTCTAAACAACGTTTTAAATATTTACAAAATCAACTGGTCGCTAATGCTCGTTAATTTCATTTTTCTTGACATTGCGTGTTGAGTGGCGGAACTCAGCGCCGGACTAAAAGTCTTTGGCCTTGATTAAAGAGCAAAGATATGAATGATATTAAGAGATGATAATTCATTCCATCGAGTGAAGATCAAACCCACAACCGCTGCGTTACAGTCACACTCGAACAATACACACAGTGTCAACGAAGTGGATAAAATGTATATATTTTTTAGGTGAAACAAGGTATGATGCCGCAGTATTCAGAAATGGGACAGCAGCTTAAGAATTTATTCCGAAGACTAGCTTCAGATGGTAAATTATTTTTATTAATATTTCATAGAAAAATACCTCTTCAAGAACCTAACACTTTATAACGTAGCGGTACCTCGTACCCTCAACTCTTGGAAACCGTCCAGGCACTTGTCGCCTCTTAAGTGATATGTTCTTATCGAATTTTTTCATCCTGTATCATGATTGTAGTAGAGTAGACAGAGGGCGTCTAGTATTAAGACACTCTGCTCCCGTTTTTCCGCAAATTTTTTTTTATATATATGAGTTGTTCCAGATATTTCAACTGTTTTTTTTTATATTTTAGGTATGACGGAGCACGTCGAAAATCAGTTGTTAGCAATGAGTGCACATCTCATTAAAATACAAGGTTCTGCGACTCAGGTACTAACATTTTTCAGCTTCACTGCTATTCCCACATATAGCAGGGTTATAGAGAATTTGAGAAGACATTGTCTGTTGAGTGGCTGAACGCAACACCGTGTTTGTCTCGCCAGAGCAGAGAAATGATAATAAGTCATTCCTCAAATGGTGATTGAACAATCACCTCGTGACAGTAACTTGCTGTCGCACTGCGCCACAGTAGCCTGAACATATTTTAATAAATATGTTCAAACCTACTGTGGCACTGTGGTCTGAATAATATATTTTTTTCTTGACTTGAATAAATAGTTTTACTGAACTTGAATAAATAGTTTTTAATATATAACATAGAATTCAGTATCTTTAATTTAATTTTACTTTTGTAAACTCTATTTCCATTCAGACATTACTTTTTAATAATTTCATTTAATTTAGTTCACATTTTTTAAAAGTTGTATTCAGATTATATACATAATCAAATGTATAAACTATAATTTCGTCATTGTCATTTTTTTATTATGTCTTGTGTATTTTAGCATATAACAGACGCACCGGGCAGGCTAATACTAAATGGAGGTGGTCTCTCCAAAACTGTAACTCTAGATGAAACAAGTCACACACCGGACAGAATGTACAATCAAAGGTAAAATTTATTTAAATTAATCGAAACGTGGCTTCGCCCGCTTAGACCTAAAGACAAATTATATGAAATATAAATATTTACATTTATTCGTTTTCGTAACAAAACAATGCGCAGCGTTAAGTTCCGCAAAAAGCAAGCAAAGCGAGCAAAACTAGATTTTCTCTGGTGTACTATGCTATATGTGGGAAATAGCGTAAAGCTAAAAAATTGGAAAATATTATATGGGAGGCTAAAGAGGCTCTAATGACATAAAATAATTTTTACAATAATAGTTTTCTTAATTCTTTATTCCTTATCATCAACTATATTTATACCTTTTTACTGTAACGAGTAAATTATAAAGTGAAGTAACTACACGTTTGAAAATTGCACGAAACCACTATCTTACTTTTCGTAAAATCATAAGTTTAATTTTGCTTTTATTAATATATTTAATACATGTAAGGATTCCTAACCAAAATTAAATGTCAAATGAAGGCGCTCCCACAAGACGTCGGTGTCGAACGAGACCCACATAAACACAGAATGGCAGCACATGTTCGGACAGACTCAAGACCAGGGTGTGGTTAAGGGTAAGAAATGTATGTGTGATATTAAATTAATTAAGTCCATGGCGTTTTACTGTTTTGGCGAATGAATTATTTTTATTTCCCTAATCTGGTAGATAAATTACAGCGTAGAACTCCGCCTCACTTAATATCCGATAGTTGGGGGTTCGAAATCCGCTCGGAAGAGAGAGAAGAGAGAGGAATACAAGTATTGCTTTCTCTAA
This sequence comes from Heliconius aoede, assembly GCA_037355905.1. Lineage (NCBI taxonomy): Eukaryota > Metazoa > Arthropoda > Insecta > Lepidoptera > Nymphalidae > Heliconius > Heliconius aoede. The sequence continues at coordinate 319,796 of JBAIZZ010000188.1, forward strand.
TAAGACGACGCAAGGCGTCGACTGCCGTAAATTCAAGTCAAAATATAAAATGGCTTATTTTTTTACACTAGGTTCTCTCGGTCCTATATGTTGCTATGCGGGATACGTTGTAAAACTAAAAAAATCATACATTTGTCATCATGTTCCTGGCAGCATGCGACGCTGTGCACAGCAGGGTATTGCTATATTGAATACAGGTTGAAGCTTCAGGAAAACATTTTTTTCCATAATATTATTAAAATAATTGATTAATTACCACTGTTTACGGCGGCAGCGTGTGACACCGTATCCCAATCAGGCGTACACGCGAGCGCTAGCGTGGGGGGCGCGAGCGCGGCGGGCGGCGTGAGCGTCAGCCACCAGCACTCGCAGATGGGGCACAGCGCCAGTTATGTACAATGTGAGTGTGATATTTTGCTTAGGGATTGTCTTTAAACGATGTCAAACGTGAAAGCGAGCGAGAAGAGAGGCCAAGGAAGTAGGCGCATAACAATTAACGCAGTGTAAGCTCTAACCTACCACAAAGAATAACCTATCAAACACTACAAGAGTTTATCGTTTTATTCGACTTACTAATACGATTTTTACTTAACTTACTAATAAGAACGCCTCAGATTTAGACATTCAACCAAATCAATACAATTTTATAAATTTATATTTTACAGACAGCATGGCGCCATGTCGTGTGGAGTTACGAAATCTTATCTCTCGTATGCAACAGAAATTCCAGAAATCTTTAAGGTACGTTTATGATTTTCTTGTAAGTCTTGCTTTATTTTTTGTCATTTTTTATGTATTATTATATTAGTTATTGTTTTCATTATCATGTAATTATCATTGTTATTATTTGTTTTAGTTTTTTAAGATTTTATTTGGAGGATTTTGGAGGAAAATCGATTTATATACTCGTTATTCTACTTAGTAACAAAAATTAATCTATACTCGAAAATATTGTTGGCAAAGGTGAATGAAATTATTTTATAAATATGAAATATTAACACACTGATCTTGGACTACTAGTTACACGATGGAGTGTCATAAGCAGAAGATTGGTGAAAGAGAAAATATTTTCTTTCGGTATCTTTTCTTGAGATTCCGTTGGAGCCTCATTTTTTTTGGACGTTTTTTTTCGCTGCAAATATTTTAATTTTAATTATTGTGAATGTTTACATAATATTTTTTTCTATTTTTATTTAGATCTCACGATGACAACGTGGAAATCGGTGAGGATCTACTACCACCACCCACTTGGAGACCCGGGAATCAACTGCTGGCGTATTTACATGAACATAAGTAAGTATAAAATATAAGTCTTATTAGTATTTAATCAAGGGCAAAAGGCCAGGTTGTGGAATCGATTTTGCGTATTGACCTACGACTCGTGTGCGACGTTGTCGCTTTACACAGGCTACACTAATCTGTGTAAAGCGACATTCTTAACAAATGGCGATCATTTTTTCATCAGCGAAAAAATCACTTTTTCATTTTTGGCAAAATTTCTTTAATTTTAATTGTATTAGGCTTTATAGAGTAGTTGAAACTATGCTCTTAGCTATAACGCGATATATCTATTAAATATATTTAAACTGTAAAAAAAAAATTTTGTTGGTAACCAAGCGAAACTTCCCAGTAGCAAATAAAATATAATATCCCTTCACCCAGGGCTCGTGTGAACCAGCTAGTTCGCCTGCCCGCATACAAGAACATGTTCGGCTCGTGTTCCGACGACGGCACGGTGCGGCTGTGGGACGCCGCCAAGTTGCAGGGACATGCTTATGTTAATAAGTGAGTCTATTTATAAAAACTCAACACGCAATGCCTCAAGGAGAGAGTGAGAGTTTTAATGGGTTATGCAGTGTCCTAATACTTTGCGCCCAAGTTCCGTCTGCCTATCCTGCTTTGCGTGGGACACAGCGAGAAGCAATAGGAAATATTCATTTATAAATATAAATACTCATTTGGGATTAAGTTCAAAACTTAATTTGTGTAAAATGTTGATACTTATCTTACTTTCCATAAATAGAGATAATGTTTTTATTAATGTTCCATTTTTTTTTATTTTGACTTCTATATTTTTTGTGTTACATATAAAATTCATCTTTAATCCACAACGTTCAAATTGTTTATTTTTCTTATTTCCAGATCTAAATCTATGTACAACAGAAGTGCGGGTCCGGTCATAGCTCTGGCCGCCTGTGAGGGGGGACACTCTCTAGTGGCTGCGACACAGGAGGGGTCTATATTTGTACTTAGGTATTTAATTTAACTTTTATATTATAATTTTTGTGAGACAGTGATATAACTAAGCGCGAGTTGAACCCGCCATACCTTTACCAATACCTGTCAAGATGGTTTCCAGCAATGCGAGTAATGCTTGTCTCTACGTTCAGATTTTAATTTATTTCAATTCTTTTTTTTAATTTTATTTTTAATTTTAAAGATTTTTTGGTATTTAACCACATTGACTGCATTATCTGTTGCCTTAGTCAAATAGTCAACAAAAAGATCATTATTTCAACCACAGTACTAAAGGTAGTAAATACAGTAAGTGAAGCCATTTGAACATTGACATGTTGTGGGTTGCTGGTGCCCGTGATAGGTACGAAACCCGTGTTACAGGTCACCACTTCACCAGGTCTCCACGTTAGCATCCATTTAAATAGACAAGGCTACGTATCATCACAATATGACAAAATAAGTTTAAGACTAGTACTACTAGTAATAACCTAGACTACTAATATACTAGTTCAAGGATTTTTTCTAAAAGAAATGTAAAATAAATCAAATGCATGAGTATGAGTGTGTGTGTGTAGTTGAGTGTATGTATGTGTTACTGCTTATTACATAACGTTTCCAGAAATTTTTCTACTTTAGTATAAGATTGTTTTAGCAATCAGTTAGTTGCAATTGTTTTTAAAGTGTTCTCATTTAATTTAATTTATTTAGACAAATTAATTTATTTAGACGTTGATTGATACCACAGTGAAACCTGGATGGTAAAGTTGGATTTGTCATAGTCAACGTGATTAGTAGCTTGAAAAGGGCTATTAGATTATTTTAACTATTTTCAACTAAATATGTTTTTAATTGCGATTTCAAAGTTTTATTTTTTACCTATACAGGCCAGAGAGTGGTTCTTCTCGCATGAGTCTGTCGCAATGCCGGCAGCTGACGGAGGGCGGGTGCGCAGCGCTGGCAGCAGCAGGGGGGGCACATGCCGGTGTCATATCCTACGCGACGTTAAACGCCTCAGTCGTTGGATGGGATTTGAGGGCCCCGGGTAGATATTAGTACAATTTGCTGTAGAATCTACTTTTTTTCGGTTCCTCGTTTTTTCTCGTAAAGAAGCGTAGACATAGAGTGGTATGAAGACTCCATGCTTCATTTTATTAAGTGGCATGCGTCGAACTAAACGCCGCAATTTTTCTAACCAGGGCGGGGAAATATACAATACATGTACTTCTTGCAAATTTTAATTATTAATTGACTAAAATAATATAATGGAAATGAAATTAATAAAAAGTTTATGGAATTAACAAAAATTAATAAAAGGTTATTAATTTGAAACAAAAGAAAAAATGAGAAGAAATAACACAATTGATATAATATAATATTAATAATAAAAATCAATTTTTATTACAGTAAAAAAAAGTGAGATATTTTCAGTAACTCTGTTCTTACGTCACAATAATAATCACAATCTTAACTATATTTACATTACAAACTAAACTCAGTATAATTTACAACTAACCCAGGAAACGCGTGGAAGCTTCAAGGTGACCTCAAACAGGGTGTGTACACATGCCTGTACGCAAGCAGCAGCGGGTACTTGGCGGTGGGCACCTCGAGCGGCGCCATCTGTGTGTGGGATTTGAGATTTGGATTGCCCATTACATCTGTGAAACATCCTAATTGTGAGTTCTCATCGTAATTTTATGTACTTTTACTTGTCTTTTTCTATACATTTGCATCTAAGCAACCAAAATTTAACAGCGGCTACTTTGAGTTAGTTACGTTTGTCTGTGTTTATTTATGGTTTGGATCGCCCATTATTTCTTTGAAACAGAAGTGAAATATTTATTTACTTTATATTACCATTTGTTCGCTCTAGTGTCGAGGCAAAGCGCGGCTTTCAGTTTTGCCACTCAACACACTAGGTTCCCTCTGCCTACCCTGCTGTGTGTGGGACAGCAGCTACAGCTCATGCTACAGCGTGAAGCTGTTTTATTAGGGTCGTATGTTCCCTCATAAAATCTATAATTTAGCGTTTCGGACAGGAAGTTAGGAAAATGTTCCGCAGTAGAAACTAATATTCCGGGCCTTAGCCTTAGCCTGAACGACGGTGAAGTTGGGCTACGATAGAGTGTATGTGTGTGTATCGTTGTAGCGGAACGCGTGCGGCGCGTAACAGGCGCGGGGCGCGGCTCGGGCGTGTGGGCGGCGGGCGCGCGTGACGCCCACGCTTGGTGCCTAGAGTCCACGCAGCGCACGCACGCGCTGTGGCCCGCCAGCGCCGGCGCACAGCCGCTGCACTACGGCCCGCTGGTGAGACACACAGACTTCATTTTATACCGACTTGGCGACCAATGCTCGCCACAATCTTCAGCCTTCTAGTCTAACATAGACCAGTGTTACACGCTATAAACGAAACAAAATAATTTTCATAATTTAAGGGTGGAAAAATTGGAACATTGATTTTTGTTGATGTATATTTTTTTTAATAAACAACATGTTATGTACTACATATTCACAATATCTGAATGCCCAACGATAACAATTAATCCTGTTAATCGAGTCTCTACTGACATAAGACAAAGTAAATGATTTCTTACATCAGGCGTCCCACTACATAAGCGCAGTGTACTGCGGCACCCGCGATGGTAACAAGTTCCTTATAACGGGAGGATCAGATCAAAGACTCAGATTTTGGGATCTACAACATCCGGAGGATTCTCACGTGTTGTTGAATGCACCGCACGATCAAATGCATTCAATTAAGTACAGGTAAGATATTTTTATGTTAACAATTTTTTTTATATTATCACCGATAGCGTCTTACTGTAAAAATGATGGGATGACTGGTAAAGAAGTGTAGTAAGGAAGAGCGGGGTGGAGTTCCGCCACTCAATACTCGATGTCTCGATCCGAGCAGTAAGCAGACCAAGCAGGTTCTTAGCATAAAATTCTCTCTGTCTACCCTGCTTTATGTCAAAGTCAAGTGATACAAGTCAAAGTCAAGCTAAAAAAATACTTTAAAAAAGTTTTTATAACAAAAAATTTTTTATAAAAATTATAAATAATAATTTCAGGAGTAGAATAATTGACGGCACAACTGTAATACAAGAGTGCGCCAAGTCTAACATTTCCACCCCCGTCCTAGAGGACAACGTGTACCGCACGGTCGAGTCGAGGAGCTTCTATCACACCGCACCCATCACGGATATAACGCTGGTTGAAGGGAACAAATGTTACTTGGTCAGCTCGTCCGCTGACGGTGTCATTAATGTATGGAAGTAAATGGAAAGAGGTCCATAAAGTTGGCACCTCTATCACACAGTATGTGTTATATATCTATATCTAGCTGAAGGTAATAAATCCTACTTAGTGACCTCGTCCACTTTAAATTAATATAATTTGTTATTTTATTTTATATTACAATATTTTTTAAAATAATTTATTGTATTATTAATGATTGTGCGGCGTTGAGTTCCGTCGCTCAACACGCAATGCCTTCAGCAACGGAAAGTGGAAATTAAAAGTGTCGTAATAGAAACGGAGTGTCGTGACACTAGGTTCCGTCTGCCTACTATGCGGGATATATTTTTTTAGTATTCTTTGTTCCATGCGTCTTTAAAATGTTGAAATAAAATTTTAAACACAATTCTATGGAAGTTCTAATCTGGTGATATGCTTATGCTATGCTTTCATTATATTTTTTACAGTTAAAAGTATAAAAATATATTTTTAACTTTGACAGTAGTGAGTAAACTATTACTAAAACGTATAAAATCATTTTTTTGCATATTTGATAAATTATAAATAATTGTTTTAACAGCACTTAGGTTTCATACAGCGACTCTATTTTTATCTAAGGGAAGGGGCTCATGTTGTTACAATGTTAGTATTAAATGTTATAGCAGCGGATCTTATTTTTAATTATTATTGAAAAAATATTTGTATACCTATCATTAGAAAAATAATTGAAATTGTATAAAAATTACAAAAAAATCCTGTAACATTTTTTTATATGATATTGAATGTGTGTTTAATAATAATTGAAATGAATCACTTTTACATCAATTTAATTTAATTCCTGACTCTTATAATTTAAGCGGGATTCTTAAATTATTAATTATAGAGGAATATAGGGTTGAGTTTTGTTTAGAAGCTGCTCTTTTTTCACTTAATTATTTAAGTTATATGATATTCTAGTTATTGATAAAAGAAATGAGAACATGAGAATATTATTTCTTTATCAGTTTTATTGTTATGTAAAAATTTGCTCATTGTGATTGTATTAGATATACCAAACATGCTATATATATTTATGGCCAATAAAAGTTTATTGTTTTACCTATAAAAAATTGTTTTATTATTGAAGATTTTTTTTTCAGCTTCACGCTTTATCCCGCGCACAGCAGCGTAGGCAGAGGCACCACGTAGGCAGAGGCAGGTCTGCACCACGACGGCATGATTAAAGAGTTGATATGATTTAATTTAGCAGTCTTTCAATATATGGGCACTGTTTTTGTGGGGGGCAATAGTGCGTGAGGTGAGGGAGCTGATGAAAGTAAATTTTGTTTTGGTAGTATTCTGGTGTGCGAAGATGGAACGGAATAGTGTAGAAAAGCGAAAGTATGTGGAGATTGCGCCGATGTCTGAACTATCAATAAAATTCATCAATAAGAAGAATTCAAAAGTAAAAATCAAAGCAAATGTTCCTTTAAACTTTCTATAAAGGAAAAAATATCACTAAAAAATCTCAATCAAGATCGTAAAAATATCATATCAACTGTATTTAATCAACTGTATTTAATAAATTATATGATAATTCTGAAATTAATGTATTATTTGCATAAAATAAAATAAGATTTTACTTATAATAATTTATTAATATTCTTATAATGTACTATATTACACTTAAACTATGCCTATAGTATATTTCATAGTATCTTCAGTAAATTCATATTTCATTAATTTCTAATGTATGTTTTACAATTTAAAAATTCTAGCCATACTTAATAATATGATTTTAAAACTTACTCTAACAAATTGATGCTACCAAATGATTAAGTATATACAAATATATACATAAATACAAAAGAGACAAAATAATAAACATACATGTTATACTTTTAAAAATAATAAGGACAAGATGTATTTTTATGTATAAAACTGAGATTATAATATAGATTTTTACAAAAAGTAAATCAAAATTAATTATAAAATGTAATGAATGCAATGTTATATTAAAATAATTTATAACTTGTAGTCAATTGGTTGGATGGTCAATCAAAAAATAAAGTACATGTGGAATTCACATGGAATACACCGACACCGATTTTACAAGAATAAGAAAAATTCATGTGTGTGGTTATATATACATACATGTATATAAATACACACTATTAAATGAGTGTGTGGATTTACACTTTAGTTAAAGTATTTTACAAATTATTTCTATACACATTAAATTATCTATATTCAAATGTTTCGTGTAGAACTATGATATGAGCAACAAATCCATTTCATGTTGTTAAAAGTTTCACCATAATACCATCACATGTCACCTTCTGTCTTCTGGTGACAGAATAACTCAATTGGCAACAGTGAGAAAATTTATGTAAATATGAAACATAATGTATTTTGCAATTTATTAATTATTACTATCGTTTACTAGTGCTTTCATCTTTTTTGTCATTTTCTGAATCTTTTGTAAGAGCATCAAGATCCATTGTTTGAAATTTAGGATTCTGTGCATTTGAAGCAAATTCCACAAAAAGCTCTTTGAGAAATTTAAGGTCTTTTGTCAATGATTTAACTTTCTCCTCTAATTCCTGATTCTCTGCTTTTAATTTTGTAACTCGTGTAAATGTCTCCTGCGTTCTCTGCTTTGACTTGTACCTGCTTTTCTTTACAGCCTGTGAATTAAAAAAAAATTAAGTATTAGTAAAAGTATTGTAAAGCCAAAAAATAGTAAACAAATTATTGCGCAATAAACATTAAATGGTTGTGTTACATGGGATCAATTGATATTAATGATGTAACAATTTCTCATCCATAGAAAGTTTACAAATATTGCTTCCAACTACAGAGACATACTTATTTTAGTTTTATGAAGCCTGTACAAAACTTAATTAATAATATTTGAAATGTTAAAATGATTTTAAGAGGTATTCTAATATTATTAAAAAAATAAATCTTACCTCGTTATTTCGATCTCTTCGTCGCCTATAGTCATCGTCATCGTCGTCAACGTCGCTAGCTCCTTGTCGCCCGCGTTTAACAGGAGGCATGTCCCAGGAGTTTTCTAAGATCATCAAAATTTATTTAATATATCGCTCTAGGAACATGTATCGATGTCCTGTATACGTTTTCTGTTGTTTACGGACGCTTTGCACTTAGGAAAAACCAAATGAAGCAATAATTATAGAGTAATTTGACGTAAATATGACGTAATTTTTTCTTTAACAATGAAATTCACAATATTCTCGATTTGACGATCAAACTTCTTAGGATGTTACGCAACAGCAATTATTTCAATAAGTTGGAGTAGATAAGTAAGTAAACTCTTTGTTTATAAAAAATATTCACTGAGTAAACAGTAAACACTTGCTACGTAGTACTAGTAATCTTCTTGCAGTTGTGATTAGACACGGGCGTTATTTAACGTAACTGGTTTCAGAAACTGCTTACGATTCGAATAACTAGTCGCATAACTAGTTACGGAGAAAAACATATCGATTATTTGGCAGTAACACTTTTGTCGAAAGCAACTGTAACTGATTTTAATACATTTTTCAATACAGATTATATTATAAAATAGTAACGTCAGTTACATCGATTCTACCATAGTCGTATCTCGCTCTATCTTACTACGTTCCGAAAGAATAAAAGAGACAGCAATGGTTAAATTTGTATGCAATTAGATTGTACTTTATTTTCATATCGATTCTTAGAACAAATACGTCATTAAAATATTGTCGATTATACACTCTATGAAAAGAAAAAGTGATGCTAAAAATTAAAATTTGTAAATGCATACATAAATTCTATGGAAAAAAAATAATACTACAAAAGAGAAACTAGACTGATTATAAATAAGTGAGAGACGTGAAGTACTGTCCCGCCCTGCTGATGACTCCCAGTTTCTTTGAGGTCAATTTGGCCTTGCTTTCCAGATGATAATACTTGACTTGCTTGTGGGTGAACGGCTTGAGAATCAAGAAAGAATTAAAGAAGAGCAACTATAACAAGCCGCCGCCTAAAAAATCTTAAACTTACTAAATCCAATTTTCCCCCGAATTGGAGAAATTATCTACCGACACTATAGCGGACAAATTTAAAAAAACGAAGGTCATTTATAGTTGGCATACACACGCTGTATTTATTTATTAGCTAATTTATTTATTTATATTTATAGTTGTAGTCACATGCATGTGACTTACTGTGAAAATAAGATCTTAGATCACATGCATGTTACTACGCCACTACAGGCTTTACGTGGACTTCTCGAAGCTTTTCGATTATTTTTAAGAACTGTCAATATAGTCAATTGTAATTAATTAAGAAATGCATTCCACATGTTGTGAGTAAATCAAAATTACTAAACGTCGACTTTACAAATTTTATATTTTTTTATAATAAATTCTTGTAAGAAAAAAATATATGGGATATTATTAAAAAAATATATGGTAGAAAAATAAAACACATCAATACTCTTTTCAGATCACAATATAATTCTTTCTTAACATTAAAACTCTAACAAAGTACGTAAATCTTATTTACACAAATGGAAGCATCCAATGCTAACAACCTAATACTGTAACGCTAACCATTTCAATACACAATTATAAGAAAAAACGAGAGAAATCTACTCCAATCTAATCAATTAACCATTCATTCCTATTATGCAAGTGTTTACTTTATAACTTAGCAATATTTGAACATTTTAAATGCACTGCTTACATTAGTACAGACATATGTTGCTTTATATCACAGAAATAACGAAGTGAGAAACAAAATGCAGTCTTGTAGAAAAAATGGTTTGAAAAACAAATTTTGATATAAGACACAAGAGAAAAAAAGAGACAAAGAGAAAAGATAAAACATTGGCGCATTTTAAAATAAGGAGTAAATATATCAAGCTAGAATTTAATAGTATATAATATAAAGTAATTTTAAAGAAATAATAGTAAAATAATGACGGAATATATTTAAAAATACATATTGAGTTTGAATTTAAAAAAAAATCAAAATCGAAAATCCAAAATTTTCTACAATGTTGCCGCAATATGGAATGTAAGAAAAAAAAAGAAATAATATATACACAAAAATTATAATAGTACAGGAAATTTGAAAATATTACACAAGCCACTAATACTATGGTAATTAAACAAGGCTAGTAAGTGATATTTACAATTAGACCGTAATAACTGTTACATCAATTTGCTTTAGAATATTATTCGTTTATATGATATTGTCATATTTCTCTCAATTTAAAATTATTTTTAATTTTTTATCTATTTATTGGCGAATTGTACTTTTTCGTCTTAAATGGTAAAAAGTCGGTATAAGCCAAACATTGTGTATCATATACAGGGTGGAAGCGTCAGCGCTCCTTTTACAGGAACATCATATAGACTATAATATTTTAAACCTAAAGAAATTAACCAAAATTCCTATTTTTTCTTCATTTCACGATGTTTATCCATACCTGTATTTCGTGTGACTCAGTTACCAATAACGTAAACAGTTACTACTACAAAAATACTACTAAACGTTAAACAACTTTGAACTTTATCGCCAATGCCTACGACTCGATTTCGGAATGAGGCGTGTGCGAAGGTGTCGCTTCGATAGGTGTGCGTACATCGTCCTTAACAAATGGCGTCTTATTTTAAAACGATATTTTATTATTTATTTTGCCTGAAAAAATCACTTTTTCATTTTTGGAATCTTTTAAATTTTATTAGGATTTTTTTTAGAGTAGTTAAAACTATGGTTTCATTTAAAGTGGCGCAGAAAAACTGTTTCAAAATGAAATAGATTTTTGGTGTATTAAGCCGAATATTTTATATCCAGCCGTTTTTGTAAGTACACAAAAGATACATAGCGTCTATGAATACTAAATGTGTCACAAACCGAGACCGAATATTTCATCTCTAATAAAGAAGGGCTCTCTAAAGATCGATTGTTTTTATATTATTTACTCATTTTAAGCACGCAGTATGAAAATTCCACACTAGATTCAAGATTTAATAACAACTTCAGTATATTATTACCAGTCTCATTACTTTGAGAATTATTTAGATTTTAGATATAGTTTATTTCACAGGCAGTTTTGGTCCAAGTCATTGTTTTGTAAATTATATTATTTACAAAATACTAAACATACTGTTATTTAAATTGTCTTACTGTTGTCAGGTTATAAGTTAGAAAAAAAAGCTTTTTTTTAGAATGAAGCAAAAATTCATTTTGTATGAAATAAAGACAACCCACTGCATTCTTTGCTTCCAAATCACAAGATCTCAGAACACTAGTATTACAAGTAGTACTTAATCAGATAGATTAACGCTATCAATGACAAATCCATAACAGGAACAATTTATTTTTTACATATAACTTATAAATATGTTTATTTACTGCTTCCACTAAAGTACAATACTGCCAAGTATTTGTGGCTGCCTTGAAGTTAGGCTTTTTAAAAAAAATCAAATATGCGCAGCGCAGTATCTAGAGCTAACTTCACAGCAGACACAACTCGCTTATATGTACAGAACATAAGTGAAGAAATAACAAGAATTATTTCAACGCAATTTGCAATATGTCCTTTTCAAACTGATGTATATTTTATTTTTTTTATTAATAAAAGATAGTATTTATTAAATACTCTGATATATACGATATTTATATCTAGCGATGTCTATTGCCTCCCTATTGATTTTTTTTATATTTTTCTAACCCTAAGCTCGCGACTTGTACGTTTTGAGACGAAGATTTATTAACAAGTTAGTTGAACAATTATTATTATTATTATTTAAGTTTGAAAATATTACTATTATTTGTTTTAATATTTACATTAAAATTTTAATTTTTCTTAATATTTGAACCTTAACATTTCATATTACAAAAACAATGTAATATTTCCTTGCTTAAAATGTCTTTAATTTATGGTCATAATAATTAAAGATAATTAAAAAAAACCATATCAAAATAACAAATAAAAAGATTAGGATATTACAATTCATCCACTCGCGCGTGGTGCCATCAGTTACTTCTTATACTGTGTACAATAATAGTGTCATATATTAGAACAAATATTCTGTTAATAAGATGTTTGACTAGAAAAGTTAAAAGACACATATTATTTGAAAAATTATCTCGAATAGATTTTATATGTTACTTGACACCTGACATCTTAATTGTATTTCCTTTATAATATTACATTGTTTCATCCTAGTCTAATGAACAGAGTGGCTTATATTAACTATTGATATTCCAAATATCTTATATTAAATAGTTTTACTGAATCCTAATTTTCGAATTAAATCAATATCACCTTAGGCTTCATGTAATTAGCTCAGAGATCTACATTTTAAATATTATCATAAAATTTCAACGTTAAACCATTAATTTAAATAGTTCATAATAAAAGAAAAAAAAAATGGTTTTTCTAAGGATTTATAAATATATAAAGATATTGTCAGTTTTTAATACATTCTTATAATATGTATACGTTTGTAGTGAATAATCCGCAAGCGTGCAATGCGTGGCGTGGCCTTCGGCGGAAGGGCTACGTGACACACAAGTCGGTTACCACCGCGTGCGACGTACGCTTGTTAACCTATTACGCTGTTTCAATTCACTCACAAACTTGTATCTGGGATTTACAAACAAAAAATAATCACAATATATTTAATTTAAAAATAACTGTGGTCAAGTTATAATATTATAATAAACTACATTCATAAAAATACAGTTTTATTTATAATATCGATACCTAGAGATTCGAGCGGTCGGATCTTAGACTATTACATGTTTTGCCTATTGAGACGGTTGTATTTGAGCTTTGCGACATTGACACAGCCATTTTATAATTCTCGCGTTTCGTTCAACAACGCTTGGAGGTTCCGTGTTGCGATAGATCTGTTTCTGTATGCCGGGGCCTTGTACCTGGATATGAAAAAAAAA
>JBAIZZ010000188.1:333308-356404 GCA_037355905.1 Heliconius aoede
AGCTACGTGCGGGATACAGCGTGAAAAAAACATAAATAAATAAACAATAGACCACTAGCTGAACTAACTCGATTACTATATGAAAGACCTTCCATTGTATCACAAATAATATGTGACCATAGTGAATAAAAAGCGAGTAATCGAGTATGTGCTTTCGTTTTCTTATAGCACTTTCTAGGCTAATGCACTCAGCGTATCCAGTTAAATTAATTACTCGGTACTGACAGAGAAATTGTAACTTGATTGTCATTACTTTGAAAGATTCTTTACAATTCAGGGCTTAGTAAATTGTTAGAGAAATCATTAAGGGTTACCTAACACAAGGTGGACGTTGGACAAGTGAGTTTATCATTTATTATTTTATACAAGTATAACTTATATGTACATTACTTATTTGTTGTATAATTTTTAATGATTGTTTCTTACACTTTGTGAAGGTAAAAATATAATCATCATTATTATCATCATAGACTTATGATGTCTCAAAATAGGCCTCGCCCAAGGATTTCCACCACCGTATTATCCACTATTCTACCTTCACCTATTTTGACCTGAGAAATGTCAATACTCTATATTATATATACAAATATTCATGAATTCAGTCAGGCATAGACTAATTGCCTACTTGGTAAAAGTTTATAAAGGTCACCTACATAAAGCTTAAAAAACAATTGTTTATGACTGACATCTATCAGTGTTTTTACGAAAAGACTCACGTCACGTCGCCAGTAATGGCAACACGCATGGGCAGACTCGACCGGATTAATACCACCCCCGGCATTTAAAACCGGCGTGAAGTAGTGGCTCTTGCCACTGTGTTTCGCATTAGGTAATGCCGGGCCCCGGCGCCCAACATCCTCCACCTTAAAGGCCGGCAACACACCTGTAGCTCCTCTGGTGTTGCATGGGGTCGTGGGCGGCGGGGATCACTTACCATCAGGTGACCCGAACGCTTGTTTACCTTGTCCTCTCCCATAAAAAAAAAGAATATGGAAGTGGAGTGTACCAAAATCCAACTTTCACATAGATACTACAAATTATTTATAAGCGCCTATTAAACATCATACTAACAAGAAATACACTAAACCAATTACATAGTAAAGGAATGGTGACTATCTAACATAATATTACGCAAGCTATAAAATAAGCAAAAACGATCGCTGACATATGACCCGCCTTTGCGCAATTTTCATCATGTCATTCTCATTACTTATACTTAGCTAGCTTTTACCTACGGCACGGCCCGTGTGGTGGAACAGAATTAATTAAGAGTTTTGTATGACACTTGACACATTCAAATACCGAGGTAACTCTTGCTTCAAAATAGAGTGGATTACGCCGATACGATTACGCTATATCACATTACTTTGTAATATAGCGTATATAGCCTTCCAAGTGGACAATCTAATGCAAAAAATATTTTTCAATTCTAAAACATGTCATATTATTAAATAATATCATTAAATACGGTTTAAAGATTCGCTGCAGATGTAACCAGCATTTGTTGTTTGTGGCTTTTATCCCCGTACGAATAGAATTAAAACATAATTGCCACACTCCAGGTGAAAAAGTGCGGTGTTGAAAACCGCTCATCACTAGGTAGCACACGCACAGCTGGATATGGGCATTGCCAGGTGTGCGTGTAGTAGTAGTATTTAACATAAAAATTACCTAAAATTACTTACTTTGATACTGCCTCCACTCATGCAACCGTTTTCGTGACGACACTACATGCATTTTACATTAGCATATTAACGTTGTGCCGCGTAAATATAAGCTGGCCTCAATTTGGCGATTGATGTTTGTTGAGATTGTTCACACGAGGACAACGGAATAGAATTAGTAGGTCGTTTTTTGAATTAGATTATAAATATTACTATAAGAAGGTAAAGGCTAAATGAATTGTGCTCAACTGGCACGCTCGAAACGCCATAATTCAAGAAATCAATCAGTCAAACACTATTATGAAAAATTTAAATATTTTTTTAACGTCACGCCGTACACCGCACCCAGCAAGGCAGGCAGAGGGTACCTAATATTAAGACCGTTACACATTTTCAGCGGAACTCTTCACCAGAGCGAAGAAAATGGAAATATTAAATATTTAATATAATAATATATATAATAATATATTATATATAGAATAATATATATTAAATAATATATTATAATTAGTAAAACAAATCATTAAATTAAAAATATTTTAGCAAATTGATAATTCCATTATTTTAGACATCTTTATGGCGTCATTATCTCTACTCACTTGGCAGGTTAATGATACTATATCATTCAATCTGCGGTAAGTGGAGAACAAATTGTTTATTTTTATAATTCGAATTATTTCGAATATTTTTTCGAATATATTCGAATATTTTTTCGAATATATTCGAATATTTTTTCTTTATATATTTTTAATAACTGGCAATACTTTATAAATGATCCTTCTACTAACTTTCTAGTGGTTAAACTTTTAATTGTACTCTCAAGTCTTACTAGGGCACTTCAATGAGGGATGGATTAAAAAATAATTTTACTTTTTGAAATGTAATAAAATTATTTGTTAGAGAAGATTTACTTAAATTATGTAAAACTAAAAGATTACGTGAAAAATTATTGTCTGCATATTTGTTTATGATTTAACGATATCCTTATTATAAATATAAATAAAATTTATTCAAAAAATCATATTAACGTTAAAACTTTGTTGTTTTAAAAATATATATATGTCTCACTTTGAGATAATCCTCTTAATACGTTGCAAGATGAATATACATAAGTTTTATCGTAAACAGACTGTGACGAAGTGCTTATTAGTTAACTCCTCTACATTTGTAGAAAATATGTGGCCGCATTTCAAAATATCATGATTTTTAAAGATTTATGAAAGTTGTGAAATCTTTGCTCTTTGAGTATTTACATCTACAACTTTTCCGTTACATTCTTTAATTCTAGTTATTCGATGTTAGTTAGTTTTAAATATAAGACGTAATTTTGTAAGAATAATGTAAGTCATATATAATAGAAAATTTTATATCATTAACTTACAGATTTAAAAAAAAATGTTAAACAAATTGAACATAATGAGATTTGAACCCGCGCCTCTGGACCATAGCCTGACCTAAGCATAAATACATTGTACTTCATATTATGTAGCATAGAAAAAAAAACAAATTCAAAGCCTTTTATATCAGTATACAGCATATAAGACCTCAATAGAATCGACATTCATCACTCATCTCGTACATACACATACAACATATAGAGGCGTGTCGTGAATTATAGCGGCGCTGGCATCACAAGTGAAGCGGTAACGTCTTGGGTAACGGCGAGGAATGACCGTAATGAATCAATGGCACCACGCTCGACGACCACCTCAGCTGTGCGTTTGTACTGTTAGATGTAAACTGTTATTTGCATGCACTTAAATATCTATATTTAGATATATTACTTACATAATATAAAATGGAGATGTCAAACAAAAGTGTGTACTATAAAAACTAAAATAAACAATACAGTGAGATTATTATCCGTACATCAGCAAATATACTTATGATTGAATCAAAGTTTTTTTTGGCTCTTGTGTAAAATTATAATTCTAATATGGCGTCAATATTACTTATTGTAATAATAGTTATTACTTTGAAAAACAACTTGTAGTTTTAGGCAGGTTAAGACAGGAAGAACTCACTTTCATGTCACTCTGCTTACTATTATCCTCAACCATTATTATTGTATTAAATTGAATAATAAACATAGTTTAAAACGTCGTAGGCGCAACCAAAATCGAGTTTAGGAGTTAAATACAAAATTAGAACAGACAGATCGCCAACGCTGTGAAGGCGTACATTTCCATTTCGCAACGGCCAACGCCCGCCTGCTGATTTACACTGACGACCAATAAATACGATACTGTTAAGTGTTTGCCGACCTGTTTATGTTAGTGTCATGTTCTTAACTCATACATTATATATAAATGCATGCGGCTTTGCTTGTTTGTCTGTGTTTTAAATATTGATACTGAAGGAGGCCAGCCGAGATGCAGGGGCACAAAGTGTGATTGTAAACGTGACAGGTTATGGGTTCGATTTCCATTCGAAGAAATTAAATATTTTATATTTCCATTTTCTTCGCTTTGGTGTCGAGGCAAAGCGCCAAAGTTGAATTCCGCCACTGAACACGCAATGACTCTAGAATTGCGCAGATATTGGGGAACAGAGTGTCTTAACACTAGATTCCTTTTGCCTTTGCTGACTGAAGGATAATCAATAGTGACGACTGTAGTATTTGAATTTTTGCATATAAAAATCGCTTTTTATCACATATTATGTTCTTCGTATTGTTTAAATTAATTTATAATAATATAATATATTTAGCTAAATTAGCTTTTAGAATTTCCACTATTTATATTTTTTTTGTTTCGTAACTTCAGAACTGGTTTGCTGCTCAAGAAGAAGGAAGGTTATATTTGCAATATATTCAAAATATGAGACGATGCATCTGTAACCAAAATAATTAGTTTAAGTTTATTTGCTGAATATATAAATTATCTATAATAAAATAACTATCATACGGGTTAAATTGGAATTAAAATAATAGAGTAAATTAAACTTATATAGACAATGACGTAAGGAATTATTAATGAATTATATTACCTATTACAAATTTAATGTATGAAATAAATTATAAATTAGGTAATATGCAAAATTTATAGTAATTAAAAATTCTCTCAGTATTCAATGTAATTTGCAGATTCGCTCACAATATAACCATGCCCTAACACTCGACTATGCCCTATTATAATAAATAATTGCTTGCTTTAATGCTTTTCTATTTCGTTCGAAAATAGTCTAAGCAACAAATCATTTCTTCCTTCACCGTTTCACACAAAATAACTAATCGCAATTTACCATACAATATCCATAATTCTACATGAGCACGCGAGTGTTTTAAATCGATGTATAAATTTTGAGTTTTCGTCAAATCTTCTATGTAGGTATACATATGAAACTATTCCGTAGCTGACTGGCGGACAACATACAGACGGAGATTCGCGGCGTACAACGCCGAAATTTTGATGGTAGGTCTCTTGGGGAGTGGAGTGAAGCACTAAGAGATGTATTCTCAGAATTCGTACAAGGATAAGAAATGAGATTTTTATATTTCACACAGATCAAGTTGCGGGTCACTGACTGTTTAAAGCTGATCTTTGGGGAGTGCTGGAGAGAACTAAAGAAAGTCTATCCTAAAAAGAATGCCAATTAACTGGACTACATTTTACAATCCACGACGGAACGAAACGAAACGAAGTCACGGGCTATAACTCGTTAAAATACAAATCTGCTAGAGCGATGGTGGCGCAAGGTCATGGAGATGAGAGTTAAAACATACCGTTACACTGTTATATTAGTTACGGGTGCGCGCGCGCACGATCTGCCGAGTGCCGTGTATGTGTATGAATTGCTCGAAGAACAGTAGTACTTGTTACCTTCATTTAAAGTCCTCATTAGGTTCTTTTAAGCTTCCCCAATACTAACTTAAATTTTCTCAATATTGATACCAACTTAAATACATAATGGTCAACAAACTAATAATAACATTAAGATAACTATGAGTAAATACATACATACATACAATGCAATACATATATTCACTTCGTTTGTCCATAAGAGATAGGATATCGTTGAATATATTTATCTCAATTTCTAGTTAATTAAATATTTGTTTTCGTCCATCCAGCTGTTACTGAGAGGGTTTGTCGATAACGGCCAATATGAAGCATAGTATGGCACCGGTACAGTGCGGCCGACGAGTCGTGGCACCCTGAAGCTAAACCTAAACTATAATCTGCGCAGCCATCTACATGTACATTTAACTTCAGGTCGGCCACGACTCGTAGATCGACTCATAATGTAGGAATGAGAATTACCTCTGATTATAATTTTTAATTGTTATAATATAGTATTACAGTTTAGATCCATACTTTGAATTAAAAAAATACCATTTGAATAAACTAGTAGCAAGAAAAGGCAAGTTAATCTTTCTACTAAGTACAAACTAATAATACTAGCCATAATTCAATAGAATTAAAATTATGTAACTATCATTAATATTTAAAAAACGGAATATACTAACAAGGGGAGTATCTTACGCTATTTTCTCTCTCTCTCCTCAATCTACAAAGGAGAAATCGTGAAACTATTATATAAAAAAAAAAAAACAAACGACACATATATGGAAATACGTGTAAATGAGAAGCCTTATAAACATAGACAATAGTTTACGTGGCCGGCTAAACACAAACATGTGTCGCGTGAGAATGTAACACACGAAGTAAGTAATCAGTTTACTATAATTGTGTAAATCAATATTTGTTCGAGTCAAGGAAAATTACAATTTAAATTATAACATGTTTATTTGTAGTCTCACTCTGTCTCTCTCTCAGCTTCAGCAACAGAGGAAGACTAGTGTTGAAACACTCTGATTCCCACTTTACGCTGAAATCTGGAGGCACTCCTTTAGGACAATTTGCTTTACTTTGATGGAGAAGTGAAGGTGACAGCTAGTGCATTGTAAAGGGGCGCCTGCCGCCCACACCTGTGATCGCAAGTGCCAGGCACTGCTCCGAGGTCAAAAGTAGTAGTATTTGTATTTGAATTTATGGTAAAAAGTGTAATAAAAAATCCCCTAATTTTTTAATATTCTTAGGAGAAAGCAATAATTACCAGTTACCCACCCCTATAAGTAAGTTTATTATAAATTATGTTAATTCTTTATGTTACGCTCTGATAAGACAATAATGCAGCCAGGAGTAACCCCGCCACGCATTTACGGGGCCGTTCCCCAATTATGTGATGTTGTTTTTAGCCTTTTTTAAATTAAATATTTCTAATCTAGCGAACATCCGTTATGTATCAACTCGTTTTTATGACTTAAAAACTTGTAATACCTACCTACTATATGCATTTTATAATAGGTAAATCTCAAACTCGACAGACATAAACATATGCAAACAAAAACTAAACTGGTGTCTTGTTCCTAGAATAGTTGAATCAACAAGAATTTTTTCGCAGATACCTGAGACAATTGTATAAGTAAACTCAATTCAATAATACTTTTACTTTGTATCTTTACATATCAGTCAGCTATAGCTGTATGGAAAAAGTTAAGAAGATAGATGAGTGAGTGATAGAACCTAAGAGTTTAAATATAAAAAAAAACCTGATTTGAACCCACCCGGACCATTATGAATGTTAAGTCACTCCGATAGCCATTGCATGTTGGGTAACGTAACTCTACACCGTTTGTTGCTCTTTATCAAAATTGCTTAAACAAGAAGCCATTTCCATTCTAAATTTCATCAAAAATAAGTTCAACGGTTTAGACATCAAAGAGCAACAGACAGACGACTGTCGCAATAAAAATATTTCTATGAATAAATTTATATTGCATTATATATAAAAAATTATATGAGCACGACATTGTAATTTAAAATTATGTTTTTGAAATATGATATGACATCGTATGATGTTAATTTTACTTGTAATGAAACAGTCTAGGAAGCGTGGCGCTAATACAGCGCATCCGCCATTTTACGATACCCATATTATATTTATTATGTCCATGTACACGTGTATATGAAAATTTCATTTATAATACAAAAAGGCTTCAGAATTTGATGGGAAAATGGACAGAATGTCTTGGCCCCGGTATCCCTCTGCCTACCCTACTACATGCGGGATAAAATATAAAACTGTAGAAAACAACAACATTGTTCGAAGAACCATACGAGACATATGGTAATATGATTAGTATACAATATAATAAGCAGCCATCTATACAAAAGTGAACGGGTTGCGGTCACTTGCAACATGTAGTCAGCCACATTTGTTGCAAACTGCGTATACACATATATTATTTTTAATAATTCATCCGTCTCTTTGTATTTAAAAAGAAATGAAATTAATAAATGTAATTTCCGGAGTTTACATCTTGTTTTGTGTATATTTCGATAATAAACTTAAGAGTAATATTCAAATGTTTATCTTAAATTTTAATAAACGATACAAAGAAAAATAATATAATAAAAAAATTAAAAATTATTAACAATAAAAAATCCACTAGCAATTTCCCGCAAAAAAAGAGTGCGAAAAAGTCGTAGTTAAAGTTTTTAGATTTTCTTTCATGTTATAAGATCAAGTTTTCTACGAACCAAGCGAAAATAGGAAGTCGCACTCGCCGATACAGGAAGCGATCACACAGTATAATCGAGTTACTATTGGATGTTAAAGCTTTTATCGAGATCTTTAGATCACTAAGAAATAAAAGAATTCTGAATATAGTGTAAGCCCAGAACCTTTAACCTTTTTTTCTCTATTCTAGCTTCACGTTTTATCCCTAGCGGGATAGTCAGAAAGAACGGAGTGCCAAACGCTACACTATCCACATAACTTACCTAATACTTAATAATAGTGTATTGAAAAAAAAATTTAACACATGTAAAATACATATAAAAAATCTCACTCTTAGTTATTAACAATTGTAAAATATCACAATACAAGTTAATGACAATATACATTGAAAACATTTATAGTTAAAATTGTATAAATTTACATTGAGAAAGACGTTGAAGCAAATTACACCGTTACAACAAACTGGATTGGGAGGACCCAGGAGCAGGTATATGCTAATTACTAATAGAATACGGAAGACATGTTCATTTAGTTTAGGTTTCAGCTTATGGTATATTTAAAATGTTATTTTTATTTTATCTAGCGCGACGTTAAGCCTTTAAGACGTTTATCTAGCGAGAGTGAAAAAAGAGAGTGATGACACTAAGAGAGACTTTCTCTCTATCTAATTTGTTGGATTAGTTATTAGTTTAGAATTGAATCTGACACTAAAGTTTTAAGATAGATTCAATCATGGCCTCGCTCTGGTAACAGAGTAAAGAGCGGCAGCTCCGCGACTGAACGTTATTGGGTCCATTTGTTGGGAAAGTATCCAAATGGGAACGGAGTGTCTTAACACTTGATTCTCAGGTTCCGTATACCTATACTGACAACTACCATTGCATATCCTAATAAGGCCTAACGAAGACGAAACCAAAACGCGAAGCTGTAAACACTACTTATTATTCGAGGCACGCCAGTTCGTTCACACTGGCACTGGCATATTTTACATGTGTACTTAGGACCATTACACGGTGTTCTTGTGTGTACAACGGAGTGCACACCGATATTATCATTTTGTCTGTCTGTCTGTAACATACGCTCCTTTTGTGAAGCGCGAGGTGAGATGTCACTATTGTTTTTAAAAAGCGCCTACTTCTAAAGCACACATGTATAAATAATATGGTCTTGTGCAATGGGTAAGTATTAGGAAACTTTAAACTTTTTTCTTCTATTATCATGTACGATAAAGCTCGAAACGATGACAAAACTAATTATGTACAGATAATATATATATTTTTTTAATTTAATTATATCCTTTACAATACATTTAAACCGGTTAGATTCTACGGTGTAATTCGACATAAAGAATATTTATGTAAGCAATGAACATTAAAACGTTACACAAAAGTTAACTATGAAAAATATTATAATATAGTACCAGAGTTAAAGGCTTCCGCGGATTCAACGCTCTGGTCGATGGGCGGATATCCGGCTGTCACTAAGATCGCGATTAAAAAAATAGTATTTGCCGATGGACCCAAAACTACATCGTATATTGATTAGATACAAATTGAATTTTTGTTTGTTTTAGATTGCATTGTAACCACAAAAATATCATTTCTATCTCTTTTTGAAAGGAGAACACATCACCTTGTTCAATATTGTTACAGAATACTTCCAGAACTTGGCTGAACTTCTTAACACTAGATTCCCACTGCACCCTCTTCTATGTGCAGGATATTAGATATAGCATAAAGCTGAAAAAAAAACTTAAAATATTTTCTCTTCTTCTTCTTCGTTCTATACAACTTTATATATATTTAATTACAATAAAGAGTCTGTAATATCAACATAACTGTATTTTTTAAGTGCAGAATTCAAAAGCAAAATTAAACAATTTTAACATTTTTTCTGTCTCTGTTTATCCGGGCTAACCACCAGATGAGCTGAACCGATTTTTATGGGACTAACACTAAAATCTAGAGAGGGTTGTGGAGCAACATAAACGCTATTTAGATATGATTTTATTTAAAAAAAACAAAAATTACCACGAATCTATTTATAACTACTACAGCGCCACATACTACGGATC
The DNA here is from genome assembly GCA_037355905.1 of Heliconius aoede. Classification (NCBI taxonomy): domain Eukaryota; kingdom Metazoa; phylum Arthropoda; class Insecta; order Lepidoptera; family Nymphalidae; genus Heliconius; species Heliconius aoede. The sequence goes on from JBAIZZ010000188.1 coordinate 343,572, forward strand.
AAAAAACCTACGCCATATATATGCCAAGTATAAGTTAGGGAAAACAAAATATCCTATTGTTTTTATGCTCCATTGGGCTGTCCGAGTATGGACATGTCCAAGTTGTATGAAGGATCGGATGCGGTTGCCTTATTCGTAGTCAATCGATTACAATTGTTAATGTCCATACTGCATAGCGCACGGAATAATAACACGGTTAACTGTATATTGTCTTTTTTTTTTGTAAGAGACTTGTATTGATAGGCCATAGTGGTGCAGTGGTTCAGCATCTGAATGTAAACACGACAGTTGTTGGCTCGATTCCCACTAGGGCATGACTGCTATACCTGGGATACGGCATTTGATTCTCTACCTTTTAAGGAAAAAAGAACTGTAATAAAATCACTTTGTTGTCTGTCCGTCCGTATGTCTGTCTGTCTGTCTGTCTACGAACAAAAATTTTTGTTCGGAGCCCTCGGTGGGCGACCACGGTTCGCGCTTCTCCTGATTTTTTTTTACTTAAATTGAGATTAAATATAATTACTATCCTTACTAGGAATCGTGGGTTCAAATACCACAACCAATAAAAGTTTTTATATTTATTATACTGTTGTATATCCACTATCCAGTTAAACGAAGTCCGGTCTTCTGTAATCAAACATGCAATGTCTTCAAATGGGAGGAAAGTGGAAAACGAGTTATTCACTTGGTTCATACTGGTGCATACGCTGCAAAACACGGAACTTGCGAAAATATACAAACACTTTTTTTTGCTATACTTAATTTCTATAGTTTTAATAACTAAATTCAAGTAAGATTAAATCTTACTTGAAATTAGTTAAAGTTTATTTTAGTTAGCAAGAAAAAATCTACTTAGCAAAAAAAATATTTAACGTCTAAGAACTATTTAATGGCAAACCTTAGCCGCAAATTTTTATTACTGAAAAACCAAACAAATAATCACTGCTCATTCAAGGCATCAGAGAAGCGTATTAAAAATTATAATTACATATTATTTTAAATAGTTAATTAATAATTATAGAAATATATATGGTAGTGCTTTTTATTTTACTACAAAAATATTGTCGAAAATATAACAACTATCGAAACCAATTTAGAAAAGTGAAAACCTTTTCAGTTCTCGTAATATTATATTTATACAAATATGCACTTTGCAAAAAAAAATTGCGCGATCATAAAAAAATTACTATGGTTGCTCCCGAATGCATATAAATAAAATAAACAAATAAGGAATGGAAGCAAACCCAAAAGACATGAGAAAATATTAACAAAATGCAAACCGTATTCCTTCATCCGACGCCCTGATCACTGACACATAAATAACTATCTACATACGAGCCGATGTGGGAAGCTGGCGACCACAACACCTGCACCTGCAACTAGGCTTACTCACGTGAACCGGTATGCAGTGCCAGAACAAGAATTGTATTATTATTTACTTCAAGGAACATAAACTATTTTTTTACTTTTACTTAATATTTAAAGTTGGTTTTCTCTGGGTTAAGTTCCAGTTAAAAAAAAATATCTATATCTTTATATAGACTTCAAAATTTACTTAATTAATATAATAAATTATTTATTTTCAAACATAGCGTAACATTTTTTTATGAAATGCGCATAAAAATAATAAAAAAAAAGATCATATCATCAAATTCATAAAGCTTAGCTGGTAGAACGGTTTCCGTCGAGAGCTCTGGGACAAACGCGGTTAGAAGTTTGCAACGACACAACATACATGTGTGCTCTGTAGGTATCAGACTCGACCGAGGCAAGAAAAAATTCTAAATCTGTGTGAAAATCTATGGGTTTTCTTGCTCTGTTCTTATAAAAATGTAATGAAAAATAAAGTTTCTTTCAAACCAGATTTTTTGTTACGTGCAAAAATTTACGTTCTGATAAATATTTAAGGAAAAATATAAATAATATATTTTATTACATTTGCATGTGATTAGTTTGTAGTAAAAAGTTGCATATTTATTTTAAAGCTAATACTTTATTATATAAATTAATATTATTGTTAGTGTGTCAAATCAAATTAGTTACAACAAATGTACTATTGTAACAAAGAAATCAAAAATAAAACGTTATAATAATAGACCGAATTCAAAATCGATTTCTCACTTTCACCCAACATGTCCACTATCCATTCGCTTTGCACTTATTCCGACTAAATTGTTGTTCATTTCAGAATTATCTCAACGCCCCCAATCGATTTTAAATTGCTCTAGATATCCGATATAAAAGAGATGGCACGTCCGACTTTTTTTTAAATAGCTATATTATTATTATATACAAAGTTTACGTACAGTTACGTACAGTTAGGAAGTCTCTGATAACAATATCTGTATCAGAGATTATGAATTCGAAAATCTACTTTACATTTGACATCTACAGGTATTTCAAGTAATAAGTTGAAGACTCGTCGGCCAGCCGTGGCGCTGTGGCACAGTGTGCTGTGTCAAAACGCCACGACTAACTCAAGAAAAGGAAATATTTATTTAAATTTATATTTCCATTTCTTCGCTTCTCTTGTCAAGGCAAAGCGCGGCGTTGAGTTTCGCCACTCAACACGCAATGACCCAGCCGTGTGCGGGATACAACGTGAAGCTGATAAAAAAAAAGTATATCCCTACTACTTGGTGTAGATAGAAATCGTACCTAAAAAAATAAAGAGATCAATGATAATGAGGTAAATAATTAAATAAAGATCTTTTATAAGATATAAAAGACTAAAAATTGATAAAAATCTATAATAAATGTTTACATGTAATGTACACACTAAGTTTAGCCTAATCTGCGATTTGGAAAAATAACGCAAAACTGAATAAAAGAACAATCTTTAATATCTATATATGGCATATTGTCATAGATTTTTAGTTCTGTTCCCACGAAAGTGCACATACTGTTACGGTCTAGTAAAAACAAAGCAAGATATTGATGTCGCCTTACATTTAGTGCAGTAAAAAATTGTAACATAGTAATATACGCCACCATTTATTTGTTAACCGACTTCAAAAAGGAAGAGGTTCTCGATTGCACTTTTTTTAACATAATCGTCGCACCGTTAGCTACTTCGTTATTAGTATATGAATTTGATTAAACTTTTTCCAAGGAAGTGCTAAGACAATTTTCGAGAGATTGCATGTGCATTGGCGGAACTTAACGCCGCGTTTGGTCTTGTTATCAGAGCAGAGATATGAAAATTGTGTTCCTGTTGTGGGTTCGATTCCAAACTTCGCGTTTACAGTCAGTCGGTACGGATATAAAAATAGGAAGCATAAATTTTAGCGGTGTTCTCAAGTAATGTACTTGTGTACATAAAATTTTATGAAGCAAATCGCAAATTTATTTCGCTTGTGAGATGTGAAAGCGTTAAGCCATCATGTTAGATAACAAGTGGGGTCTGGGTACAAAATAAGTTCAGTTGAAATGTACACAGTCATGGTTCTGAAGAAGCCGGATGTCCATATAACTTGATGGAAACTGTATATTTAATGAGCTGGCGACATATGGAGGAGGAAAATTATTTTTATACACGAACCGGAAAAGCTAAGCAACAGCTGCAAAGTTGAAAAGATACGACTCCGTCCCTCTAACTTCCGCCTAAATTTAAGATATAGGAAGTTGACAAAATTCAACGCCGCACCGCCCATCGGACTTATAAATACAGGCCGTATTTATAAGCCGCTCTCAAGTCTGAGATCGATCTTGAGATACTGTTTTCATTCACATATATATGTCATTTATGAATAAAAATGACATCTCGGAAAATATCTCGAAAATAGGTGATGATGAAATAGAATAAGTTGACGACGGTTATAGCATAAATTAATTAATATAACTAATTGTTTAATTAATCTAGACCACAAGTCAATGGACCTAATGTTTATTTAACATCTGTCACATTAGAAAATTTTCTTAGAAAAGAAAAATCCGTAAGTCCACTTTTGTCTGTGTTGTCTTTTCTAGTGTCTAGACACTAAGTTTAGCCTACCATGTATAAAAAACGATATTTACAATGACAAACAAAATAAGGTCGCGAACTGCCTTCAATTTAAGAGTTTACTTAAATAACCAATCGCTTAAGTGGGACACGGCCGTCCATCTCAGGGTCGTCAATTGTTCTGTCACCCATCAATTCCTACCAGTGATTCGAGAGCGATGGAACAATATGGATAGCGATTTGCTGATACTTGACTAATTGTCTCCAAACCTTCTATTACAACGTCTTTTTAATATTCTGAATGGCTAAAATATATTAAATACTATATTTCACGTAGATAAATACAGTATAATTTATATTGAAGAGTGTGTCAAAGTAATGAGGTCTTGCATTTACTCCGTTAACAAAATATGGAATAGGTTGACTCGAATTCAGACGAGCCCCACAAAAAAAACCAACTATCGAGCACTAATCAAAACTTGATAACAATAATTGTTTTCAATGTTCCATAGTACCTAGAAAGTAACATTTTTTTTACCGTTTTTATATAAAATAAAACGAAAATGAAGCAAATTTTAGCAAGAAAAAGGAGTTTTTTGCAGCCACCAACTGCAAACTGGTAGTGACTGCCTCTTTGTCGCACAACAATGAAATCCATTGTTCGCATCCTGTATAATGGTGCTCCGCGAAGGAGCCCAGACTCCTAGACAGCATTGTTTGGACTCTGTAAATTGAAATGGCTAAATGAGAATGCAAGTTTACAGAGAATATACATGAAAATGCTAATTACTCCTACGTTTTAAGTACTCATGAGTTGTATTTTTGCACTATTAGAATAATAATGACAGCTAGGCTAGCAAATTGAAAATAACAATCTATATATATATTAATATAATTTCAGTCGACACAGCGTTACACCACTCACCGGCGTCTCAGTCAAAACCTAACGACCGCAAGTAATAAGCGAACACGATTACACCACGGATTCATAGTACTTAAAGAAAACGTCCACGGTGCGATGAACCCGTACCACGAACAAGCTCTATATTCAGTTGTTAACGGAATATGTTTATAAAACTCATATATATATATATATTGTAATATTTGAAAAATGCTGTTATGTTATGCTAAAAAAATGATAATAAATTAAACATTTCTAATAGCATTTACACCAGAGTCTAGACAGACAGTTACCTCTTTTCCTATATACTCGAAATATATGATTTGTATAAAAGGTTGAGAAAAAAATTGTAGGCTACAAAAATTCTATAGTCTCAGTGAAGCTGATCTTAATATTGTATAACTATAGACTTGTAAAGTTATAATTGTTAAATAAAAAGCTGTTTTTTGTGAATCACGCAGCTTTAAGAGTTCTGATGATACTCCACGGCCAACATTTTCTTGTCAACTGTTGGATATTTTATTTTGTATAATTAAAATGCCAGTAAGAAATGGTTATTATTAATTGAGACACGCAGTGGAAAAGAGCCAGCTTCAACCCCCACTTCGAGCAATGAATTGTTTCTTTCTTCGCTCTGGTAGAGCAAGGAGGGGCGCTCCAGTGACATTCAACACGTAATCTACCGTAATGTATATATGTCTGACATTAGACTGACTTGTGAAATAAAACGTGAAACTGAAAAAAAAATTAATAAATTAATTCTATAAAATGGTAATTCTATAAAATTCTGTAAAATGAAAAATATACTATAAAATCTGTACAACTTATTGTTAGCCATAATACATAGAGAAATTAGACCCTAAGTACCTCAACTACTCGAGCCACTTCTTTGCGTTGATTGAAGCAAAAAATAAATAAATAACAAACTTTCATAATCTAGTCTTACAATTGTTTCTTATGTCGTGTATCATCTTATATGAACAAACAAACCAATTGTTCTCTGAATTTGCCAGTTAAAACTAATGGGCAGGAAGTAATTCGACATCGTTTCATTATGATGCTGCTCCGATAACTTCTATTTGCGAGAGACTGTTAAAGTTGTCGTTAAAAGTGCATATCAGCTTTATTAGCTGTGTAATAAAAATATGAAAAGAAAAATATAAAATTAAAAAGCGATTAAATAATTATAACAAACTATGCAAAGGTCGTCGAGACGCAATACGACAGCGTTTGGGAATTAAAACGATGGTTGTGAGTTCGAAACCCTAAAATAGATGTCCTTCGACATAAAATAAAATAACAAAAGTAATTAAAATCCAATAAATACAAAATAATATAAATAATTATATATTATATTATATAATCTTAAAATAGCAGACTAAAATATCTGATGCAAAGCACTCTCAGGGTGTAACCGGAAGCACGATCATTTGATCCAATCTTTGGCTCCGTTCCAAGCGAACGCTTAAACATCCTCAAATAGTTGATGAACTTCGAAGCTCCTTGTAATTCTATAAAGCTTTGATCCTTTTTCGTTAAGAATAAATTCCTTTAGAATTTCTATTTAAAAATATTTACAGAATTTTCTCATCAGTAAATAAGTAATTCACTACAGATCTAATGGCTACGTTCATTTCGACTTAATATATAAATAGGTACACTTACAGAAATAGTTTTATAAGAAAATAGCTGTTGTTTTCGTAATTCAAATCTAAAACTAGACCGTAGAGAAATATACTCATGGTATATCTTCGGTCTCTGGCCTTACCAAGTTATATATACATATTTTCTTTATAGATAATTGGATTATCCTAAATAAATATAACTTTCTAACCATGACTTTCTGAGATTAACGCGTTCAACCAAACAAATACTTCAGCTTTACCTATAATATTAGTATAGATTAGTCTAACAGATTTCTGAGTCAGATTTACTTTCAGGGAGATTCTTAACCTTTTCTATATGTACATGTTACTTGATCTAATATGCCATACATCATGGGAATTGGTAGGCGATCAGTAATCGTAACAGAGACGTGGTAACTGAGTGACTGTCAAGATTAATTTTGATTCATAGCTTAGTTGAATTGAAATATGAACCTTATTTGATGGTAATAAATGCGGAAAAGGATTGCATGAATCTATTGACAGGTTACTGTCTGTAGGTCGTGCTATAATAAAGTACAATACAACATTAAGCTTGTACACTTCGAACATTATGTGTTAAACAATTTTCACACTTATATCAATAGAGATTTGGGAATATTTTCCTATATACGTGTTGAAGCTACAACTTCTGTATCTCGAGATTCTCGTATCGGATGTATTTGGGCTTAGTTTGATTTATAGTAGAATATTTCTTTAGTATTCTACTCCACGTTTTCGTCGTTTTATTTGAAATTTTTAGGGTTGGTATAAATATTTATTTTGTGGATTTTTGTCTGACTGATATAATTTTGTTAAAAAGAAAATCATCGACAGTAAATTCCCATATTCGAATTGTAGGTTAACTAAAGTAACATAAATCGATTCAAATCATTATTTCGTAAAAATAAAAACTATAGATATACCCATATAAGTACTTAGTTGCAAATTAAATATGCATCGGTCTTAAATAATTCATAGAAAGGTTATAATGTAGTGGAATAAGTAGACGGGGGCTCGTTCAGACATTGTATAGACCTCTAGACTGATACAAGTACGTAGCCTCATTTACCGAAGTCATAAAGGATAGTAATGTATTAAAGGATAAAAGCTAATTATGTAATTTTAAAAAGCATAATATATTAAAAGAAGTTTTGCCTATTTGTTTCCTGAAATTTCCATATTGCTACGCTTTAAGTCACTTCTTTTTTTCTCTCTCTTCTTCTCTCTTCTCTTTTCTATTTATCCCGAGTGGGAATTTCGGAAAACTAAAGGTGTGTAGTCAAACACACGTTGAATGTTTATTAATAATGGTGATACCATACCTATTTAATATTTTTCAAGATTGATCTTAAAAATATTTATCTCTCTATTTATCCTCACAGAAAGAAATAAAGCTAAGGCATTATAACGATTTGGATTTACAAAAACGGAACTAATTATTTTTTTTCACTGTCCGTTGCAGTACGCAGGCGCAGTCAGTGCACCGTGGAGACTGCCTTTTACTACCGTCTGCAGCTTGTACTAAGAGTGTACAGTATTTAATGTAAACTCTACTATTGTTACTGTAGAAAACACGCGATTTGTATAGAAAATTGTTTTTTCTTTAATTTTTATGCACTTTTTTGTGTTCATAACTAATATGATGAAGCATTTGCTTTAGATTAAACCAATAACACCGTAACGTAGTATACTATCATCTAATAAAAGGAACTTCGAAATGAAAATATTAAATATTTCATTTTCCCGAGTGCGAGTCGAACTCAAAATTTGTCGCGTTTACAGTCGCATGCTTTGCCCCTGCGCCACGATTAACTTTCCCGTTATTCCATTTATATTATTAATTCACCCTTATTATTTTTTGACTAACAAATACCTGTCTCTAGGCTCTATATACAAATAAGCAATTAATAGTTGATTATAAGAAGTAATAAAATATTATTTACGCGTTCGCTATCGAATCTCACAAAGCCTATGGTAGAGCCACAGACGGAGATATAGAATGATATGGATAAATACAACCTCTTTTATAGCTTGAAATGCCATCAAAGTTTTTTGTTCCACTTTCATATACTATTTTTCATGCTAACCGCGTCGTTATAAGTAAATAGCTCACATAAATGCATTTTTCGCTGTTCTGAAGATCATATTTTATAATATACATGTCGTCGCCCCCAACTTTGTTCTATGTAAAATTTGATTTATAATTAAGTTTCACGTCTTCAATTCCATAATATAATTTAATTATAAAATTTTTTTTTTTTCCCGTTCTCGTAGGAATTTCGAGAAATCGTCTCTTAGTTCTCCAAACTCCACACTTCCTAACCTAGTTTTTGTTTAGTTTTGTCAAAACAAAAAAAAAACGGATTCAGCAGATTTGCACTTTAAGCCGAGATGTATGTATGTACTAACTACCCTTTTTCATCTTATTTTTTCAAGAAGAAAGCTTTCTGAGACAAAAACCTAGAACAATCTCGCACTTTCTTAAATATTCTACAAAGGACGTTTTAAGGATGCGAGTAACACAAAAAAGAGCGTCTTATTATTTTATCCTTAAAGAAGACTTGTATTCGTGTATGTTTAAAGAAACCGGTAGAAATTTTAAAATTGAACAAGCTATATAAAAAAACATAATATTTAAAGTCAATTCCTACTTAGATCAAAAAATCATCAACGAAAAATATTGTTCAACGAAAAATACTCAGTAAAATCCGTTTTACACTACTCTTAGTTAAACGATCAACCTGATGATTATAAATAAATAATGTAACATAAGAATATATTTTCTATTCGAACACTGGTTTGAACTACTGAGTTCCCGAGATTAGCGCGTTTAAACAAACGAACAAACTCTTCACTTTAATAATATTAGTATTTTACATTTTAATGTACCTATCTCCAGAATTACAGAAATGTTATATATAAAAATTATGCAATGCTATATATAGTATAAAGAAAATGTGATAGCTTAAAATATCTGTTTTGTTTACCAAATTCTTAACACTAGGTTCCCTCGTCCTAGTTAAAGATAACTATTTTTAGTTATCTACAGCACTCGCTTAAAGGAACAATGATACAACTTGCATCTTTTTTTAGACCAAAATTGCTATCTTAACATAATTACACGTCAATGTGCTTTATACGGTTATACAAAGACAAATATGGCAGGTTGGTAGACAAGCTCTTATGTAAATGTTTATATGGTTTTATTATTCAAGTTAAAGCCGTCGTAACGCAGACGCACGTCTGACTCTAACGCTACGGTAATGATAACCATGATATATATATATATATATATATATATATATATATATATATATCTTTTTAAGATCACCGTGTCGAGCCTTTTCATTTAATATACATATGCTAAGACGAATCTAACGATACGTCAATTATGTAACACCGTTCAGCGGTTCTGGATGATGAGGTAATAAAAAATATAATATATAGGTACAAGATACGCGCGAAATACATAACCCATCCTCTTTGTAGTCGGGTAAAAAAAGAAATAATACAATAGTACTTGATATTAAAATACATAAAAATGTCCTTCGAGTATTGAAATAAATCGCGAATATAAAGACAGACATGTGACTCATAAGCATCTAAGCATATGGTAAACACGTGTTCACTAACGGAGATGGACTCGGAATAATGTAATCTACTCATAAATCATAATGAATTATAAAATTTCCATGTCAATATGTGTAGTGAAGCCATCGATGTGCAATGAAAGCGTAAACGCGATGCTTGCGGGTTTGTTTCCCATTCGCTCTGGTAAAATAAAGCGCCACTGAAGTTCTGCACTTCAGCATGGAATATTGTGAACTATAGCTGAAAGTGGAAATCTGAGTATTTACATTATAAAGAAGAAGAGTTTCTTTCATTGAACGGGAATCTGTAGAAATACTAGTTCGTATTCTGATTTTTTTTTAATACAAAGATGAATAATGCCTACATATACCGAGAAAGGTTATGAGGCTGTGTTACATCACGTTACTCATTTCTACTTCTCTTGTAACCCATCCTTTTCCACTTACGGTCAGAATTACAACGTTTCGTGTGTTGTCCATACAACGTGACATTGGAGAAGTTTTTCTTGGATTGGAGAAGAGAACTAAGAACAGAACAGTACATCCGCTATATAGAAGAAAAAAATTAAAAAGTGAGAATAAAGAGATACAAGATTCTTATTCTTCACATTAAATGTGTAAAAAAAATACAAAATATTTTAAATGTACCAAATTTTACAAATATTGATTAATAGATTCGACACAAAATGTCAGTCACTGAAAAGAAACACAGATCATTAGCATTTCCATAGAAAAAACTAACTTCACATAAAGTTATTTATTATCATAATTTGGTAGTTGCAAGAAATATTTAATTTACTATATTTTTTACTTATCACCTTGAACATATAAGAAAAATTCTTAGTAAATGCGTAATAAGTTAACTTAAATATCCTCAACTGTTAAAGAAAACCGGTGGAAATAATTAAATTAATGTTTCCTAAGTTAAAATGCAAATGTGGAAGCGAGCTATGATTTACACGTCCTCACAAAACATGCAAGGTCGGCATAATTAAATTATGCGAAGTTAACGTAGTAATTAGTCAATAATTTGAAGGAAGTATCTACTGAAGCAGTCTCCTATATGATTGTGAACACGATAGATGTGGGTTTGATCCCCGTTCAGGAGAAATTATTCCCAGAAATTGGAGAAAGATTTGCTTGAGATTTTTTTTTGATGGTAGATTAAAGTGGCATTAAAATAATATTATTTATTATAATTAAATATGATTATATATAATAAATGTACATAATTATAAAAATAGACAATAATTTTTGATAAGTCAAATATAAAGTGAAAAAAATTATGTTAAAAATATTATTTTAGTAATATACCTTCAATTTTTACATAATTTAACTTTTATAACGAATAGCAGTAGATATATATATGTACGGTATGTAATAAGTGAACGACAAGACTTAGGAAAGAGTGACATTTCCATGTCTGTTAAATAGGTCAGTTCGACACCATAGACTATTAAGTTTTATGGAAAATAACAATAGAAGACAGTAAAACAGAAGCCTTCAAACTTATTGAGAAGTGTCGGCTTTTCTTTGAAAATGTACATATTATACCAAACAGAATAACTATTAATTAAATATAAGTGTGCATTTGAGTCACTTCAAATGTCTTGTAGTGCCATAAGACAAAATCTGTGTTTAGTTGGTGTTGGGTTCTACCAGCATATTAAAATAGAAAATAATTTCTTCTGTGTCTAAAAATAAATCTAACTAAGTACGTAATTAAAAATACAAACTTATGAGTACATACTATATTTACCAGAAGTTTTATAATTTTAGTTATAAATCTGTCTAACTCGGAATCCAAAACCACAAATTAAGTAGTAAATAAATTGTTAATAAACAACAACAAAAATTTACATCAGAAGAAGCTGGACGGTCATGGGTTCGATTCCCACTGGGGGAGAATTGTTAATTTTCATTTCCTCGCTCAGATCAGCTATATGCTGGATACATTTGAAGTCCAAAAACAATAACAATACGCAGGTTCTCATCCAGATACAAATAAGCACAGAATATAATATAAGCACAACCACGATAGGTATTTAGAAAACGACACCGCATCTCCATACATATCGGTGTATAATGGGAATGGGAAAATTTACAGAAGAGATTCACACGTGTAATGCAGTTATAGTATGTACGCTTTTTGTTGAACAGTTTCACCTACTTAAGCGGAAATCAATGGCTTCGAGCTCAGTAAATACATCATAAATACAATAATTTTACTGTAGTTACGAGATAAATTATTTTTTTTTTCGAGATCTCGAGAATCGAGACACTGTTCCTTGCTTTTAAAGCAAGCGAGCCTTTCAGTTTTACAGGAAATCGATGTCCTTAACAGTGAACATTGGCAATTTGGTAAAAAAAATCCAATATCTTAAAAGTATATTACATAAGAATTAATATAACGTAGGTATATACGGAAAAAAATTATAATACAAAGTTTTAAATACTCCTTTAAGTTATTATTGGATAAAAGAAGAACGTCAACTACAACATAATAATCTGTTTCGGTGTTCTTGTTTTTCTCATTAAAAAAAATAAAATAAATGCGTCATAATTTTTTAAAATCAATTAAAAAATTAAAATAAAGAAGTATAATGCGACAATATTTCTTTTTTTTTCTATTATTTCTTTTTTCAATATTTACTAACCTCTCTTTCAAATGATACACCGCCAGTAGATCATTATATCGATTAAGAGATGTGAAGTTATCAGGTCTATATGTTCCGCTCATACGATCGACCACT
>JBAIZZ010000188.1:356504-377739 GCA_037355905.1 Heliconius aoede
TTAACATTAAATATATACAAATCTAAACATATATATACGTAATATTAACACTCTCATTATTTACTACATTAAGTTACTGGGAACTAAATAGCATATTTATTTATTTATTATATAAAAACCCTAACCACACTAAGTAGTAGTTTTACAGTATGACGGTAGGATAGCATTCCTCGCATGCTTGTTTTTTTACTTCACGTAATATATGTAAAATGTTTAGATGCTGCCATTTATTGATTTAAATTTTCTTAATAATTTTATAACTGACGTTATACAGAATTGTTAAATTCATAATATATTTTTCAGAATGTTATATATTTTTGATATTTATCAGAACTTTGGAAAGATGTTTCCTTAGCTTCACGCTGTAACCAGCATGAAACAGGGTAGGAGCCTGAATTCCTGAGCAGAACTCAACGCCGCGCTTTCACCTCGTCACCAGAGCGTAGAAATGAAAATATTGCGTATATAGCGGGAATCGAATCTGTAACCTGTCGCGTTTACATGCTTGTTCTGCGCCCGAACAACACTCAATTATTAATTATAACAAAAATCACAAAAATAATAAATTCAATTCTAATTGCCACCTCATGTTTATATAATACACCTATATATGTGTTAATTATAAATAAATTTTACATATCATATGCATATATAATGACATTATGTATGCGATATAGAATCACGCGAACAAATGTCACGTGTCAGCCGATTTCAACATTATTCAAACAATTCTGACGCGTCATTTCATTATGATCGTTGTTTACATTTGTTTTATTGCTGTGGAATGTAAAAATTTCATTTTAAACTCAATAGTACACCATAACAAAGCCATTTTATTATAAAAAATAACTGGCATATTCAAACAATAGTATTAGTAGATTCATTCGTGGTTAGTCCCGCTTATAAACAGATCTTGCACGAAAATAATAAAAAAATATTTCCTATAGGGGGAATTGAACACATAATCTGTCGCTTTTACATTCACATGCGCTTGCGCCATGAATGGCACTCTAGTTTCCATAGCTTTAAATATATATGTGATATTTAAATTATAAAAAAAAATGCTATAAATAAGAGAAAAAAAAACAAGCAAATTTAATAAGAACTACTCGACGAGCGCGTTATTCTTCGTTAAGGGATTCCGTGGCTTATCTTCGTGTCTATCCCGTCATCCAGATCCTAATCGAATCTGTATGGGACCACCTTACCAGCATCCCTTTTTCGATTGATACTAAAAGATAATAGAATTTCTTCTCAATTACGAAACCAGAGAATTCTATATAGATTATAAGGAAAACTGTGCACTGGTTAAATATTATTTGTTTAGCACAATCCGCAGTACATGGATTAACATAAAAATCGTGGCCTAAGAACCCTCTGTAGCATGTATGTGTGTTTATCAAACTTAACTAATAAACAGAGGGAAAAAACGCACACCACTGATTTAAGAGTAGTCCTAAATAAACACCCTAGTTTGTATCGTGATGTTGAGGGTTTCAAAATAGTGTTAAGTTTTATTGCCGAGTCCGCCGCACTCTGTAGAGAGACTGGAGGGCAACGACATTGTTTACTCCGTTTTATGGCCTCTATATAATCTCGGGGAATTAAAACGTATTTAAATACATATGATATGTATTTAAATACGTTTTCTGTACTCATGTACAAGCAGAGAGTCTAGTGTCAAGACACTTCGCTCCACACTTTTCGCCAAATTCTGCAAGCGTTGCGTGTTGTGTGGCGATAGTCAACGCTGCGTTTTGCCTCGTTACTAAAACAAAGAAATGGAAATATTAATAAATAATAGTTCATCTCCCCCGAGTGGTGATTGAACCCACAACCGTAACGTTACAGTCACACCCTTATGTCCTTTTCATCACGACCGCCTCATGACGGATGTTTAATATTTTTTATAAGATACCTATCATATGTTTCCAGTAAAACTCAGTCCCACTGCGCTATGATGACTATACATTTACATACTCTATAATATAATATACTCTAATTTGTCACTGGGTTCTTTGTGATATGTCTATATTTAATAAATAAGTGAAATTATATAAAAAGGACAAAAGTAGAACAAAATGACATTCAAGTGTTGCCAGTAGTTGCAAAACGTAATGTGGAGGACGTCGCTTGTTCCCTATTCAGCTTTATGACTTCAGTAATTAATGCTGCTTGTAACACTCGTTACAGGCTATACAGTACAGTACAGTACAGTACAGTGCGCTGTAAAAGCGTAAAACTAAAGTAGAAAAACTCAAAAGTGGGTCACCATAAAACACATGTCCGGTAGTTTTATGGTCAACACTAGCGCTGTCCAAAAGATATGCTTTGCTTTATGTTACATTTATCTTGTAATATTAGTCTTGTAATTGTAATAAAGTCTTATTTGTATTAATGTTACTTTTTTAATACATATTTTGTTTTTATTTGTAAACTTGTCTGTTAAATTACAATTCCATAGTTTTAATATGCAAATAAGTTTAAAATCTACACAAATTTTATAAGGACGAACAGTTTGTTTGGTTGAACGCACTAATCTCATGAACCACTGGTTCGAGTTCAAGAAATTAATTTATGTTGGCTAGTCCATCTACTGAGGAAGGCTATAGAGTGTACAATATTATCGCGATACGGTAATTAAGAGCGTAGTAGCAATAAAAAATATAATATAAACGCTTGAGCTTTCCAAAGCACGATGCACAGTTCTTACCTATATATTATACCTTATAATCCTTCTTAATTAAGAAATAAAATTATTTATTCAAAATTGAGCGTCACATAATGATTGAAACATCTACTAAATAGAATAAATAACGCGTTCAACATTCGCAATGGATACGTCCGTCCACGCGCCGCGTTACGTCACATGGCACAGCAAACGTGTCTGTGGTAATATGGATTCATTAATTTCTATTCTGTTCACGACCACACATTATTTTATATCTGACTGCACTATTGCATATTGTTTTGTATAGACTTTATATTTAAAATATGTGATGAAAGGCCGTTGTCTGTCCGATTCGTCCTCATTCAGGGGATTTTCCCTTCCTCCTCGCTCTGGTAACACGACAAAAAGTGGCGTTGAGTTACGCTCTTTAACACGCAATGTGTGACAGGCACATAATCTCTTGCGCATAACTCTGTCGCTATATGCTTCTAACAAATAAGTACCGTCAATTCGAACCTTCAATCTATATTCTACACGAACTTCAAGATATAAAAGACTAAAACTATCGTCTATTACTGCTTTTTCGTGACATTCCTCCAGAATCAATGTTACTCTGTTTTCGAAGGTCAGCTGAGGAAGGTGTCTCCTCTACCTCTTTTTTAATTTTCTTTCTTTCTAATTGCTGTTCTGTATCAGATTCGATCAAAGTATGTGAGAACCTGTTTCCCTTGCCAGGAAGAAAAAACGATGAGAAGATGGTTTTAAAAATTGATAATCTATTTCAAGATATTATTGTTCTTAAAAGAAATAATGAAAAAAAAACAATTAAGTGAAATATATAGGTACAAGTTAATCAAAATTAAATTTTGACCGGATATGGGACGATAACCCATCTACCTAAAAACACCTGTCTCAGTAAACATTAAGTGTCAAAGGTGAACTAACGTAACGTTTTTAACAAGGACTTAATTAAAATTTATTTCCTTTCTTAAATAATTAATAAAAAGTAGACTTGTGAATACTTACTTTCTGTAATGTAAGCAAAAAATTTATAAAGATAGTCATGATTACGTTATTACAATGAACTCTGTGAAATTTGAGAGAATATTTGACTGAATACGTACCCAGTTTCGAGTATTTAGAAAAAAATATTTTCACTAGTTTCTTTATCTTCTATTAGAATTTCAGTAGCTCTTTGCTGAATTAGAAAATAATTATTATAAAGGTTCGTTCATATGATCATGACTATAAGTTTTCGTTGGGAGATCAGATATGAGTGAAAGTTTATAGAAAATGCCAATCATGGTACAATGCGTAACTGTTTGATACTTGTATACCGCTTTATCTTACCAAAATAATTTAATCTGACCCAAAACAATAAAAATTACTTAGATTTATTTTATTTAATGTATTTGACTGATTGATTTTTTTTTATCAACTTCATCCCGCACACAGCAGTGTAAGAAGGAACTCAGTGTCAAGACACTCCGTTTCCGTCGAATTCTGGAAGGGGATCCACAACCGTCGCGTTACAATCACACCCTTGTGCCCCAGCGCTAAGACAGATTCATTTATATTACAGATGGATTTCATTAAAAGGAAATAATGTCTACTTATTTTATAAAAACTAATATTTTAATAATAAACATATACGAATAGATAATATAAATAAACCCGCAAGGCAGCTTATGGCGAGCTGTCGGGGAGTGGCGACCCCACGGACCTGAGTCCTCCGGAGGGGATCCCACTCACTCTCCTCGTGATGATGAAACCGGTGCACACACTACACCCTTAGCCGACCACACCGATGTTGCGCCTAAGGCACTGCGCCGCTTTGTGGGGGCCCATCTAGTGGGAGGCAAGTCACCGTCCGCCAACTGTTCAATTTGAGACTGTTGTAAAGGCAGACGTCCGTTAGTCCCATTGAATAGCCCAGTGGCCAGTCCATCCAAATTCCATTAGCCCAGTAGCCAGTACATGGATCCCGGCTGATGTGTTACAGTAAAACATTTGTATATTCTCTAAGGACCGGGTTCTTTTAAACTTGTGAATTAAGAAAGAGAAACATAAGAAAGACAGAAAGGAGAACCAAATAAAGATTTATTTTACTCTTAAAATTTTTTTTATGATATTGTTAATACATAAGTACTATATTACTATATAGTTATGTTCATGATTTAATTTTTTTAAATACCAATATGTATCTTTATTACATTCTCTGGTAAACCTTCTCTTATGACATGTCCGTTTAGACGTTGCAGGGACCGCCTATTTATGTTCAACTGTAAACGACGTAGCTGTCCGAGTTGTTGAGTATCTATATTATTGTCTAAAATATTCTTTGGTTGATAAAGCTTTAAGCACCCACTGGGGTTGTATCTGTATATACGAGATATTAAGGCCAAAATTCCGGCGAGGGTGCCGACTAGGAAGTAGGCCAAGGCCGCTTAAGACGCCACGTATCCTAAATATAGGTCAGCCCAAAAGAGGACCTTTTTACAGCTTTTACGAACACTTTTTAGAGTGAAGCTCTTAAATTCGTTGATTTCATCAAGTTAATGGTTCTGCCCTTTTCGATGTTCTAACGGCAAGGTAAACTTTGCAAGACCGTTTAAAAAGGAAAGGAACTGTGTAATTTTTTATTATTTAGTTTTATAGGCTACTTACTTAGTTAATAATTTATTATTCAGCTATATTTCGTAAGCAAATCTTGTAAAAGAAATTGTAAAATTTCAATAGAAAATCTTGAATTGTAACATTTTCACAACCAAGAGATTCACCTAATATAGACATTTCAGTGAGTTTTTGTTCTTATACAAATGACCCCAAAGGTTCTTTACGCGACAACCCATTTGAGGGAAATGGGGCCAAGGCCGGTGCATTGAAAACTCGGGCAAACGAAATCCATAAGACGTCACTAGTAAAGGACGGGCAAAAGTCGACCTTTCATTATTAGACCGCTGACGTCGTTATGTTCCAGCTAATGGAATCGGACTTCTGAAACTTTTTATTTAAGCTCCTTTTTTACATATACAGCTTCAAGCTCGATCCCGCATGTAAAAGGAAGCCTAGTGTTAAGACACTCTGCTGTGGCGAAACTCAACGCCGCGCTTTGCCTCGACACCAGAGCGAAGAAATGAAAATATGAAATAGTTCATTTTCTCAAGTGGAAATTGCACCCACAAGCTGTCGTTTGATGGCCTGCGCCACGACTGGTCTAACTTCTACTACATACTTACTTTACTGGTACTTTCATACCCTTATAGGTATTTATTTTAAGATCTATATAGGCTATTGTACCCTTATTAAACAATGACATTTCATCGAACGATAACGATGCAAACAGGCGTAATTAGTGGCATAGGTGCTTTGCTGTTGATACGTTTAAAGAGTGTACAAATATTTTTTTATATTACATATTCAATATTTTATATATTTCAAATATTATTTAATATAATGTTCAAATTTAAAAGAAATAATATAAAATATATATTATTTTCAAATTGTCATTCTTCTGTAATATAATATTACTTTCGCAAAAACTACGAATCGCAAAAGTTTATAATAGTATTTTTTTTTTCCCCGGATCAATTTGAAATTTTTTTAAAACATATTTTATAATTGTAGAATCAATGAACGAAACCCTAGTAAAGCCGCTTCTCAAGCAAGCATTATATTGAGAACAGGTTTTATTGTTAAACAATGAACGTGAGATATAGTGCACCTTATACTTATAGCTGTTAGAAATAAAAACGCCGAGAGACGTATATTTATTTGCAGCATAAAGTAAGAAATAATAAGTGATACGCGTAAAAAGCAATAAATACTACGAAATATTAAATGTATTATTTTACATTATGTACTACTTTTTAAGCCTCAAACCAAAAAATATTAAGTAATGGATTTTTTGTTATCTGGATGCTCTTGGGAGATAATTCTGCAACGTAAACAATATAAATACATTTGTATGTTATTGTAATTAGCATAATGACCCAATTTCCTGATAATATGTATTATTATCAGATTAACTATGATAATATTTTAAATAAATATTACAGATGATTAACGAATAAGTAAAATATATTAATAATTTAAAAAAAAGTTTTTCATATTAGCTAATTGTGTTTGTAATTATAATAAGCAAACACAATAAATTCTCGTCAAAACGAGTCGTTTATCCGAATGTTGTGTTAAAGTGATGCCGTTGGAGACCGTTACGTACTTACGCAGCACTTGCATAATGCCCAGGATTGAGAATGTGTAAAGCAGCTATAGAACACTCACCATGCAAGATGAATTTGCGCCAAGATGTTTGTAAAGATCACAGCATCACTGGTCACGAAGTACACTTTTGACTATTGCGAACTATGAATTCACATGCACAAATATTAATCATCAGAACTCTATCGTTTCAAAAACCAGTTCCACCTGCGCTAACAGTTAGGTTGCCCTCACTTGTCGCCAAATCTAACAATGTATTATAAATATGAAAATCAACAACGACTAAGTCGCTCTAAATCGATTTTTTTTTCACAAAAACATTTAAAATGTTAGGTATTAGATAAATCTAGATAGACATTAATCTACAACTTTTGTTCCGAAACTCGCATTCCTTTAAGACGTTTTATTAAATTTTTATTTTAATAAAAATAAAATAAGGGATCTGTCAATGTTCATCTATCCGGTAACCGGCAGCGCGTGCGTAAACACGTCCAATACCACCACCTGCGCAAATCTGACTGAAGAGTGACGTGACGACTTAACGAGGAGCGCCGAGCGAGCGCACCGGGCAATAGGGATACCACTGTCGTTGGAATGTTGCTAGTACACAAATATAGATTCCCGCCAATTTGTAATAATTAAATTATTGTAAAATAAAATAATCATTATAAATGTGCAATATTTGCAAATTTTTACTTTCTTTATATTTCTAATTACTTTATTTTAAAGAATATAGAAATACAAAAATAACCCGTGTCACGTCAAACACTAAGAACTTGGGCCTAGCCAACCCGATGACATTAATATAGTCAATTCGAAAATAATTCAAATTAAAATAAAAAAATCTAAATCATGTATCTATCAAAAAAGAGGAAAATTTTATATTTGTTGATTTAACCTAATGTCTAACCAATTGTCGTTATTTTTGTTTAATGTTTTACCGCTCCTTTATCTATTAAAATTTAACAACTCTTATATTTATTTGTGTCTTATGTTGAAAATAATTAATATTTTGCGTGTGATGTCACATTGAATGAACTTCGAGGTGGATCGTTACTCATCTGCTTGGGCACATATAGCCCTGTGTGCCGATCTCACTTGGGCCTCTGACCAACCTGATGGATTTATTGTAGCTAATCAGGTAATTAAAATTATTATCAAAGTATTTCGAATATATTTTTGTCCTTCACCCATTCATTCATTCATCCGTGCTGCTCTACGCTTGTTAAAAATAACTTATATATTATCATTTTCAAATATTTAGGTTCGAACTAGAGCTTATTAGAAATATTAATACTTATTACATTAGAAATACCAAAACTAAAATGGTAGATATATCGAGATAAAAGCACTTTTCGCACTCTTTCTTGCTTGCTTGCACTGTGTCTTTATCGGCTATAATATCTCTTGGATCAAATTTCTTATTTTTTTTTAAGTCATGTACATTTTTCAAATATGTTTCACATAGTTATTCAAAATTGCTTAGAAAAAAATTCTTGTGCCCGAAATCTTATCAATTAATTAAGACCAAAATACCACCAGTTAATATGTGTAAATAATACACATGTACTAGAGACTGTTCTTGAACGGTTAACATTAATAAGATTGTTAAAAATAATATAATTAAAATTGCAGCACCTTTGGACACAACATAGCCGAGTAAACCAAGTGTTACAAGACACATTAGATTCTCAATGCGGATCTAACAATCGTAAAAAATTATCAGGTTTAACGTTTATTTTTTAATATATATTTTAATAAACTTCAATAATTGCGTAAAATAAATTTTAAAACATTTTAGATCAACGCTTAGTTGGTAGTAATAGTAAGGAAAATGGCACTTCTAATAAAAGGAGCGTGAAAGACGTTATACCGGAGTCTAGACTGGCTCAGTTTTATGGGACTTTTTACTACGATGATGTCAGGTAATTAAAAAAAATATATTATGTATAAAAAATTTCAAAATAACATTATTTTGTATCTTACCTAAGGAAAGAACGAACGTTCCGTTATATCTCGAAATATGATTGTTTTAACTTCCGTAATATATGTTTTTTTATACGACATTTTTTTTATACATCTAATCGTCGTCAGACGTCAGCAACTCATCGTTGGGCTCTTTATTCTCAGCCTACACCGCCACAAAACGCGCGGATCATATCTAATCATTTAAGTATAAAATATATGTATTAAACTTAATTTAAATAAAGCCAGTCGCAGGAGCACAAAGTAAACGTGCCTGGCTATGGGTTCGATCCCCAGTCGAGGAAATGAAATAATTATTAGAAATTTATACTTCCATTTTCTTCGCTCCAGAATTCGGCTGAAAGTGGGGAACAGAGTGTCTTAACACTAGGTTCCTTCTGCATACCCTGCTGTCTGCAGAATACAGCGTGAAGCTAATTTTTTTCAAATTAAAAAAATTCCAGAGAAAACTGTTACACTTGCACAAATGAAAAGAATAGTTCACATTATAGCAGTAACAGTTGTGAAAACACGGACCCTACAGAATGTTGGATGTTACCTGAGGTATTTGCCTTTGCTATGTCTTCGCCCTTAATTAGCTAGTCGTTCCTAAACACCACAGGGATTTTTATAGAGTTGCAAAGAAAAAAAAAAAAGCAAGGTCGTCGTGGCACAGTGCGACACAGTGTCTGACTGTTAACGCGTAGGTGTGTGTTCTATTCCCACTCGGAGGAAGAAAATATTTTCATTTAGTCGCTATAGTAAAAAAACAAAATGCGCAACGTGTATCTATTTCGACCACGCAATATGCTGTATAGTGTCGTAAAAACGGGAATAGTGTCCTAAAACTGATTTCCCTCTGCTTAATATGCGAGATACACCGTTAAGGTATAAAAATATGAATGGTAGCTTTTTTGTTTATATGTTTATTCGACGATTCAAAAGTGCTTATAAAAGTCTATTTGAATAAAGAATATTTTGAATTTGAAATAAGAATATTATAGGATGGGGAGGGGACTGTATAATTTTTTTTTTATTAAACTTAATTTTTTTCCTAGGTGGAATATTGGTTTCGAAAATTAATTGACAACTCTGATCGAAATTTGGTACCGCGTCGTAGAAGGCAGTACAAAATGCTCGTCGATGACGATTTGTGCGTTAGATTTTACATTTTAATAATTTATTTTAATTCATTACATTATAATTAATTATGTTTCTATATAAAATATTGAATAATTCACATACCTGTGTTCAATATTATATTGAGATTTTTAACTACAACCATGACATTTAAAAAAAAAATACTCTAAAATCAAATAAATAACCATTTCTAAATCATTACAAGATCATAAAAGTAATAATATAGCAATTAACGGCCACCGATCGGCAGCTAGCGAGCGCTGGGGCCCGATCGAAACATCAGAAGAGGCTATTCTTAAAGCGAAAATACAGGGTGTACGCAACTTGTGGAATAATTCCAGCCACAGCAGGCCTAGAGTACCAAGCCCGTTGCCTGTCTCGAGAAAGATCAGAGCGAGGCGAAGACAATCTAGAAAGTTCGGTACAACGTCCCCTAATTGTATTTTGGACAATGCCCAATTTCACATTGATTCTAATAATAAGGTATTTCTTAATTAAAATAGTATAAGTATACTTAAAATATATTTAAAAAGTTAAAATGCTATTCCTAAGACATTACTAGTGTAGTACGTATAAGTATAGCAGTTAATTATAGCACTGTATTCTTTAATAAATTTTATAATATGTTCTTTAAATATATTTATTTTCATACATTTTGAAAATATTTTCAATTTTCAGTTCGATGCATCGCGTCCTCCGCAGCTATCAAATTATGAACGTGCTATTGGTCGGTTGTCTTCTAGCGTGCAAGCATTTATGCGAGCAAATAACTCTAAATATTTACCATATAAAGGAACTTTTGTCAACCGATACACGCCCACCGGTCCTAGACCTAATAGATATGTTGAAAAACGACTGGTTTGGTGGCCCGGCAAAAATATATCGCCGAGAATAGATAAATTAAATAACACACTTAATAAAAATATTGTATCAAAAATTATTGATAACCAAGAATTACTTTCAACTCAAACTCAAAATAGTACGATAACTGACGTAATAGAAACTAAAGAAGAAAAACCAACAACAAAGTTTGGTACAGAACCAACGAGTAAAACAAAAAAAAATGTAGAAGATGGTCAAATGCCAACGACAAGTAATAAAGCAAAGGAAGACATAAGGAAAAAGCTTCTCTATAGCACAGTACTCAGTATGAGCGCCCCACCCATAATTACACCAATAGTTAGAACTCCACCAAAACTAAAACCTGGTCTTATTAAATTAAATCCAAAAATTTCTGCTAAACTCCGACCTAGTATCGATAAATTTGAGGAACTCGAAAAAGAGGCTTTGGAACAGTATAAAGATTCTGATGAAAGTATAGACACAAAGTTTCGAGAACTTGAAAAGCAAGCAGTGGAACAATACAGCACCAGCAATACAAGTTGCAGTAGCGACAACTCCGGCGAGAAAAAGTCGTCGGAAGACAAAGAAAAAGATACAGATCTCGAAGATAATTTTCATACAAAAAAATCTGTTGATAGCGTCGTCATATATTCTCAAAATTTTCCCGATTTAAACGCAAAACATACAAATAGCCTTCATCTAAAAAACTTCCACAGCCCCCCAAGGGGGGAGAAAAAAGAACTTAGGCCCAGTAAAAATCTAAGAAACAAGAAAAATAAACCGAGAAGACCTGCATCAGATACAGATTACGAGTCTAAACTTGTCAAAGAAAATCATCAAACTCTAAGATGGGCACTGCCGAAGAAGAGACATATGATTTTATGTATGTCAGACTTTTCATCAGATGATGATTTAGAAGCTGTGCCCATGAAAAATAATGCCCTAATTAAAAATCATTTACCAGGCAAAGTTAAAATTTCTACATACGGTGGTGGGGATTTACATCCAATTTTACGAAAAACATAGAAAATTGTAGGAAAGCTACATAAGAAATCCAAAATTTTTAAGTGAAATTTGTACGAAATTTAAATAAACAGATAAAAATATAGAAACATATAAAAGGATTGGCCAGGGCTTAGCAAGTATCAAAATATTTTACTACTCAAGTAAAATATTTGTTATTACCACTTAGATGAAGAACATTGAGATTTCACAATGTGTAAACTTTTTACTAAACATAAAAACATTTGTATATATATTTTGTAGTTTTGACTCTAATAAGAAAAATAATTTCAGTTGAAAAAAAAGTAAAATTAAATTTCATATGTATGTATTTAATGCTAAAATAATTTTTTTATTTTCTATAAATGTGAACAATTAATTATTTATACAATTCTCTTAATTTAAAATTTTCAAAAATATTTATTATAACTTAGCTTTCTTTAGTATTATAGTTGTTTTAATTGATAAAAAAATAAAAGTACTTGCCTTTTATAATTAAATAAAACTACTTTACACAGATTTTCTGTCTTTCTTTAGTTTTAGACAATTTATGAATGGGTTCAAAAATATAATCAATATACAAAAAAAAATCTATGAAAATTAATTTTATTTATATACATGCAGTTATGCAAAACTAACACGAGAAATTAGCAATTATCTCTTACAAAGATTTGTATAACAACAACTTATTCATAAATAAATTAGGTCAACATTCTTATAACAAAGCTATGTAATAAAAATATCTTATAATAAAAGCTCTGAATATCACCACAATTAAGTTTTAGCTGCTATTTTCAACCTTCTAGAAATTTCTCTAAGTCAGTAGGATCATCGTCTAACTCTATCTGTTCTAATGTTACTTTAGGGGCTGCTGATGGAGCTGAAATAAGAAACAATAAACATTTTAAAATATATTTAAAATTGGAAAAGATATTTATGGATTCCAAATGGAGGAATGATTGAATTGAAATAAATGGCAGTCTCCTGCTCTAACATGTAAAGCTCTAAGTTTTGCTGCTCAACATACAATGTCGAAATATTTATGGAATGCAAAAAGGACAGAGAAGTCTGAAGCTCAGTTTCCACTGCAAAAAGCGCAGGTTGAACTTGAAGGAGTAAACTGCAAACTTGTAATTCTATGTATATGTATTCTTTCTTATTTCTTTAATTCTATGTATTCTTGTAAAATAGTTGCTTGGAAAGTACCAAGCAAGCATAAAGAGTTGCTGTTGCATGAATAAGCTCACTCAGTTCTAGGAACTTATTTAATATAAATGTAAATATTAGGGACATTGTGTGCCAGTGATACAGTCACTGACTATAAATGTTATACATGGAGGGGGCAAATTATTGTCATTTCCTTACTTAGTTATGCACTTAACACTTAACATACAAATTCATGTGGAGAATAGTCTTTGTAGATTGACATGAAATTACTAAACTTACGTGATGGGACATTTCCACTTATTAGATATTTTGCAATGTCAGTTTGGAATGCAATGGCACTGTGTTCTCTTTTAGTTTGCAATTCAGCAAGTTGCTTCCTTTCCCTCTCATTATTTCTGTCAAGGTTTTCTTTGGTTAATTGATTTCGTATTTCTTCCAGTCCAGCTGAAATATTATAGTATAGTAAATCTGAAGTGGTTCATGTTTTTAAAAAATAATGATAAAAATGCATAGTGACTATATATATATATAGTAATTAGTAATTGCGATAAGTGATATGCATCACTCAATAACAATACTTCACACTAGTTTCCTTCCAATCAGGGATGTTGCCTTCAAGCAACAGCCCCCAATTGACAAATTCCACTGCTTTCATAGTCTGTAGGTTACAATAGTTATTTTTAATTGATGTATCAAAAACTATATAACGTGTGAGAGTTTGACCAAGGTGTCTGTTCCAATAATACAAGCAACACTATGCACACAAATAAATTAACATACTCATTTTCTTTTCTTTATACAAAGTAAGGTGGTAATGATGATCAAGTTTCCAATTTTCCATATTACTTCTCTCAACTATGTCTTCAAATTTAACTAATTGGTCCTCTACATCAGCCATCAGAGCTTGTACATTCTTGAGACTATCTATACATTGTGCTACCGAAACAGTTAGGTTTGGTAAGTACGCTAAATTCTGTGCCAGCTCTGTTGCACTATGCAAGCGCGCTTTGGTACCTTCATGTATCTCGATAATTAATTTATCCACTTCTTCCGCAGCTTTTGCATTTCTGTCTGCATTTTCATGTAATTCTGCCCATTGCACTTGATATTTCTCTAACAATGCACCACCAGCTCCGTAGTTAACTTTGCTTTCGCTACTTACTTTTTGTTTGTCTTTAAATATATTCTTAACTTTTTGTACTTCTTGTAAAGTTTGTCGTAAATTATTATTTGAAGTTAACCCGTCTTGGACCACTGATATAAATTCTTTTAAATTACTCAACATTATTTTATTTATAAATCATAAACGAAAAGTCAACAAAACTACAAGTTAAAAAAATAACATATGATGATCTGTCACAGATCTGTCAATTGTCGTGGTAAATGTAAAGTCGCGCATTTACAGATTTGTCTTCTCCATTTTATGCCTGGCCACAGATATACAATAATATTGTCAATAAATTACGTATCGTCGATAATATCACAATATTATCGTGTGTTGGCCGGTCATTGTAGATTTCTAGAAAATCTATTTTGGCCACAACAATATCGGGGGAGGCATATATTGTTAATAATATTGTGTAAATTGTGGGGCCACACATTGAACAATATTATTGTCAACATTG
Source organism: Heliconius aoede (assembly GCA_037355905.1). Lineage (NCBI taxonomy): Eukaryota > Metazoa > Arthropoda > Insecta > Lepidoptera > Nymphalidae > Heliconius > Heliconius aoede. Next base: position 371,139 of record JBAIZZ010000188.1, read on the forward strand.
TATTGACAGTAATATTATGTGTTGGCTAGCCTTAAGGATACAGCATGAAGCTTAGTTTATATAGATACTAGCTGAGCCCACTCGGTTCACTTGCGTGAAGTTTAGTGTAGTCAGCTTTTCTGTCCCGTCCCGTCACACGTCCCGTTGGACAAAGACATAAAATAAAAGAAATTGAGTTTCTGGATTCCGGATCTATCTAGCCTATAACCATCCCAGGAAGCCAGGGAATAACTCGTCGAAATTCCACGCCTATCGACTCGATCGTTTCGGAGTCTATAGTGAGCAGACAAACAAACAGACCGTACTTCTAAACCGTTGAAATTCCGTTTTCTTTCATAAATTTCACATCTATTAATCTATCTATAAATAAAAACGGCATCTCTAGATCGATTCGAGACGTGAGAGCTATTTATTGGCCTTACTGGTCAAAAATATGTTTCGTTGTAATGCTACTCCTCCTAGACCGCTAAACATACAGCTCTGATATTTTGCAGGAACGTTGTGGGCGACACGGTGATCCCAGTGAAGTAATAAGGTGACAATTGTAATTGTAGTTTTTGAGTAAATGGTCAAAATGTGTCCTAAAGAGTTAAGCTGTGGAACGTTTTACAATTCATATGCACAGATTGAACTATGACTAACCTAACCCAGCGTGTGCAGACAAAATAGAACATTTCGCATTCGCTCAGCTCCATCCATCATGCACAGCATGTAGCGGATCTTAGTAAGGGCCTTAATGTTTAAAATCGTTTCTATCCATCCCATATAATAGTGAGATATCATTTAAAAAATACAAGATTAAGTTATTATTATGTTGAGTAGATTGATTAATTGATTTCTTAAATTATGAATTCAAGCGTGTCAGTTCAGCACAATTCATTTTACGTTGTATGGAAAACACACGAAGGAAATTGACCGGGAAAAACAAAACTATAGACAATTTTAGAATATATGTAAAAAAAGAGATCCAGTAAAAGTACAGCCTTCACCTAAAATAAAACAAACACATATTTATAGTATTAACACAGCATATTAGGTTAGTAATAAATAATATTTTACATGGGAGTTAATTAAACGTTTAATTTTGTTATGTTTAATTTTATAATGTTTAATATATTTATTTAAAAAATTACATTAAGGACTAAACACAATTATTAACAAACACTGAACACGTATAGGATATAAAGAACGAGTTAACTTAGGACAAGATTATGTTAAGTATTCAATCTTTATACAATTTGACAACGATAGACAATGACAGTTGTTAAATGACAATATCAACGAGTAAACTATATTTGAATCTTAAAACGACCGTTTTTGTTTCAGTATTTGCTAATTGTATAGATTTTATTGGTTTTACATGTGAAATATAAAATGAATATTCAAAAATTAAGTACTGATGAAGTTCCACAAATGTTTACCGAATGGCTGCTGGCTTTGGGTTGTCCCGTAGAAAAAATTGCCTCCAATGAGAAAATGAAAGAGTACGTTTTAAATTAATTTCCAATTTAGATGCATTTATATTTTGATTCTAAATAAAATATTCATATCAATGAATTTTCCTTTTTAGAATGAGTAGAGGCCAATATTATATGGTTTGGCGTAGTCTCATGGAACATGCGCAAGCAAAAGATGCAATACGTGAAAAAAGATTACAAGTTTTTTATGATATTGTAAAGTTGGGTATAGAAAGGAATGCTTTTAAGGAGGTTAGTTATAATAAATAAATTTGAGTCCTTCTAATAAGCAATTTCATAAAAAAATAGTTTATTTATTTATTTAATAAGAATCTAATAGAATATACAGTATTTATCTTTTGTACATAACTGAATATAGAACATTTTAATGTAGGCTTTTAAACACACTAAGGGCAAATAAACATGTAATATATAGATTTGTTCTTAAACTTAAATTATTCTATGAAAAATAAAGTAAAAAGTAAGTTAAAAACTAATAAAAAAAGAATGATGAATAAAATTAGATAGTAGAAATAAAAACGATATGAAGAATATGCAAATGTAAAATTAAATAAAGTATTAAAACAAAAATTTTAAAAATAATTATTTGTGTATAATTCAAAAATAAACCAAACACTAAATAGCTAATAGGTGCCTAAATTTGAAAAATACATTTGAGATTTTATTTGAAATTTTTTTCCAAAACATCTAGGTCCTCTTTATCTCTTGAAATGAGATTATATAATTGTAAAATTGTACTTAAAGTTTGAGACCTGAATTAGTTCTAGGAGTCTAGAACTTCGGACTTTTAGCGTTCTAATTGAAAAGATAGAGATAGAGATGTAGCTGATATAAAGAAATAGTCTGCACAATTATTGCATGATATATCAAAATAAGCAAGAGATAATATTGGTTTTACTATACACAAATCATGCTAATAAATAATTTGTTACAGCATATATTTATTATATCTCTATTAAAACAATATTTTAAACAACCTCAATTTATATAATATTTTTATATTATTTTCCCCAGTGTCACTCAAAAATTGTACCTGAAGCTGTACTGTTATGGGAGAAACATATGAATCTTAAGGAGAGAGTAACAGATGTCGAAAATAGAGTGGAGCAGGAACAAAAAAATCAAAATGAGTTAATAAATAAAATTTCTTCCAAAGGTATGATTAAAGGTTTTTGTTTTGATGGTGTAACACTTAAGATATTTTATTTGTGTTAGGACATATTTAAAACAATATTAATTCATTAGACTTTGGTTGACCTTTGAAAACACAGTATCAAAGATACTGGAGGAAGGTTACATAAAAAGCATGAGGATCTCCCGCAGGGCATATATGAAGAGGTTGATGACTGTGGATGAGGCAAAAAAGATATGTAGAAACTCTCTGACTACCCCACTAGGGATAAAACTTGAAACTATGTTAAATTATTGAATTTAGGCTTAGTTATTATACAAGTTAGGTTTGCTGGAATCCTGTGTAAAATTATTATTTTATTAAAATTGGAAAATAGTTTCAAAAAGTATCTATAATGTATTTAACAATTAACTAAATTGACTTAGTATATAAATGTTTTATAAAATGTTCCAAAATTAATCTGTTTTCACTCAACATGAAGTAGAATATATTTCATACTGTAAAAGTTATAATATTATTTCTTTTTAGTTTTTTCCTTCTAAAGGAAAATGAGCTTTTTGTTTCCATTTTCTGTTAGAATTTTACATGTTATGTACTGAGTAGTCACTGAATGACCATACTTTGTCTCCTTTGGGGCAATGAATATAGTTCATTCTAAATTTCTAACCAAATGGAATTGAGCCCACAAGAACACCTACAGTTAGACACTGTTCTACTGTTTTTTAAGGTGGAGTATGTTGGGCACCGGGGCCCGGCATTACCTAATGCGAAACGCAGTGGAAAGAGCCACTACTTCACGCCGGTTTTAAATGCCAGGGGTGGTATTAATCCGGTCGAGTCTGCCCATGCGTGTTGCCATTACTGGCGACGTGACCCTACCACACGTACTTTAGTCGCCTCTTACGACACCGACAGTACCAGGGTGATCCTATTCTAAGCCGGGACCACACGGCTGCGCCATGATAGCTTTCTTTATATTTAATTATTTATTCCAAAATATAGTTTTCTTTAATAATTCATAAACATATATACATATTTTACATTATATAGAAAGTCAATATGAATCTGCACATCACTGCGCCGAAGACTTACAACGACGTGTTTGGCTATTGAGGCAAGTCTCAAATGAATTAAAAATTAAAAAACTTAATTTGATGGAAACAAAAGCTATTGCTGAGTCATTGTGCAATGTTGATTGCGATCAGGATTTAGAGGTATGACAACAGTTAATCTAGTTAGTTATCTAACATAATAATAATAATGTATCTCCATGTCCATGTAAGTTGTTATACCTCACTAAAAAAAATTATATAACAATTATTAAGTTTTTAAGTTTTATGTAAATGAATTGTATATGTTTCCATTTATCAATTCCTAAAGCCATCAATTTATTAATTCATCAATCACTTCATCAATTGATGCTACTAAATATATGCTTATTATACACTTCACACCGCGCTTTATCTTGTTAAAATAAGGAAAAGAAAACAATTTAAATATAAATTTTGTGGGAATTGAACCATTACATTAATTATGTACTATATCACCATTACATTAATTATGTACTATATCTGTACTGATTGTGTTATAACATCAACACAAAAAAACTTACATATTAAATGTAATAATTATGACATTTTATTTCAGAATAAATTAGAAAAATGTCTAATTTCTATGCAGCGAAAGCAGCCAGTCATACCATTGTCGAATCCTATTGAAGATTATTCTATAGCATCCACATATGAAAATGAAAATGTTAATGATAAAGGTACATTTTGTTTTATATTATGTAGGTATTAATTTTTATATGATGATTAGTTTATTTAAAAACTCGCTTCTCGTTTGCGGCTGCGCACGCGATCTACTGAATTATTTATTCAGTAATCTAAATTACTTTCGTGTTCTAATAACATTATTACATTCAATTCAAAGTTCAATCAAAAATCTTATTACTTAATACAATATCCATCCAATGGAAACTAAAGCTTCAGCTTATAGTTTATAGTTATTATTATTCAATAAAATAGTTATTTTGCACCAATTTTGTAAATTAAACTGTTGAGGTATCTTGTTTAATTTCTTTAATTTCTCCGTAAAAGCATCGCTGATACTTCTATACAGGATAGACAAATGTCATCGATAATAGATTTTTATTGTATAAAAATACAATTTAATTATATGTATAGATTAAACTGTTGCTTAAAGAAGCTATTTTGATGATGTGTGACAGTATCGGTCTGTAACCACTCGGATGAAAATAGTATTTTCATTTATCTGCTCCGGTAATGTGATCATATAATATGTGGCGTTGAGTTTCGTCACTCTACACGTAACGGTGTCTTAACAGACATGACTAGACTGGTCTTTCTGTTTTTCTTTTTATATATTGCATAAAGAGCCGTAGCTGTAAGTGAAAAAAAAAACAATCCTTATTATAGTTTTAATAGCATACCATGTAATTTTTCAATTAAATACTTAAATAAATCCTTTTATATTATTAACGGTAATTAATATTTCTTCGCGCTATTTTGACTAACTCTTATAGTCCTATAGTATATCCTGATAAAAAAAGTTTTATTTACATGTACATAAATAGAAGACAACATGACATCACTACTGAAATGCCGTGGCGATGCTCTATGGCCACATTTATATGACAAAAGGAATGCTCTAGTTACACAGCTATCACAAATTAACACTAAATCCATGAATAATATTATGGACAACAGGTAAAACTTATTCATTAATACTACAAATTGAGACTGTTGTGACGCAGTACTGGTTAATTTTTTTTTGTTTATTGCTTTATTTTTTCAATTTTTCATTTATTCATTCATTCCGCTTATAGCAGGGTAGAAGCAATCTAGTAAAAATACTACGTTCCCCACTCACCGATTTTCGAGGCATTACTTGTTGAGTGGCGGAACGCAACGCCGCGCCTTGACACCAGAGCGAAAAATTGGAAATATACATTTAAATAAATATTTCATCTCCTCCAATAAGGATCGAACTCATAACAGTCGCCTCTAGACCATTTCTATCATTTCTCCTCCTGTATTAGTTTCTCTACAAATTAACAATCAACTGTATATACCTATATATTTTAGAATAGCTCCTCAATCAGTTCTAGCGCATACTGCAGCGTTGCATTGTAATATAGCTCTTGAATTTATGAAGAATAAGATCTTATTGGAACAAACAAAGAATAAAGTTGCTGAATCTGTTGAAGAAATTAGTGTAAGTATATATACATTTTAATCATTCATATTATATTATATACATTGTACACAGACAAATGTATATTATATACATTTTGAAACCGTTAACTTGTCTCAACTTATGTTTTTAACATCTTTGTAGGTAGACATTTAAAAATTTATGCCTAAGGATAATTGCTAAAAATTAGAGACTCCTTAAGGCAAAAGTTTAAAGAAATTAAAATATTGACAGTTGTATCTCATTAAATTTTAGAAAATGTTGTGTAAAAAAAACTTAAAAAAAAAATTGATGATGAGCAAATTAATGATTTTATAAATGAGAAAACGCCTTGGGAATTAATTGCTCGCCCCAGTCAGTTTCAAAGATATCATTATCACAAATAATTAAATATGTATTTGTATAAAATTATTTTTAAAAAAAGTCCTGCTGAGATTCTTGCGCCGGTTCTTCTCGGGTCTGAGGCTTGAACTTTAGTGAACTGGTGGTAAATTGTTTGACGTTCAAAAAATGAAGCATGTAACTCCCTATTTTGAATAAAATTATTTGACTTGACTTGACTGAATTATCGTTTGGCAAGAGAAAATGCTGTTTATTTTAAATTTATTAATGTATTATTTACACAGTAAGGAAAGGAAATATTTGAGAAAATTTATTATAAAACAAAGATGGATATAATTTATTTATTTTCTTGATGAATTAATTTTTCATGTATTAATAAGGATTATTAATAAGTGCATGTAGGTTTTGTCTAAATTGTATGTAAGAAAGATCT
>JBAIZZ010000188.1:377839-413184 GCA_037355905.1 Heliconius aoede
AAGCAAAAAGCGAATGCAGCCGAGGCACGAACGAACAATAAACATTCATACTTACAAACATTCAAGCACTCTCATCTTGAGCATTTATTTTAGTTTAGTTTTTTTAGGTTCATGCTGCATTCTGCATAACAGGGGATGTAGAAGGTATCGGGAACCTAGTATTATGACAGCCAACCTTGTCATATGTGCAGGTGTGCAGAAGTAAAATATACATATGTTTACATCCTATAAATACACAAATATACATATTTATAATATAATAAAATATTACCGATATTCTAAGGAACATGCGTATCTATCGTGGAAATAGGAAAGGAAGGAAAAGTCAGAGGATAGATAAGTGGGAGACTGGGGATCGAAAAGAATGGAGTAAAATAAGCAAAGAATTTCCTGCGATCAACTACAGAAAGCCAGCCAAGCTTCCTACAAGATGATATACGGTCATACTTGCGAAGGTTATAAATAAAGCGTATACAAATGTTGAGTATCCACTCAAGCCTGTTTAACAGGTCGTATAGCGTCACCCTCGTCATTCTTTGGGATCGGGTGGATAACATCATCATAACACTGACTAAGAGTGCCGAAACGTTAGCGTCAATGTGACCACCTGAACTAAAGAACAGATTCCATCCGGCCCGCTCGACTTGCAGATGTATAAAGTAGAGAGAGCGGCGAGCTCGGTCTTCTTTAGATATCCACAATATCTGTTCGACTTGTGAGTGGGTCAAAAGCTTAACTTTATAGTCGAACTTAAAGTCAGGTACTGGTCAGCTATCTAAGGATTCGAAGGTGAAAGCCTCAGCGAGGAAATATAATCGAGCCTCCATAATAATATAATACAATTTAAGTAGGAAATTGCCAGAGCAAGGTTCGAGCATATCGCCTAAATCGATGAGAAGCTGGACTACCCGTCCGGAACTCATCAGTTTTGGACTATCTCAAAGGCTGCACTTGGCAACCTCACTTCTCCATTACGCACAGGAAATAATATCTTGGCCAATACGGCCAAAGAGAAAGTTAACATCCTCGGTGCTCTCTTTGCCGTGAACTCGACCTATGACCGAGGAACAGCGCCGCCAACGGCACCACCATGGATTGGGTGCCAGAGCTCAGTGCCTGTTAAGTTCAGCCAAAAAGCTGGCAAGCTCTATCTTTTTGGGATGTCTACAACTCGAGCAGACCAGATAGCATTTTGCCTTTAGTGCTCCAATCATATGGTTCTGATAGCTCGCCGGTGCTAACGCGTTTCGTCAGCAGATTATAGAGGGCTAGGTAGTTAGCCTAGTCATGGCACAGGCCTTCGGTTGAATGAAGCACGATGCGCTCCTTGCAAAACTTACACCTTTACGAGCTTGCTGAAAATTTGTACAAGTGGTTCACCAGCTTTCTCATTCTCTCTTAATGACATTTTACAGGATTTTAACACACATTGCTCTGCAGATGCTATATTGTTAGCCGAAACATACACATGGTGGTGTACGGGTGTATGCTTCGACCGCGCAAGTCTTAATTTAAACGTCGGTCAATGCCAAAATAAACTTGTGTCTTCTGTTGAGGCATCCTTCGGGAATGTTTCTTTATTTATAGGACGAAAGGAACTTGGTTCAATTTAACCTCCAGAAGACACAAGTTTGCGGGTTAACCACCAAGGATCAACTATACCTTAATGAGACGGCGAATCGTCAGCACAGCTGCTGATTATCTGATTGTATCTGCAATAATGAAAGACACAAAGAATGGCGGGTACTAGAGAGGACACCATGGTGAGAATGAAGAAGAATGTGCTCAGTTGGGTTGGGCACGTCGAATGAATGATGAAAGAATGGCAAAAGAGATTTATGAAGGAAAAATGAGTGGCAAGAGGTGTAGAGGGAGACCTCAACTGACCTTCGAAAACACAATGTCAAAGATACGTAAACAATCCTTCGGAGGGCATGTATGAAGAGGTTAATGACAGTAAATGAGGCGAAAGAGGTATTCAGAGACCGTAGAGTTTAGCACTTCACTTTCTCTGACTACCACGCTAGGTATACAGCGTAAAGCTAAGTTTATGTTAATCTTTCCACTAAGTGGGAAAACGCGGAAAATCACACTCTAAAAACTGCATCCTATGATGTATGTTGCTGTATGCTGTATGGTCTATCTATGCGCTTAGTTCTACGTTTTTTTAGTATAATGCATGTAATTTGACCATTTTACTACTAACAATAACATAAAAGTAAAAAAATAATTTAATTTTTGCCGTTATTATTATAAAATCTCACAACTCACAAAAAATACTATTTCGTCTTAAACAGCAACAAGTCTGTCGGAAAAATATGATTTTCATATTTTCATATTCACCAAATAAAAATGAAATATTCATTCATACAAAACAAAAATCAATACAAATTCATCAATAAAAATCGACAATAATAAATTATAGGCGGCACATAACAAAGTAAACGAGTCGTATCGCCACTTATAAAAAGCAAGCAGTCGCTCAACACAGCCGATGTTTCTCTTACAGTCGACGCTCTAACGAGCTGAGCTGACTGAGCGGGGTTATTACGAAACAAACCAAACTACGACCGAACGGTAATAAACCACCGTGGCCCGAGGGAGTGTGGCGTTGGGCTTAGAGAGTAACGAGTGTGACGGATGCTGTTATTACTATAAGTTAGAGAGAGAGCGAATTAGTCATACCCAAGAATTTGCCAGACGGCCAATACTGGCAGCGCGCCACACTGGCAATGGCATCTGTGTCTGCTCTGTGTGTGCCCGCACGTGAGTGAATGAAACAGAATTTTGTATTACGCTCAGCCTAGACCGCCGTGAGTCGATCGAACATCGACTCGGTATTAAGCAAAAACTTATTTCAACTGTAAATGTAATTTGCATAATTTAATAACAATTGTTGTAATACCTATATAAAATACTAAACAGTGTCACGTTTATAGTGTGTGGCTATAATTATAACTTTCGTGTGGCACAGTAGTGTCACATCCAAGCATTTATTTCGCCGGCCATTTTGAATTGTGAGATGCAGAAGCCCGAGACGGGTCTCCGTTGTTAAAAACTGGAATTTCTTTCTTATTATCTTAGTTTCGTAAATTTGGACACAATGAAAGCCGATACAGATATTGTATTTTAGTGTTTGTGTATATGTCTTACAGAAACTACATCTGTGATTTGTGATTGTTAATTAAGTTCGGTGAAAACATTATTATCAATATAACAAATACACACGAATAATTGGAAGAGAAAAAAGAGATTGATTACGAATAATTGGACAATGAACGTGAGTTTTATGTTTTTTTTTTTTGTATTTGAAGCATTTTCACAGTTTAGTGTTTGTTTTGGTTTTTCTATTTAGATTTACTCTCCTTAGTTTTTACACGAATCTTAGAAGTGTACATTCTCAATAAATCTTTTAATATGCCGTCTTAAACTACAAATATGATGCTTATGTCATTTAATTTTATTATAAGTGCTTCTCGATCTGGCTTTATTATTAAACATGTTTTTGTTTACCAACAAAACAAATGTATGGAATTGATTAATAACATTTTGTATATTTTTCTTGATGCACATCTAAGAGAGATGGTGTGGTAATTCGGTTCCAATTTTATAAAGCAAAAGGTTAACTTGGTTACAGGTTAAACATGACATCAAACAATGAATCAGAATTCCCATCATCGCCCCAAAATGATGATTCAGGTGTGTTTTTATTATTTTATTTTAATTTCTATTTGTATTTATTTGTACGAAGCTCATTCTAAATATTTGTTTACCACTATAACAGATTCTTTTTGGTTTTTACATTACATTTTTAAACTTACACAAATTTTTTAATGTTTTGTTAATAACTAAGATTCCTTTTATATATTTTGTTAGCAATTCCTGAAATGGTTTCTAATAAATGATAGTAAAATGCATGTTTTATGATTTACTTTATTAACAGTGCATATATTTATTCAAAATTGTTCCCATTATAAATATAATTAAATTAAAAAGCATTTATTACTTATATCAATTTATTTATTACAGAAAAAAAATGGAAAAATAACATTCTCTATCTAAAATCTCAACTCTATTTAAAATTAATATTTATCGTATGATTGTACTATTGATTGATATGCAATAATATAATGTTTATTTCCAGGGTAATTACTTTTTATATTTATTTGCCTGCTATATACTCTATATATAATATATAATCTATATATTATATATTAAAAGATTATATCACACCTAGTGTTATATTAAAAACAGCGACAGAAAGTGATAGGACTAAAAAATAAGACAAACTTTCAACATGGAGTTGTTGTGTTGTGAAAAAGATGTAAATATTTTTATTTTCATATTTGAGCACATGTATATAACTATACTATAAATGTAAAAACAATGTTAAATAGGAAAGCTTAAATGTAATAGAATAAAATATTGAAAGAGTTTTTATATGTTTAACATAATTGTAACTTTTGTAATTGAAGAGGCCCTGTTGAATTTCTTACTGTTAAAATAAATATATAAAGGCATCCTTTTAGAAAATAAATGTCATAAACCTTAAATATATTGGTACCATCATGCCTCTAATCGGAGACAAACTTATTGTAACAGGCTTAATTAACAGAATAAATTACTTTTTTAGATACAAGATGACTACATGGCAATTGTGCTGTAATCTTACCATTTAATTTAAATGATTGCATCATTCAGATTATTTCAAATATTAGAAATATTTTAAAAATAAAAATAGGTGAGGTAAATGCTCTAAATCCGCAATGCCTCGTATTTTTTTTTTTGGCAAAATTAAATATTGTTCACTATAATTAACACATTATAATTGTAAATGTAAAATGCTTTTTCACAACTTGTACAACTAAATGATTTACAATAATCATTTATTAGTAAAAAAATCTGTTATAATGATTTCCATGAATATTCTTTTGCATGCACTTTTGTAATTATATATATATATATATATATATATATATATATATATATATATATATATTATATACAATATTTTATATATACATTACATTTTATATATATTATATACAATTTTCTGCTGCTTGTTCATGTGTGATGCATAAGTTATAAAAGTTTATTTAAAAATCTATAAAAGCTATAAAAATCACTTTATTTTCTTCAATAAATACATGCATATTATATTTATTATTATTATAAATGTTTCACAAGAAAATTACCTAAAAGCTAAAAGTCAAGAACAGCATTAGATATGAGTGATATTGTAACTTGAAAATTACTGAGATTATGACTATTAAGATGTTGTAACAGAATTTAAATAAAAAAAAATTAAATCAAAATTTTTAAATAATTGATTCTTGTTTTTTCTTTGTAGATAGAGATGATCAAAATCCAATAGCAGAAGAAGAAGAAGAGGATGAAGGAGAACAACAATATGAGCCACAATCAAATGTAGCCAGCATATTAGCAAGACTTCAATCTAAAGGTGCCCTTGTTAAAATACCTAAGCAAGAATATCATTGTTTTATATGTAAAATAGACTTTCTCGATCGTGAGGATCTAGAAAGTCATATTATTTCACACATTTCCTTACCGTCAATTATATTACACAAGCTGCCGTCAGACGACGAAGATCATTTAGAAGATGAGAATTGGTCTGATGAAGATGAATTTAAGACACCAGCAGAATCGAATGTTTCTAAGACTACCCAAAAGATAGACATATCACAAATAATGAAGAAAGGAATCTGTATTAAAAAGACAAACAATACTGAAATGAATAGTTCGAGCTCAGCTCTTAATAAGTTGAGTGGATTAGGGTTTACTATTAAGAAAAACTTAACTCCGATAAAAAAGGAGCAACCAGATAATGAATCTGAAAAAAGTAAGGATGTTATGCATAAAATAGGTAAACTTGGTGGAATTAAATTGAAGATAAAGTGTGATGGTAATAACTCAAATTCGTTTAAAGTTGTAAATGGTCTTAAAGATTTTAAAGCTTCCGATGACGAGGAAGAGAATAGTAATAATGAGGAAGAAAAAGAAGCTGAAGACGATGACGAAAATGATAAGTCGGGTGAAAACGAAGGCTCTGATGGAGAACAGTATTTTGATGAACATCAAATTAGTAATAATCGAAATAGATCTGATAGTAGTGATTCTGATAAAGCGAAAAGGCAAGTTCGTAATTTACGTAGAGGTGTACAAGGAAAACTAATTACACCTAAAAAGGAACCTATAAATACTCCTACAAAAATTCAACCCATGATAATACAAAATAATGAAGGACAGAAACCGAAACCTAATAGGCCGGTAATAAAACAAACTCCTAAAAGAGTTCAAAATATTCAAATTGCTAAAGAAGTAGAAGCACCTAGTGAAACTGTACAATTAAGAAGGCTGTCTAAAACAGTTACACCAGAAAGGCCTAAGTCGAATGAAACTCTAGAAAATGTGGTAGTGAAACAAGAAATACCAGAGGAGCCAAATGTAGAAAGAAAAAATACACCTCTTTTCTCTGATCATATTAAATCTGAGAGAGCGTCGCCACCGTTATGTGAGAGAACGACGCCGGTACTAGCGTACGTTAAGTCTGAACCTGAAACTTCATCAGCACCTGCTACACAGAAACAAGGTGATGAAAATCCTTCAATATTGAACACTGTAATAAGTCCTCTTCCTCCTGTTACCAAAACTGAGGAAATGACAATTATAGAAATAAATGGTGACTCTAATGATGAAGATGATGATTGTTGTGTTGTATCGACGACTCCTGCTTCAGATGTAAAGCCAATAGTACCAAAAATAGAAAGCTCAATTGCTCAACCTTACCCATCGACTACTTCTTATTCCACTGTTCAATCTAATTACAACGCAACACCACTGCAAAGTCGTATACCATCAGCTTCTACAGAAAAGCAACACAATTTTAATTGGAATGCTCCAGACAGTAAACCGCCTATCGACATGTTGGAAAAGAGTGCCGACGATATATTTGGTAGCCTTTTATCGTCAGCGACTAAAAAAGAGAACATGTCTCTGTCGGACGCAAGTGAATATATATCATTAGATACATTAGGCCCTCAACATTCGTGTGACGTTTGTAATACTAGATTTACAGATGTGTCGCTGCTAGAAGATCATATTCGAGTCTCTGGTCATTCAAAATCTATTGTAGCATCTTCAGTCATGCCATACAATCACCCATCATCTAATATGCTTTCAAATTTTTTACCAGTAAAACAAATAGCCGAACAAGTGGGAAAATTATCGACTATTGGCAATAGTGGCCCTGGTTTTACTCATCAACAAAATGTAATGATTAATATACAAACTTACCCAGGGGCTGGTTCTGGAGCTATGGTACCACCACCTCAATATAACGCGTATAATTCTGGTCAGAGCGCTCATGGAAGCTATCCGCAAACTAATAATATGTATGGTACTCCAGGCCAGCAAATGCCAATGCCAAATCAATTTTCAGGATCAAATTATATTGCCCCAGCATATGGACAATATCAACCGCCAATGTCAAAATCTGGCTATCCAGGACAATTGCCTCCAAATTCTTATTCTATGGCTTCATCACCTTATTCTACAGCTTCTCCATTACAAAGTATGCAACAAGCAGTCTATGGGCAACCTGGTATGATGAATCCACCTGGACCGCATGTTATGGGGCCGCCTGGGTCATCACCGGGGCACTCATATGCACCTGCAAGCAGCCCTGGCAGCATGAAACAGCAACAATCGAACAGTGGAATTAAAATACAAAACATTCAAACATTTCCTCCAGGTCAAATACCAGTACCCGTTATGCCAGGTCAGCCTACTCCTGGACAATCACACTCTGGGCCTGATTTAAGTAGTGGTCAAATGGCGCCCCCAAGTCAGCCTTTAGGTGTACAAGTGGCTGGCGGAACACCGATAAGAATGGCAGCTAATGCTCATATCGCGGGTTCTCGACCAAGAATGCCGTCCGTCAGAGGTCGAAGACCGACAATACGACCTGGTATCCAGGTCCACGGTTCAGCACGAGACGGTGGCAAGACAGGACCGAGAATGCCTTTAAAAAGGCCAGGAGTTGGAGTTGGAAGCCCTGTTCAGAAAAGGAGAACAGATATGTTACTACCTGGCAAACACGATAATGAGGATTGCCAAGTAATGGCTCTGCAGAAACAACGCGATGGTCTGCCTATGATTCAAAGTGTGCAAGGTGCTAAAGACAGATTGAATTTCGGTCAAGTTTCAGTGACAAAAAAGACTGTTAATAAGGAAGCGAATGCCATGGCGAATGTGCTTGCATCAAGAGGAATCTGTGTAACTGCGAAGCAAAAAAGCAGATCTCCTACACCAGATCGTCCGCTACCAAATATTCCGAACCTCGGGGCAGGTGTCAGTATTAAACATACGTCAAAGTCCAGCAAATTTTCCATACCTGAAGCCAAAGTGGGCAGTGCAATGTACTCTTGTAAGATATGTAAAAAAATGTTCATGAATCACAGTTCCTTGCAAGTTCACATGTCTAACGCGCATCCGCAAAGTAAAATACCCGTCTTCAAATGCGATGAGTGTCCTGCGTCGTATCCCAAATCATTGCAATTGCAACACCATAAAAGAGTGTTTCATAATGTGACAGGCCCTAACCGAGAATTAGGGTTGCCAGTTGTCGATCTGTCTCAGGAAGATAATTTAAAACGCTTAAGTAATTTAGGAATATATAGTTTTATACCTTTAGCTAATAGAGAGCAGGCTCACGGTTGTTTCGGTATACCTGTAATATCTGTACACAATATGCAGAATGGTCTAACTTCAGGTCTTCAAGCACTTGGTGCCGATGGACTCTTAAGTCTTGGGCCTCTTAAGCCCTTACCAAATGCGTGAATTGATTGAAGAAGAAACTCAACTTTTATAAGTTGTATTCCTATTATGTTAATAACTTTTTTGTCACAAAAATATTTGTTTTGTTTTATTCTGCATTCTTTTTACAATACAATTTAGTAAATTGTACATATTTCTTATTTTCATATTATATTGTAATGTAATGTACTATAGATCATGTTATTCTGTAAATTAGAGATATATGAAATACTCGCTTGATTTTCTAAAAGCTTGATAAGATTTTGGTGTTACATTCTGTTCTTTACTCTCCATCTAAGACTTAGGAGTAAACAGGAATCTATATATTCTGAAAACAGTTAAAAATTCTAAGGCAATGTGGAAAAATTACATTGTTTCATAATGTATGTTGGTTTCAGTACTTAACAATCTTTACTTGTGTTTTAAGCTGCTAATTCCTAAAAAGAGAAAAATTGTGCAAAAATAGTATTCATATGATATGATTTATAAGAAAAAACAATATGAAACATTGTTTTTTCAGTTTTCTTTTAATAAAATATTTCAGTAACAAATATTTTTTTATTAGAATATTTTTTTTATTTATTGATTTGGTTCAATTGTTATTTTTTGTCACTTTATTTTTTCCAAAATGTACCTACCTACTAATGCTATATATTTTATAAAATAAATATGTCACACTGATCAAAATTCTATTTACATTATATAAAAATTTAATATTAACTATCAGGTGTAAAGTTAATATGTTAAGTGAAAGAAAAACCTTTTTATTTATCATAATCTCAAAATATTGGGAATGTCATATGTATGTAAATTAAAATACTTGTACTATGTATGTAAGTTATACTATCAATTTATTTACATGTGAATATTTTTTTGCATGATAATTAATTAATTGCATATTTTGTGCTTTTCATTCTATAATGAAATTTTTATATAGTTATTCTATAATAACTATATAAAAATAAGGGTGCCAAAAAAGGAACAGTCTAAGTGACCTTGAGAATGTCCAATATCTTTCACTGACGTTATCTATTACTCTATCTACTTACATCCCTAATCTTCAAAAACTTGAAATTTAATATAAACATCAAGTCAATCTATCGTTTGGTCGACAAATCCTGGCCGACCTGGCTTTGCAAAGGTTTGCGCATTGCTCAGTTCAAATTCCTTTCCAAAGTGTAACTTGATTAATATTTTATATTCAGTTATGTGTCCAAGGAGGGCTCGAACCCTGTTAAAATTGCATTGTGTAATATAATAGAAATGTAAGTCTTATAAAAGTTAGAATTATTAAGTTAATGGCATTAAGTATAAAACAATTGAACATATGTATTGTACTTACAATTTAATATTAGGAATAAGAACAGCTTTGTACAAACTCGCAATGAGCTGCTTTGTAATAATTAAAGAAACATATTTTTTTTGTGTTTACTGAATAAGAATACAGTACTTTATGTTGATTATATTTAAAAGAGTATCTCTATCAGAAGTCTTCTAGATAAAGAAATAATAATTATACTGTGTTTGATTTCTTGTCTGTTATTTTATTAATAATCTGTGAATTGAAATGTACATACATTTTAAAATTACAAATGTAACGGTAGTATTTCAAGTTAATAATATCATTTTTATGTTTTTCAGATAGTCTAAAAGGTTAGTCGTCGCGCAGGGACACAAGCGTGTAACTGTGGTGCGAGTTTGTGAGTTCAATTCCCACCGGAGGAAATTACATATTTAATATTTTAATTTCGGCGCTCTGGTCGAGTCACAGCCCGGCGCTGAGTTCCCCCAACCACTTCCATTTCGCTCTTGATTCTAAACAACGCTACCCACTAATTGTCCTTATATCCTTATCTGTTGACACTCTTTGTCTCCATATTCCTAATTACCCGATTCATGCTGTATGAATGTGCTTATGTCATAGATAATAGGGAATTTTTTTTTTACATTTTTAAAGTGTTCAAAATCGTGTTATCTATTAGGCTTCATTTCATTCATTCATTTAATATTTTGGAGGAAAACAAAAACATTATTACTTGTACCACTGATTCAACACAAGTTAAAACGAATCAACAGTCATGACATAGATAAACTCTTCGAAAAGCCAACTCAGGAGAAGAAAAAACTCATGTTTCAGAGATGTACTTATTTAAATTAAACAGGCCCAGATGCGATATGTCATGCCTCGCGTTTGCTATAGGCATCTTATAATGTCGTCCAAGGTTATGGAGAGTGTGGAATGACAACCGTTCGTGAGAATAAATGGACGCCGAAGCCATTACATCTTATTTATGTGATATAAAGATAAAGTAAGTATGAGGCCGTCGTGGCGTAGCGACACAAAGATGTGACTGTAAAGCGACGATTGTGGGTTCCATTACTCTTCTTATCATATTTCCATTTCTTCACTCTGGTGTCGATGTAATGCGCGGCGTTGAGTTATGCCACTCAACACGCAATTCGGCAGAAAGTGGGGAACGGGGTGTCTTAACACGAAGTTCCTTCTGCCTACCCTGCTGTGAGCGGGATACAGCGTGAAACTGATTTGATTATAAAGTAATAATAATGTTACGGTGGACATATATTTAGGGCAATTTATTTTGAAGGTCCGAATTGAAGTGAAAATTTAGCAATCTATATAAGCTTTAAGAAATATGCCTTACGCAAAGTCAAACGTCAGAACCCTCTTTATAAATATACTGTTCACTAAATATTAATTTGAAAAAGGTTACCTAGTTTTTTAAGTGTGAAGCTGAGGCGCCGGGTACACATCCTACATAGCAGGGTAGGCAGAATACCAGGGAATCTAGTTTAAGGAACATTCTGTTCCCCTCTCCATCAAATTCTTGAGGTGTTGTGAGTGGCAACTCAACGCTACACTTTGCCTTGGTATCAGAGCGAAGAAATGAAAATTATATAATTAAAAATAACATTTATACTTATGAAGACTTCAATTGTAAAAATAAAAGATGTTTGTGTGTTAGATGAAATTTATTCTTAGTACTATGATAAAGCTTTCAAGTATCTACCGGAATACAAGTAAAAAACCTTATTTAATTTAAACCTTCACATTGTGCTATATAAAACAACAGACACAATACATGTATTTATAATTGACATCAAAATGCATGCGGAATGTTCTAACGGAATTTATTAAGAAAAATGTAAAGTTTGGTGTAGAACATTGTGTTATTAAAGTAAGGTACTATGATTAATGTAATTTATTCAAGACGGATGAGCTCAACGTCAAAAATGAGGGTTGCATTGGGAGGAATGACTCCAGGGTGGCCTTTCTGTCCGTAGGCATAGTCAGGAGAGCAGGTCAGCTTGGCCCTTTCACCCACTGACATCTGAAACGGTATAAACAAATGTCTTTTGAATGGAAGAAAAATGTAGAAGGTTTCTTTTATTTGAGGTTAACAATCTTTTTAAATACATATGGAGTGGTGGAACTAAATACCTTTTTCTGCTTTATCTTGCCAGAGCAGGGTAATGGAAGAAGTCAATCCCTTAAGTAGAGATTCAAGCCCACAATCATTATATGTCAAAATACACCATGAATGACTCTTAATTTTATAGTATTCATACTTATAGATTGTTTCAAATGTTATCATAATGACTCAATATTTATCTAATTCAAAATAAACAACACATAACATTACACTATGTTGTCTTGTTGTATCTTTTGCACTTAGAATGTGTCACCACATAATATGTGTCTGGGTGTATGTTAGTTATTCCCATTTGATCATGGGAATAAAGCATACCTACATGCAGAATTCATTTAACTTCTAACAAGTAAGGGACAAGACAGTTTAAAATTAAAAATAACCTTAGCGACACCCTCATCCCAGCCTCTGATAACTTCGCTCCTGCCAATCTTGAACTTGAAGGGCTTTCCACGGTCGCGTGATGAATCGAATTTCTGGCCATTTGTAAGTGTGCCAGTGTAATGGACAACCACCGTTTGTCCACTTTTGGGGTAAGTAGCTTCTGTAAGTTTTTAAATTTGTTTATGAGTTTTTGTAAATTCCATATGCCTGAAATTTATCTATTTATTTAATTCTAAGATTTGATTCATTTCATTAATTTTCTTGAAATTGCTGTATACCTTATATGGTAAAAGTTTCATATAAGATATATTCGTTATATTTCAGACCTTTTTAACATATTTCTAAAAGTAATGTAGGATGACTTTAAATAAATGATATATGATCAAAAATCGCTAGTAATGATAAAAAAGGCGTGGACTGCAAGTGGAAAAATTTTCCATGACATTATGAAGATTTACTTGATAATATATAGAGGGAAGATTTTATTATGTTATTTGTATTGTAACTTTGAGCATAGGTACCTATATATAGATAATAATATAATGGAAATCAATATTTCGCTTTATAAGGTTAAAGGACAACGGTACCTACCTCGGGAGGTAAAATAAAAAAGAAGTAACTTACCGTCGCCTGGGGAAATTGTCTCAACGTTCACACCCATGTTGAGACGGTTTAAATGATTTTCTTTTGTTTAATTTTCTAAATTAAAGTGTATTCAGTAGTGTGACGGCCGCGAAAATCGCACCGCAACGCTATGCCGGATAGCGTTTTCTTATCTTTAGTCTATGATTCGTTTTCGCGTACGGATTGGTCGATATTATAAAGCGACGCTAGGCTACGATCCAAGACTATAAGTCTTTGTTTATTGAGTATTATTGTTTTGTAAAAAGAGAACGATTTTAGTAAAAATATAATTATTTTTATTTATATATTTATTAAATGTTATATTGCTAAAATTGAACCAAGTAACATTAAGAATCTATAAATTTACTCCATACAAATAAAGTAGCAACACTGATATTATCAACCACAAAATACTGACATTCTATATTGATAATTGAGAATATGATACTTAAACCAACAAAAAATAATATAAAAGATGCTTCAATTTCTACTGTAATATCACTATTTCTTTATAAGAAGAAATTTGAATGTAATACTATGGTCAAAACTTTTTAAAATACTTTGCCGGAAATGTCATGCCTCTATTTTTATATTCTATATTAATACTAATGAAAAAAAACAATAAAAAGATTTTGGTAAGAAATTTGGCCGCAACGAACCTTGACAACCTTAACCGTTTTAAGAAATTAAATTAGGTATATTACTTTTGCGATATTTCATTACCAACTTTAATATTCTTCGCCATATTCTACGCTTTTCTCTATAATAACATGAATGTTTTATTGTGTGTAGTAATGTATTATACACGTTGTTCATCTTTCAATAGTATACATCTGCTTTGGTGAATTTCGTGTTAAAATAGTGTCACCGAATTCATTGCATGTCGAGTGATGGATCGCCAATTTGCCTCTCTAAAAGAGCAAGGAAATAAATATATTAAATAATTAATTTTCTTAAGTGGAAATGGAATCCACAAGATGTCGCGTTTACAATTGCACGTTTGTGCCCCTGTGTCTCTCTGGTATCACTAATCATGCAGTGTCTCGGAATTGGGGAACTGAGTGATATAATGTTAAAACATTAATTCCCTCTGTCTATCTTTCTATTTGCAGAGTACAACGTGAAGTTAAAAAAAATATTGTCAAAATTAATAGAGAGTGCGTGTGATTCACTAAAAGTCGATATATGTAAATAAATCTTTAATATGACATTAATTTTCGTTAGTTTAACTCAATAATCCATTTACATTCTGTTATCCAACAACAATATAATAAAGCAGTTTTTCAATGCAACAGTGTCAATTGCCTAAAAACCTAACAGTTATCACAACATTTAATACCATAGACAATTTTGAACATATCGCATAAAAATCAATATATATATACGTCGTTTTTAACAGCCTTTCTTTATTTATACAACCAGTTAAATTTTATTTATTTATTTTTATCAACAATATGCCAATATATGCGTGGTCTAACTCACAATACAACTTTATAATTTAAACGTATGATTTTTGTACTTTCATTTTACTATAATATTACATTGATAATTACAAAAACAAGAATGCCCACTACGTTAAAAAATATAAGTTTTAATTATATTTTATAGAAATTCTACCAGTTACTTACTACGGATTAGACAAGAGAGGAAAAAAGAAACATCTATATTTAGCAATGATACATGCATTATTGTGATATCGAAGACTTGACAATTGTAGTCGTTTCACAATATAATCAACTAAAGGCGTGGCTGTTTCATGAAATGGTCTATTTCTTTTATTATTTAATCAAATTGTAAAATAATTTATTTATACAGGATAGGCGCTCCTTTTACGGGAACAGCATATATAGTAAAATATTTCAAACTCATTTGTACCTAAAGAAATTATTCAAGATACCTCCACAGTTTAGGCATAGAATTTTTTTTGATTTCACGATTTCAATCAATACCTGTATTTAAATACTACTACAGCAAATGAAAGATTAAGCAATTTTGAACTTTATTGCCAATAGCTACGACTTGATTTCGGAATGAGGCGTGTGCGGAGGTGTCGCTTTGATAGGTTTATGTGTGCGTGCATCGTCCTTAACAAATGGTGTTTTATTTTATAACGATAATTTTATTATTTATTTTGTTTAACAAAAATTAAAAAAAACTTTTTTAATTTTTGGGATTTTTTTAAATTTAATTATATTAGGTTTCGTTGAGAGTGGTGTTGACAAAAACACTCTGTATAAATATAATGCAAGATTAGAGTTAACAAAGCCTATTAGTCTAATATGTAGTAAAGACAGTATGCGTATGCGTACAGTGGGCCCCACTTTCAACTTGGTAAATACGGTAGTACTTACTTTCAGAGGTAGTGCCAAATATAGGCACATATCTGTCTGGGAGGATGATTGAGCCATCGGATTTATCTAGAAATAGCCATAAATAATATATGTAAAATGAAAGCTTGCTATTAAAGCGTATTTTGCCCCAATTTTTGATAGTCTGGCAAGCGTATTACAGCGAAAAACATCACGTGGTCTAGTTTAAGGGTCTAGTTATAATAAATAATCCTAAAAAAATCAGTTTTACTAAAATGATGTAAGTCCATTAGAGGTCCTGGGATCTTAGTCTACGACTTTCACACACCTATTCTAAAATGTGAGTTAGGCCTCTTTTGTACATTGACATATTTTATATTTTAAGAAAACCGTCACAGAATAATATAATGTATTATTATATGAAATGGATTCACTACATGTTGACTTGCTTTTACTTCAAGCCTCATATGATATGTAAATTTTTACACTACCGTAGGTAATGATTGGTAGAATATTACAAATTTTCTAAAAAAAAATATTTTTATCACAATTTTATGAAACAATTGTTTTTTATTTTTAAATTATATCTCAATGTTTTATCAGCTTCATGCGAAACGAAATGCGAAATGGAATCTGTTCCCCATTTTCCGTCGAATTCTCGAGAGAAGAACCAGAGTGAAGAAATGAAAACATTAATTATTTTATTTCCTCAAACGGGGATTGAACGCACAACCTGTCACGTTTACAGTCACGGTCATTGTTTTATTATCATATTATTTACTAAAACTAGAAAACTCAACCAATCATAACTTACTTAAGTATAGGTACGTATTAAAATAAATTTATTTTTATGAACAATGTATGAAAATACGTTATTGAGTTACTAATTCTTAATATTTGGCAATAGTTTTGGCTTCATGATAACGAAAATATTAATATTAATAACGATTTTTCGTACAAAATAAAATTCAGGCCGCTATACGTATTACACAAATAATATATATTTTGATTAAACTGGTTCCACACGGTTTGGCTTTTTTTTTTACAATTAGTTATTTATTATCTATATTTTTGGTAGCTTCACGTGTAGAACCAGCGTAACATTTGCAACATTCATAGCTAACTACACATTTGACATTTATAAAATTTTACCAACGTATAAATCAATTATATATTATCTTATATTATTAATAATACAATACACGTAAACATTGACTTGTTTAACAATTATAATTACTATAGTTAGCAATATAAATAAAATATAAGAATACACAAAGTTTATAGTTATAACACACATTTTAAACAACACATAGTTAGTAGTACATAAAATAAAAAAATATTAAAAAATTATATGCTTTTTAGGTGATTTTCATTAGAAAACTGAAAAAAAAGAGATTTGAAAAATGTTAAAAAAAAAACAAATTGTAGGACGTAGTGTGTGTAAAATTTATAGTTTAAAACATTGATTGCAATATAAATCTTTATTAAAAATATTATTTATTTAGTATTTAAGTGACTCAAGTGTAATGTGGAAATATTGAAAATTTTAAGTCAAATATTGTTGTAAGTTTTATATTTAAAACTATTTTAAAACTTTTGAATCTTTGAGCCTTTTTATTTAAGGTAATGAAAATAAAAAAGACAAAGATTTATTTTATTAAATAAACAGAAAAAAAGTAAAGTGATTCATAGTAGTGAAGTGTAATAGAAAATCCGGCTTACGTGATAATTTTTGAGAAGCATAAATCTGTAAACGATCATACTGTTCAATGAACCAAAAAGTAACAAGTGCTTGTTAGACGGTTCAGTGGAACCAAAATTTCTAAGGGGTCTCGTAATAATACTTACATTGTAATTTGACAAAAAGAGGTTTTGTTCACAATTCGAAAAATTCCACTCATTATGGCTTGAGAGTTCAATGTAAAAACTAGACACGCGATGTCTTAACATTCAACTGAAAGTGGAAAATGGAGTGTCTTGACAGTAGGTACCTACTCTCTTTCCACCTACTTATACGAGACACTTAAAAATTTTAATATAGGAAAGGTTTAAAAAGATATAATATAAATATTATTTAGAATCAAACCGAAAAAGTCAAAAGGTAGTGATAAAATCGAATAATTATTTTAGGAGATTGTAATAAATTCTTATTTTCCTATAGATAAAAAAAAAATCATTGGACAGTACAAACGTAGGTTACAAATTTCCTTTCACTTGACTACTGGGACGGAGTGACGTATGCACATAAAAACTCTTATGGAGTCGATGGTTCTTCTTCTTGGTTATGTTTTGCGATGGCCAAGAGAATCATTGTTAACTGTTTCCTACTTATTTTCCCTTCGCTGCTGTATTCGACCCCTTGCAGTATTGTTTCTTCGAATTCTAGGAGATCTTGGGCGTCGTAATCCTGTAATGTTGGAAAAATGCAGTAAGTATCGGTTAGAACTTAAATATAATAAAAAAATTAGCTTCACGTTATATTCCACATACAGCAGTGCTGGCAGAAAGGAATATAAATAGACACTCCGCTACCAAGGTCTCAAGAAATAAAATAAAAAAAATACAAATAGTTTATTTAAAACGATTTATCGCTTATGCAGATTTTATTACTAATGTTTTTCATAGTTTTATTTGTATAATGAAATCCTGCTTTCTGGTAACTATATGTATTTGATTTCCTTTCTTATAACTGCCTTGGTCATAAAGGTTACAGCAACAGTTTCGCCTATGAGTTGTCTATCAGTCAGTCACCATTAGACAAGTTTTATATATAGTTACATTTGTACAGAAACAAGATTCGTATCTGTGATTGTAGATAGAGTAATTTAAGAAATTTAAATACATATATACCTTTTTAACTAATTCTAAAAGATCTTTAAGGAAGCCGCGTAATTCTTCGTTTTCTATGGAGCCATTGTTGTCCTGCGATTATAAAAGGAAGATATAAATTGTCAGAACATAATATTTATTGTTTGTGTTAAACATTTAAAGAGTTTCAATAAAAATGAAGAAAACTTTATCAAAATAAGAAAATATTCTTGCCTACAACCAAATTGATATATAGGCTTAATTACTTACCCTATCGTAAAGAGAAAATACTCGTTCGATATCATCCTTCGTTAGTTTTGTCGCACCCTGACAAATTAAATATATGTAATTAATATATTAAATTTTTTAAAAAAAATTAAAAAAAATTGGAATTATTACATCTATGAAAATCTAAACTATTTATTAGCTATAATTTAGTAAAATGTACTTTTTTGAATAATATTATTAAAAAATATCCAAAAAAAAATTATAGAAAACATGCGGGAAACCGTTAACTCAATCATTTAATAAAACGTCCAGTGTTGTGTACCTAAACACTATAAAAAAAAAACAAAACATATAAAAACGTTGAGAAAATACAGGGAAAGAAATTAGTCAATTTTTGTACACATATAGAAATTCATAGATAATCTAACATTACATTTCGATGCGTCTTAATATAATATGCATAAATTTGACAGTGCTTAAGCTCACAAATATTTATTTGTGGAAGAATAATAGATAAATTAATTAAATACATATATATACATATAATAGAAGAGTTTTATATATTGAAAATAAGGCGTTTGTATATAATTGAGGACTCACCTCTATGCCCTCCTAAGAGTGCGGTGCAGACAAGCAGCAGTGTTAAGATAGATAGACAGGCAAAGAAGAGTAACATGCTCTTTTTCATTTACCATACAATTACTGTATTGCCATTCAAAAATATTATTAGTTCAGTATGCCATTTAGGTCATTATGTTAAATTTATTTTAATAAATATAATTCTGCATTTATCATGTCTTTTTCAATTTAGGTTATCGTGATAATTAGTATTGTAATAATATATATTATAATATTGCCTTCTATTTTATATTATGTATCTCCTATATAGTGATTGTGTATGACTATATGACGTGCTAAAACAAGCAAATTAAAAAGGAAAGGAGAATACAACTTTATTTTCAGTATTTTTACTATTTTTTGATATACTTAAGTAAAAAAAATATTTTCAGAAAATATTAAAGCGCTCTCACGACTATGTAATGCAAACTGATATAAAATAATCATAAATTCAAAGAAAATATGAAAAAATATCATTCGAAAATTGTATGTGCTTTAAAGACTAAAAAATAACTATGCAAACTTTTTTAGAACAAATAGAAATTTACAAAAGAATACTGAAGTAACAAATTCACTACTGGTTTCTTTGTCAAATATGTGTTTATTATGACCAAGCTTTGTGAGATGAAAATAAAGATATTATTATTATTAAATGAATTATAAATAATGTATAACTAATATGAAAATTGAACATTAAAAGTTTATGAAATTATTCATGGTCAAATTTACACAACAGATAATATATATTAGAATAAAATAACGAAGTGAAAACGTGAAACTACGATCTTAGCTTTTTTTTTTTTAATTTTAAGAAATGTAAGGTAGATCTATTATTTTACGCTAGAGCCTTTGTCTTACCATATGTAATTATAAAAAACACATTATAAAAACCATATCTTAATAAATTTATTATAAATAATTTAAATTCGTTCTTATTTCAATTAAGACGAAATTTCTTATAAATGATTTAATAAATGCAAGGAAATCTATTCATCAAGGAATACTATCTATCTACTAGTATTTTAATTAAATATTTGTAAAATATATCAGCATAATTTCTCAAAAAGCTTATTTAGAGAATTATTTTAGTTTATCTATCAATATATGTAAATTTTATGCAATAATAAAGTAATTGATTATATTTAAATAATGAAGTATATTTGAATATGTCGTCAAAATGGCGGTTGAGGATCGAGATTGGAGGAACAATGTCGCGTCGGGAAATTAGACGTCACTCACCTTGAACACCTGACGGCAAAGGAAGTTCTCCTTAACGGGTAGCAATCTGTGATTTAGAGGGTTTTCATTAAATATTAATATGATAATGATAATATTATATTTTCTTTTTTACATAATGCGTATCGTCGGCTTAGAATGCAAGTGTGCTTAATCTGTTTTTGGTTATTATAAATATAATTAAAAATCAACCTTTGTTTTAATTTAATTCAAAGAGAATACACATCTATTTATATGATATTTATATGATAGTAGATAGTATATTATATGATGATCTCAACACCGCGCTTTGCCTCGACACTAGAGGGAAGAAATGGAAATATACATTTAAATACAAATTGATTGAATTTGAAATATTTAATTTGTTGCTTTTTTTTTAAAGTACAATTGTGTTATTTTTTTAACAAATTAGTGATATTATTAATATACTCACTTTGCCATTTCAGAAAGTTGAAGTCGACCATCTTTGTTCGAATCGAATACCTGAAGCTGTCGATACAAAAAAACAACAATTTAAGAATACATATTTTCTGTCTTTTTGAGATATTTATGAAATATGGTTCTACGATTTCTTATCACAAATGTGTGCCGCTACTAAGTGTAAAATTGAAAAGACTATTTATTATTTTATTATTCAAAAAGATAAAATTAATTATTTATTTAGCCCAGTTTCACCGGTTACGAATAAAGTATCAGATAGTAATCTAACAATTAATGATATCTCACAGACAGAGGATCAAATGCAAAGTAACTGTTTCTCATTTTTAATTTTCAAGAATAATTTTCTCATTAATAAAAAACAATAGTAGGTGAGAATTCATACGATTTGTTATGTAAGTATGACCAAAAATTACAGCTTATCTGGCAGATAAGTCTGTCCGGGACTTTCTCAGCTAGTGGTGAAATTAAAAAAATAATTTAGATATTCTAAACATGAATTTCAATATACAACAAAATACAATATTACCATGGTGTCGGTATATTCTATAAGTTTATCTTCAGACACGTCGTTTATTTTTTTCGCCTCCTTCAAGAGATCGCGAAGAAAATTCTGAAAACATTAGCATAATTTACAATAGAATTGCAAAGTGGAAGATGTAAACGTGAAAGGTGGAAGTGAACGAAGTCAACAAGCTTTCAATCTTAATGCGGGGATTACGCCGGCGGCCACGGGAAATGTCGAGGTAAATAGAATACTAAAATATTTTCTTTTCAGATTCACCCTGTATATCGCATTTAGTAGGGTGCGCGAAGAAATGTTAGTTTTAAGACAATCTGCCACCTCTCTACACTTCTTGTTGAACTTTCCAGACATGCGTGTTGCGTGGTGGGATACAATGTCACGCTTTATTTTGTTGTTAAGGAAATGAAAATAACTTATTCCGACGATTGGGAATCGAGCCCACACCCATCGCGTTTTTAGTTATATATTGTCGTTATGAATGAGCACCTTAAGCTCGTCAGCCTCGATGTATCCGCTGCCATCGGTATCGTATTCCCTCCAGATCTGTAACAATATTGAGTTTAATAATTTCTCTACATTACACTTGTTGAATATTCTAATGAAATAATCAAAATAATGTTTTCTCGAAGAATATAACTGGAATTAGTATCGATGTAACATTTTTAATGTTTATCGTCTGTCCATCTGCCAGGAACTCTTTAAGCTAATATTAAAATTAAATTTCCAAGTTTATATGATCCCTTAAAGAAGAAAAACTAAAATTTCCATACTAAATTAGTAGATGCTATATTTAAGTTTGTCAACTAGAAATACAATCATAAAATCGAAACGGAGCCTTCGGTGGTCGACGCCAACTCGCATTTGACTGTTTTTTAACCTATCTATCTATATTCATTTAAAGATAAAATCTACTACTTAGTAGTAGGTAACACCTAATATTAAATCTGTTTAGCTCCACTTCAAAGTTGGATAAAAAAGGTTATAAATATATATGAAATAGCAAAATGTAATCCACATTCAGCTCTCCTTTAAACTCAGAGGACCTAAGTGGTTATTACCGAACGATGTCGGACCGATAATAATTGACTTCCCCAAGTTGTTATTTACTGTAATAGTGTCATAGCTCACAGATCTAGGTCAGAGCCTTCATTTTGCTTTTCATTTGTGTTGCTTAATTAAATATTGTGTACTTAATGAAATATTTTATGGTATTTAAGTTATATATATTGTAATTTATAATTTAAGTATAGAGGTATAGAAGCCAGTCATGGCGCAGGGGCACAAAGTGTGACACGGCAGATTGTAGGATCGATTCCCACTCGATGAATGAAATATTTAATATTTTTATTTCTTCGCTCTCGTAACAAGACATGCAATGGCTCGGAAGTTGCGCGAATATTATACGCGTGCTAAAAAATTTTTTTTTTTTTAGTTTTAACTCTGTAATTTGCAATACTTATTTCATGTCAAAGAGAAAAGTACCTATTAATGTTTTAATTAATTTAAGCTATTAATGTTTATCCCGCAGATGCTATAATATGATAAAACTTTTATAATATCATATTAGAATTCCAGCGTAGATGATGACACTGCATATTTTGAGGGACATGGTACAGAAAATTTAATATAAAATATTTCTCATGCGTGTGTGACAATAAGTTTTAATTATAAATTTGTGGTCTTGTTGTTAGTATATACATATTGAACAAATATGTACAAGTGTGTAATAAAATGATCATTGAAGATGTAGTCGTCGTAGCGTAGTGGATGGATTCAGGGTAATTTTAAATTTTCATTTCTCCGCTCTCGATTCGAATCCAAATGAAAATTTGAATAATTTTTTTTATTTTTATTCATTTACAAAATTTCACTTACACTTTCCGACGAATTACTATACCTCTACTCCCATATGTTACACGAATTTATAATAATATCTGTTCAAATTTAGGCGCAGGCCCATTTAATATACTTCTTGACAATTGAGATCAATAGAATAACGACAATAAAAATACAACGTTTATATCGACATGTTTATGACACATAAAGCCGAATAGGAGCTCAGGACACGCACGACAATCTCTTATAGACTAATAAAAGGAATTCTCCATTTAAAAAAACTACCCACGTATTATTTATTACTTGGCGATGGAAATGAGGTTTGTTGTAAGTAATTAAAGTAACATTTTAATTAACTTTGAAAATTGTCACAAGGTTGGCGTTGTTAAAGGGTTTTATGTGAAGCAAGAGAAGTTTCTTGTGATATTTTTCTTTCTATATTAAGTTTGTACGTTGTATGCGGCTCGTAGTAGGTAGTAGGGCAGGCAGAGTGAATTTAGGACACATACAACCACCACACTCCACACAAATATTTAATATAAGTAGGTATACTTATCTAAAAGTACTTACTTTCATGAACTCCACGCTAGATTCTAGAGGGTTGTCGAACCTGAATAGAAGAAGAAAGTTCTCTTCCATCGGAAGGAGCTGAGCCAGCTGTAAAACAAAATCGTGTAAATGTTTTTTTTTTCAGCAATTTGTTTGTTATTAAAATTTAGGATAGGCACAACTCTATTCTTGGGAAGGCACCACCCAGCCCCTCTTCGCCCATGACAGAATAGCTGATATCTAAACTAATGTAAAAAAATACTGTGGTTCTCTGGAAAGGCTTAAGAAAGGGAAAAGCTTTAAAAATAATACTAAATAAAGAAAGCTAAAATAGTAACTTAAAACTTAATGTTTAATAAGTAATGATAAAAGAACGGTATTTCAAAAAAGCCAGCGTCCTACGACGTGCACTTGTAATTATTCTCCACTCTCTCAACGCTCAAACGGAGGCCGAAAATGTTCTTTTTGGCTTTTGTTTCAGAGTCGTAGTTGTTTACATACATGCTATTTGTACGGCGCAGCGCGACCTCGTCTCGCTCTACAATGGGGCTTCCTATGAATTTTGACTTGGCTGTTTTTTCTTTCAAATGATATAGACAGCATTTAAAAATAAAAAAGCGACACTAAATAAAATACTTTATATTTGCAATTTTTAGAATGGACTAAGCTGAGGCTTGAGGCTGAGTGACTGGAACACTTTAAAGTAGCACTGGTCCCTTTAGTCATAGGTAGGTAGTCTACCGTTCGTGATAATCGTGATTTAGAGCCAAAAGCTCGTGACATAGCCAGTACGAGTATGTAGTGGCCTGCCGGAACTCAAAACTGCACTTTGTTAAGCTTTGAGCATATATGTTCGTGTAAACGCTTTCTTTTACTTTTTAGGGTAAACTTTTTGTTAGAAAAACAAATAAATATCTAAAATTTCTAGTATAATTATGTCATATATGACACATTTTTATACATAGTGATATACCACTTGCTTAGTTATTACCGTTTAAACGGTCAGCTTCAGCGCAGGTAAAAGTCAGAATTCAAGATGAGTGTTGATATTTTAAGCAGCCATGGACTATGGTTGACATTATAATACACATTTCTGTTCAGAATCCACAGAATTGATTACACGTTTTCAATATATTAATACCTCTCGTATATCAATTTTGCCATCCTGATTGTCGTCGTACGCCTCCATAAAACATGCTTTCAACTCGACCAACATTGAATCGGACACTGCCT
The DNA here is from genome assembly GCA_037355905.1 of Heliconius aoede. Classification (NCBI taxonomy): domain Eukaryota; kingdom Metazoa; phylum Arthropoda; class Insecta; order Lepidoptera; family Nymphalidae; genus Heliconius; species Heliconius aoede. The sequence continues at coordinate 402,913 of JBAIZZ010000188.1, forward strand.
GCAAACAAACAATATTAATTATTATAATTGCAGTTATAGTAGCTACGTCTGATTGGGGGCAAACGTGGTACACGTGTGTGACTGTAAACTCGACGTGTTGTGGGTTCGATTCCTACTCGAGAAAATTAAATATTTGTGAACGGGAATTCGACGGCAAGTGAGGAGTGGAGTGTTTTAACACTAGGCTCTCTCTCTTTATTCCCTAGATATGGGATGCGGGAAACACAAACAGCGTTATAAAATTAAAATATTAAAAAAATAATAATCTGATATATGATAAAAGTGATTATCATATAAAGAATCGCCGCGTGACGTGACCGCAGTGATATATAGTCTGGTGTGAGATTTTGATAAATTATAAGATTTGTTTTTGCGACGTCGACATTGTTTTCCTTTAACAGTTATAATAATGTGTCTGTCTGTCTATGTAAATATAATTTTAAATACCCTATGCATTTTCTTATTAATCCTTCCGATTAGGACTTCAATATATATTTTTATCATTTGTTTCTGTTTCTGTCACAATTTCCCGTTAGCAGGTGTAACTGGCAACCAATCAGAAATAATATAGTCAAATACCGAATACCTATAATATATTCTTTTCATTTGATTGTGTGGGATTGAGACATTATGTATATTTATTATTCTGTATTATAATAACTATCTTGGAGATCACAGATGAGTAAGGTGTATCACCTTTCTTTTTCATATGCTTATGAAAATAAAAGATCAAATACATGGTTTTTAATGTGTTATTTCTATAAATTTATTCATACGATGCATTAAAAAACCGTATGCGAGATGAGATCATCAACCAGGAATAAAACTTGTAACACATTCTAAGTGCCCGAAGTAATTTCAGCAGCATCAATAAATAAATACAGAAACTATTGACGTGATGTATTATAACCGTAGCTGTAGAGAACTTTTCAATTGGAATTTGCAGTTTCTGAGATTAGTGCAATCGAACAAACTCTTCTGGTTTATAATATTAGTATAGAAGTATAGGTAGCAAAGGTATGTAAATTGCAACATTGGAACAGACCCAACACAATCGCATGTTGACAAAGGCAATTTTACATCGCCACATGCGTTCTGGCTCACTTTGAGGATACCATGAATTCTGTTAAACTAGATTGCCTTTTTTATTATATAAATATTGGCTTTTTTATTATATAAATATTGGTTGTGCGTGGATTCGATTACCACTCGAGGAAATGATTCATGTAATATTTTAGTTACCTCGCTCTGGTAATAAGGAAAGCGAGGCGATAAGTTCCGCCACTCAAAACGCAATGTTTAGAAAATTCGGTGGAAAAGTGAGGAACATCGTGTCTTAATACTAGGTTCCATATTCCTACCCTGATACACAAGGGAAACAGCGTGCAGCTAAGAACACGGTAAGAAACAGTTTTACATCTTAATACAATTTTTATATTTTCCATGCTGTGCAGGAGGTACAAACTACATCGAAATACTTATGCGTTTGTTACAGATTATTTATGTTAATATATTTGCATCTCTATAGGGAGATTTTAACTATTTGAATTGATTATCTGAACTGCTGAAATATTTTGGGTACTTTTTGTGTCACTTTTATCACCACCCCGTGTAGGAAATCGACTATCTCACATTATGCAATGACCAACTCCGACCGACCTGGCGAACAGCCAAAGGTTAGTTCAGGGTTTATGTGTCGTATTTAAAAGATATATTTATTGCTGTGAAAATTTGGAGTAAATAAGTCAATTTTGGGGCTCGTGTATATTTTGTCATGATTTGAGCCTGCGTCATATAAAGGTAGATAGGTATATTACTAGCTGACTATCTATGAGACGGTTATGGCGCAGTGGCACAAGTGTATAGGGGCCTATTATCACTATTACGAGTGTCGCAAAATGTACTATTAATTTTACTTATTGGAGATTTTGTGACAATTAAATCGGTAAGACGCTGTATTCAATTTTGTTCGTTTGCTGGTACCGAATTGTGGAGTAACAAGCGCACTTCGTTCCGTTACATATAACAAATGGATCAATCATTATGTAATAACCCTAGAGAATATAGATAGAATAAACCCTAGCTCTATCCTGCACACAGTAGACGTAGTAATATATTAAGACACGCTTTTCTTCATTTGCCTCAACACAAATGAAAATATAATTCTTAATAAATATTTCATATTGTATACAAAACTCTAACTTGGCAAGATTTTCAAGTTGAATGATTATTATACTCTAGGTATATTGATAAATAAAATAATTATAAACAACTACTCTTTTAATATAATACATTCTGAATTGTACTTTCTTTTAATTTTTTAAAAGACTGACAGACAGACAAAACAAGTGTTATACGTACGAGTATATACTTATATATATATATATATATATATATATATATATATATAAGTATATATATATATATACATAAGTATATATACTTATATATATAACATATCTACAACAGCCACATGAACTAGATGTAATGTTTAATAAACACGACATTTGTTGCCGTCATTTCAACTCCGTGTAGGGATTCTGGTCCGTTGCCAAATCTATATGAGGCTTTTCTTGCGATGATTATCAATTTACGATCTAAAACTCTATACACATTTCCTACGGAGAGTCAAACGGAGAGGTTTGGTTGCTGGTATTGATCGCCGACGTTAAAAATGACAATGAAAACAAAATGTTTTTACAGTAAAACTGAATCATGAGTCTATGCTATATAAATTTACTTAAATCTTTTTTTAGCTTCACGCTGTATCCCGCATTTAGTAGGGTAAAATATCAAATATTTCATAACCTCCAATGGGTGTCGAATCCACAATTAGTTCTTTTATATATAATAAAGAAATCGTATTCTTTCATATGAAGTACTTCAGTTTGATATTTCAAATGCTCTATAATTCGTAATATTTTGAGAGTCACTCAAGTTTCTAATTAACGAGAGACTACTATAAAAAACGGTAGTGTTCTTTCCCATACACGATTCAAGAATTTCAAAGAATATCATATTTAAAAAATTATTAATGTTATTTTTTTTATGTAATAATAAAAGGAAGAACAAAAAATTATCTACTTAATTTTACTTTAAGGCCTGTGGATACATAAAAATTTCCAGTACAATGACTAATTGACAGTGAACGCGATTAGATAAAGTAGTTTACTTGTAAGTATATAATAATATATTTTGAAATCAAGTTACAGAGAAATGTAAATTAATGATTCATTGCTTGCAAACGTGACATGTCATCAATACTTCCTTATTTAAGAGCCTTATTTAAGTAATTTATTGAACATTGTAGACCTGCGAAAGTTAAAAAAGTAGTCAGTCAGTGTATTAACAAAACTTGCAATATACAGGTTGCTTGCTTAAGGCAAGGTCGGCCCTGAAAATGTATTGATTGTGGGTTCGATTTCCTCTCGGCAGAATGATTATTCAAATTCTTTACTTTTACATTTACAGATTTTTATTATTTTTATTTAAATCCAATAATTTCAAATGCGTACATGTAATATTTTCTGTTAAAATAAAAAAAAAATATTCGTTCAGGTCTTTAAAGTTATATAAATAACATAGGTATGTATACCTAATATATGTTCTCTATGTAGCGCAAGTAAGCTATCTGTGTCGGTTACGTTCAGTCCCGTCCGGTGTAATCAACCGATAATTATCAAAGATGAGCTGCTTTATGATAAATTGATAAATTAATTAGAATTAGAATTAATATTATTTATAAATTGCCAGATACTTATTTATTTATTTATATATACTTTATTACACATATAATATAATATAATATAATATATTAACCATATATAGCCTACCATACCAAACCATTAATTACATAACAAATTAAATAGATATATATTTATGTTTATTTATGCTTCTTATGGGCTCGGATAATTCATTCCATAGCCTGACTCTGGCGACTGCAAAAGGAGTCAGATATGAACCCTGGCGCCACCCACGGGGTGTGGACAGAGTAAGATTGGATTGGGAACATAAGGATCTATTGTGGATAGAGGAAAGGAAGGCAAAGAAAGAAGATAGATAAGTGAGTTTCAAGCTATATTCAAGCTTGTTTAACAGATCTTTATTCATATCCAAGCAATTGTAGTTTAGTATACACAGGTGAAAAATTATCATTTTTTAAAATTATTATTATATTATAAATTATATTAGTATCTATTTGAAGTATATAAAATAAGAAAATTCGTTTTATTATGTTATTATTAAAATATACAAGAACAAACATAAATACTTACATAATAAATATACACTTATTGCAAGATTGAGTGATATTAAAATAAAGGTAATTACTGAAATATTTGATAAGAGAATATCTGCGCTAGATATGTATATACTATATAAACACTTACGTTGAACGTTTAAATTAAAATCAGTGTGACAGTTCTTCAAACGTATTAACAGATATATAATTATGGTAGGGTATTCATTATAATATTTACTTAATTCCAAAAAAAATATTTTCTTGACGTGGGCCAGTGGGAGAACGACTGACTGTGAACGCTACGGTTATCGGTTCGATTCCCTTTCGGAGAAATAAATTATTTTTATTTTCTAGCTCTGGTAACAAAACAAACAAACGCTGTTGAGTTCCGTCACTCTCAATGTTTTGAAAATTGGCGATAAGTGGGGAACGAATTGTCTGAACACTAAGATCCCTCTGTCTACCAACATGCCTATATCCGAGAATCAGCGTCAAGTTAAAAAAAGAAATGCTTGAAAACACTACTCTCCGTCTATCGCAGTCGGTAAAAACAAACAACAATCACAGATATCCAAAAATATATTAGTAAAAGTAAAATGTTATTTCTTTTCCAGATGAAATTTTTACTTTCTTTTCTTACGCTAGCCGTTCTAGGGACGTTGTGTAATTCTGCATCTGTACAAAACGGCAGCAGAGCCAACTTGGATGTTGGATGGGTGCGACCGGGAGATATTTTATTTCAAAGGTAATGTATAAAATACTCCATCCTGGATACAGCAACACAGGAGACCTACTGTTAAGAAGCTTCGATCCCCACTTCGGTCCCATTTTCGAAACATTGCGCGTTGATTGGTTAAGGTCAACAACAAATTACTGATTATTAATTACAGCTTATTTAAAGGGGTTTTAAGTTTGGAGTTTGGAACTTTAAGTTCAGAGTTCGTTTTATCGACGCTCGGATAATCGGCATTTATTGTCCTTAATAATTCTAATGTAATTTTTTTGAAAATTCCAGGAGGCAGATCGCTCAACGCGCCAGGCCCAACACCATACAATATCAGGATTACGTATTCCGTGGGAACTATCGCACCTACATATCAGCAGTGCGCGCTTACGAGAACGGTAGGACGCAGTATGCGAATGCGTACATCATTGCTGGTGGAATAGGACACAACTACGTGACTGTTAGACTGCAATCAGCCAGAGGCTACGGGTTCGATTATATTATCGAAATATACGGGCGATAGGATTTTATATAATTATTATTAATGTTAAATGTATATCTAATCTAATAAGAAAATAATTAATTTGTATTTTCACGAATAAATGTACAATGAGTAAATAGTTTTGTTTCATTTTTCAAGGTGAGGAACGTCTAGCTTTAATTTTATGCAATACATATTTTTAAATTTTTTAAAGAGTTATTTATTATACCTAATGAAAGAAAATAACCGTAAACGGTACATAAATATTTTAAGTTATATAATTATTATAATTTTTAACAGTAAAAAAACAACTTCTTCATTTTCAACCGTATAGGAAGTATCCTATTGCCCTAATAAATACCGGTTGTTGGTATTTTTAGGCACCAATAACCGGTACTTTGTAACATAAGGAAAAAAGTGTAAATATAAAAGTTTTTGGTCCGTCGGTGCATTTGTGCTGTTTCAAAGCATTTAACAATTGAAGATTTATCTGTTTGATGACATCAGAAGAGGAAGAACTGTACGCAGGTGCCGATAAACGCGCTCTATAACAGATTATCTACAGCACTCAATGCTAACTTGAACTTATACGTACATCATTTGTTAGACCACAAGGCGTGTAGAAAATCCCACCAAAAGAATCTGCCTTTTTGAAAATCTTAATTTTTAGTTATAAATAACAATACCCTATTAAAATTTCAACTTACCTCATTTCAAGTTTTAATTTATTTTTTTGAAGAAAAAAATAATCAGTTTCATGCTGTATCCCGCACACAGGAGGGTAGGCAGAGGGAACCTAGTGTTTTCTAGTATTAGGAAATACTAGGTTCCATATTTTCCCTATTTTCTGCCGAATTCTGGAGGCATTGCGTGTTAAGTGGCAGAACTCAACACCGCGCTTTGCCTCGACACCAGAGCGAAGAAATGGAAATATAATTTTAAATAAATATATAAGAAAAAATGTAACCCTTATATTTGCTTTTTTGTCTGTCCGTCGGTCTGTCAAGACCATTCAAGAACCTTAAGATAGCGCAGTGCAAAGATACAAGCATTTATCCTCTCTGCAGTTAATCAAATATTTGAGAACACCTCGAAAATTCCGCGTTTACAAATAAAACCTGCAGCCTTGCCAAAGTTTCATACATCAATGCAGCTAAGGTACCCTCAACCCTATCTCGTATCTTCTATCTCTACTGAACATATTTCTCATTTCCCTCACTTCATTCACTTGTTCTGGTACTTTACCATTTTCACTGATCTTGCATTCCATCATTTCTTCGTTTCTGTCTTTTCTCTCAGATTGAGGGTTAAACTTATATAATTTTAGTACATTTTATAACTCGCACTTGATCGCGAGTTTTATGTTAATTATATAAAGACGACCCTTTTCTGTATCTATTTCACTCAATAGAGAGATCACCATCACGCTTGCTCTCGCCGGTGGTTACGCTTGCAGGGTAGACAGAGGGAACCTCGGTGTTAAGACACTCCCTTCCCCACTTTCTGCCGAATTCTAGAGGCATTGCGTGTTGAGTGGCAGAACTCAACGCCGCGCTTTGCCTCGACACCAGAGCGAAGAAAAATGGAAATATAAACGTAAAGAAATATTTCACTTCTTCGAGTGGGAATCGAACCCACAACCGTCTTGTTTACGGGCGGCACGCTTGACCACTGCGCCACGACGGCATCTGTAGACTAGTAGATCTGTATCAACTAATCATTATTTTGTTTCTAATTACAAAAATTCCTTATAAGTGTTGCGAATTAAATTATCTTTCCTGTTATCGTTCAATAGGATGACATGTATAATTTCATGACTCACTAGTATCTAAAGAGATCATCAATTCTATAATTAGTGGTGCCTCATTTAAATGATATAAAGAGATAATAAATATAAGCACTAGCTTTTACGACCGGCTTCCCTTGCGTGCTCAAGTAGAAATAACTTAGAAAGTATGAGATACACACTGACTGAGGTAGGTGTACTTCCCGAGGACTTACAACTATGAAATTTCCAAGAAGTAAGAACTTACAGTACAAAGAAAAGTACAATCCATATAAAATAAATGCATACGTCTTGAAATTGGTACTAATCCTCGGGGTGCGATCCGCAATACAATATTTAATCTTATTTCATAAGAGAGATACCATCGTAGCGTAGAGGATCAGCTTGACATGCGTAAAACAGACTGGTTGTGGGTTCGATCCCCACTCGAGGAGATTAAATATTTATTTAAATTTGTATTTCCATTTTTTCGCTCTGGTGCCAACGCAAAGTTCGGCTTTGAGTTCCAACGCTCGGCTGTGCAAAGGCACTACTTATATAGTAAATTAATGTTTTTCATAATGAGTTGTTTGTTCATTGCAATTGGCAAGTGAATCATAGTGACACTGATTTTATCACTAACTTATCAGATAAGAGAATAGATAGTACGCTTGTATATAAACTACTTGTTGTTAATTTTTATTATTGGTAGTTACATACTGTTATTAACAACTTATTCAAGGTAATTTTATTTATTTGTATTTATATCATATACTTTTTCGGGTTCCATTTCTTTTAAACAAAAAAGGAACCCTTGTAAGATCACTTTGTTGTCCGTCTGTTTGTCTCAGGAACGTTTGGAGATATCTAGTCAAAATTCAAACTATATACCTAGATCTACCGCCCCATGACTTCATCACAATAACGTTTTACATATTCACTTAAAAAGAGATATAGCCATTTATATAGCAAAAAACGCGTATTCCGACCATTAAAAGGGAATCAAAATTAATAACGTACTTCCGGTTAACTTAGAATTATGAAATTTGTCAGCTAGAATCTACAGATAGTAGTAGTTCAGTAAAAAATCTGACAATTAAACATTTGTGGTTAAAACCTAAAAAATAGAAGCCTTAAATAGTAAAAAATGCGTATTTCGACACTACATCCTATTCCAGATACAAAATAATATGTAAGAGTACGATGCTACAAATGTTAAAAAAGCTTTTAATTTTTCAGATGAAGTACATCCTGTCTTTTCTCACGCTAGCTGTTCTTGCTGGGTTGAATAATTCAGCGTCTCTGCAATACGCCAGCAGAGCCAACTTAGTCGTTGGTTCCGTGCAACCGGGTGACTCGCTCTTACAAAGGTAGTTCGATACTTTACAATTTTACGAATTAATCTTACAGTGACATGACATATACAAAATAAACACACGATTTCACAATGTGCCGTACCTCACTTTCAGCTCTATTTTCGAAAAATATGTTTAATAGTGGAATTTATGATTTTACATTATCTTTTAAATGATGATCTATAGCAGAGCCCAGTCCTCGCAGCCTGGATTTAGGAATATTAGAGATGTAAAAATAATCAAGAATAGTAATTAGTTTTGTCATTAGTCATTTTTGATATGAACGAAACCGCCATCAATTACTGTAGTTTTTATAATAAAATTGTTAGCGGTTTTCCGTTTTACAAATATTACATTTGTATATATTATATATTTCTAATTTCAGGAGAGTGATAGCTGTACGTGCTGTGGCAAACGCCATACAGTACCAGGATTATATATTTAACGGTTACGCTCGAACAAACATATCTGCAGTGAGAGCTCTCGAGAATGGTGTAAGCCAGTACGCATCTGCACGAATTATTGGCGGTGGGTTAAGAAGAAATAATGTTACTGTGAGGCTGCAGACAGCTAGAGGCAGAGGTTTTAATTACACCATCGAAATTTATGGACGGCTTTAGATAATATATAACTTGACTATATTTTTAATGACATTTATATTATTTAATTTTTTTATGTTTCACACAAAAAAATGTATACATATAACGTCTTATCGTTATCTTAGAGCGCAAACCTATTGTTTGTAATGCATATAATGCATATAATTTAAAAGAAATTATTTCTATAAATTGTATAAAGTAAATTATTGGTTGAGAACTAACGTCTAAAAATGCATAGCGTTATATCTACTGTATGTTACTAGATATTATCTTTTACATATAATTTTAGAAAATACAGAATAATTAAAATTTATGGCATCTATCTTTTTTGTCTGTGACCATCGTTTCCCCGTCACCCTTTAACCAAAAAAAAAATCACAAAGTCAGGTTCTGATAATGGAATCCCAAGTAAATAATTTATGTTTCTCCCTCGAGCAGCTGTAATGTGTTTCATATTATATAATATAATTTTTTATAATAATCTCATCACATTGCTGAGCTGATTATATATATTTTTAATATTATAGGGATTTATATAAAACTAGTCATATACTATCAAGTTATTCCGAAAGCTCATGATGGAAGCTTTAATTCTTTAACTCCTATCTGTTGAGCTGTGTCTTTATACTCTTCCGACAATTATCTATACTAATATTATAATAAAGCTTCTCTTCTCTTATCTCTTATTGGATAATGAAAACCATAACACGCAAAAATAGTTAAATATACATTGATTATATTCTACGACAAAAATATTCCATTTTATTTGATCAAAAGAAAGGTCGGCGACACCGTATTTATAACTTAAGAATAAGAGAAAAAAATAATAGAAAATTGCAAGGTGATATTTTACCGTTTTTTATTTGACATGGCTATTAAAACTTATGAGCGAAAGTTCTTGTATCATCAACAACATTTTATGAAGACAAACATCGGTTTTTATGTACTGACGTAAACTTTTAGAGAAAGCATAAATTATAATTCAACACTCTTTTTACGAAAGCGAACTTACTAGTCTTTTTCCATGAAAAAAAAAAGAGTATGCAAAGAGTGAGAAAATCAGATAAGCTAAGAAGTCACATCATCAGGTACAGAACAAAGGTATCTT
>JBAIZZ010000188.1:413284-550055 GCA_037355905.1 Heliconius aoede
CTCTGTCTCGTATAAAAATATTACAAATAATACCAGATTCTTTTTGATTTCTAAAAAAACTATACTTATAGTCCTTACTTGGAACATAAACCGTAGTCTAATCCACTCTTATGTTTTCGTTATTCTTTCAATTCCCTGTGGGCCGTGACTTTTGTAGCATGTATGACACACTTAGCCTCAATACAGTGATTGCTAAGAGTAGCTTTTATAAAATATTTCAATGTCCCCGACAAAAATGGTTTTATTTAAAATAAACAAGGTTTTGAGAAAGTAAAAGGGAATGTATATGAATATGACTTATTTTTACTTTTTTTTACAAGTGAGAATCGAACCTACAACCGTCACGCTATAATCAAACAGCGTCAAATCGTGTTGTATTACGATATAGTTATTCTATTTATTTATTTAATTCTATTTATTCTCTGTTTTCCGTCTATCCATTGTTCCACCACAGATTAGCATAAGAACCAAAATAAATGGAGAAGACAAATTCTATTACAAAGTGGTCTTCACCAAGTTGATCTCAGCACAGCGATCTATCCAGCGTAAAGTGGTCGTTAATTAAGGCACTTGCATCGTTTCCAACAGGCGGACTCTTAGTGATTTGTACTCATTGCGAGGTCTGCAGCTAACAGCTCACTTAAATACACTTCAATTTGAACTTCTGTATGTTTGTGTTACAGCTGTACCGGTACACTAGCGAAACAAACTCGGCTTCGCTTGGTGAAACTATTGATATATTGATAAAATAAAAATTGTACTAAATGCCATATTATATAAAATATTAACATAAATTAGTAGTAGTCTATATGTTATTCTGATGTTTAAGCTATATTACTGCAAAGTTTCATCTAAATTGATTTAGTAGTCTTTGGGTGGAAGTGGAACAAACATCCATCTTCACAAACTTTCACATTTATAATATTAGTAGACAGATTTTGCCATTCTCTTTCTCGTTTCGAGCTTACTATGTTTAGCTCTACTTGGTCACGATGCACTTATTGCATGTCCACTACATCTTAAAATTATCGAAAAATTGAAAGATCCCTTGTTACCAGAATGGGAAAATAAAAATATTTAATATTATGGAATTATTATAATGAATAGTTTTCAATTTCCCACTTTCACGACATACAAAGAACGGCGTTGATTTCCGCCACTCTACACGCAATGATTTGAAAGTAAAATTGGGCGTAGAAGCAATACGAGAAAAGGCATGAAACAGCGTGCAATAAATATGACAGTTAATTTTAGATAAACCTAGTTATAATCGTGGCCGCTAAAATGCTATTGTACAGAAACTAAAATATAAAAGTACTATTTTCATTCACGGCCAAGGTTCCACATAACTTATTTACCGAGACTCCGTCCAGTATCGACTTGTTTATTTACGTTCTACTTGAACGCTACTTCTTGATCGTATATTGTTAATAATTTATTATTGTGACTGTATATATTATATAATACATCAAAAAATGGAATATAAAGGCAAACTATCTATAGATTAATTGAACTATAGAAAAATTGGAATATTATAATAAGATACTCTAAAAGTCACATAATACCGACTCAAGTTTCTTTAAGTCTCGTTCGGTGGGCGTTGAATTTTTTGAGTTGTGGGTCCGATATCCACCAGGCGATATCCAATTTTAATTTCATCGCTCGGTTCAGAAGACAAAACGCAGCTTTAAGCTCTGAGATTCAACTAGCAATGTCTCAAAATTGGGTAGGAGGACATACGTAAAGCTAAAAAAATAGATAACAAATTCTATTAGTAGACACTGAACATTGTTATTCATTTACGCGGTAATTTACTAATTGAAAAAAAATAATATACATATATATATATAATAACGTAACACGTTTCACAAAATTTGAGATTTTGAGTTAAATGTTCAGTTAATACTTTATAAGATTCACCAATTAGACGTCCTTTGGAGCACTTAGTCCTGTGACCAACTGAATTTGATTTAAAATTAATGAACCATTTAGAAAGTAAAAGCCTACACACCTTTTGAGGAAAGAGGATTTTGTTATATTTATTTTTACATTTTGTCAAAACACTTCGATCTCTGCCTTTTGCCTAAATTTAAGACATTGCTTATTTAATGGTAACCAAAAGTGGAAACCATTTAGCTAGTGTTAAAACAGTACGTTCCCCACTTTCCGCAAAATTAGCGAGGCATTGCGTGTAGAGTGGCGGAACTCAACGCCGCGTTTTGCCTCGACAGCAGAGCGAAGAAATGAAAATATAAATTTAATTAATTATTTCATTTCCTTGTGTGGGGATCAAACCCACAACCAGTCGCGTTTATGATCACACTTCGCGCCCCTGAGCCTTCAATCAATCTGCTTAATTTGACAATATATAAAATATATAGTAGAGAAACATTGTTGCATTTAATGTTAGACACAAATGCAACTGTGTTTTTAGTTTTATTTCTTTAGAAAAGATCAAAATGTAAAGCTTTTCAATATATGCGAATAAAAATCACGGTTATAAAGAATGAACGCTTATATTTGTTCCGGATATTTCGCGCTAGGGTTGTGCTTATTTATTTTTAAGTATCATAATATTTGAATGAAATAAACACAGGTTATTGAAGATCAGTGCGGCCGCTTTGGTGAGATGAAAAAAATTGAGTTAAACCCCGTAACTTCCGCTTTCATCTACGCAATGTATCAAATTTGGAGATTAAATTGTCTTAACACTATGTGTCCTGATTGATAGAGTAAAAGAAGTGTAAGGGAAGAATAATTGAGAGATGCGTTACAAATCTCAAAATTCCTACTAGAATGGGAAAATATGGGACTTTCTATCTGTACAGTATTAATATATAACTAATATTACGTATTAACGTAGTATTAATATATAATAGAAATTGAATTGTTTCCATATCTTCTTTTATTATCAATTCACCGTTTTGACAACCCTATACAATATTCATATTTTCGTTTTGTTGAATGCGTTTCCATTGTTGCGAAATACATTCGCGCAGATTTTTAACTAACGGGTTATTTAAAGATTTTTCAACATTGCAAAAGTTTTTAAATTATTGAAATATGTTTTGTACTTTCACTGTTTTAATGTTCTGTGTATAAACAACTGGTGTGACTGTAACGCGGCAGTTGTGGGTTCGATCCCCACTTGAGGGAATGAAATATCATTTCTCCGCTCTGGTATAATAAGGGTGAAGCTGATTTAATTTTAATTTATTGTTATTTATAGTATATAGTTATTGTTATTTATTTTAATTGAATAATGTATTTAAAGTACGTTTATTAATTTTGTGTGTCTAGTATTTCAAGCAGGTAATTAAAAATTACGCCTAAGTATTTTTTTAATTGGTATAGTTTAGTCAAACAAGTACCACTAGTACTGGCGCGTTGAGACAACGTTTGATTGATGGAGTTCCCCCAATCCACAAGCAAATCTTTAAAATGAGACGGAGAATTGGAAACGAAGTGTCATAACACTTGGTTCAATTTATTAATATAAACTTATTAAACTAACAAACAAACAAACAAACTATTGCTTTTTGCGAGATACAGTGTAAAGATGAAAAAATATTCTATCGACTTGCATCGGGCGGCGAATTGAGAACAGATTGCTTTCTAACTAGGTTACTTTATATGCTACACTGAAAAAGTCCCTTATATTTGACACTTTATGCGTGAATTAGTAATATAAGCTTTTGATAAATTCTTATAATATTATTTATTTTATATACTAAAGAAAATAAGGGAACTACCAACACATATATGAAGATTTATATGAATATGTTGCATTTTTTATAGGAAGATATATACGTCCCATCTGCCTATACTGCTATACGAGGGAAAAGGCGTAAAAGTGAAAAACTTAATGTAGACAAGTACATACTTGAGAAAGTGGTTTATTTTTATCAAATTCAAAACAATCTTTTCTTTTCTCCAATAATTATTAAACTAAGAGGCGTCAAACTGAAGCTATCTCCAAAGCTATCTCCATGAAAACTTAACCTAGAATTTTCATTAAACAAATATGTAATGTTTAATTACTTAAATTAATATAGAACTTCAGATTTGTATGAGAAACGTCGAATACTGGTTTATTTTAGCCTCAGGTTTGTTTAATTTGTTTCGTGTTGTTGTTATATAATATAGCTTTTCTAGAGTGAACGTGTCTAGAGTTTTCGGGGGCGGCCTGGCCTCCAGTGGTTTATATATTTTATACTTTAACTTTGAAGTGATTTTTTTGTACAGGTGTTTTTAAAATGTACATAACACATATATTGGAATACAGTAAAGAAAAAAATTACTTCACGTCATTTGTAATATTATACTTTTATAACTTTACTTCAGCAAACAGTTCGACAAACAAAATTGTCATTTCCTATACGTCATAGAAGAGTAGCAACTATTTATTTTAATTTTGATACCGAAAGAAGAAACTCAATAGGGAAAATATAGGTAAGTAAAATCGTAGTAGTAATATAAAAAAGCTGAAATTTAAGAAATATTGCAACTTCTCGCTATTTTCTGCACAGCGGAAAAGGTGCAGAGGAGGAAACCTAGTGTTGATAGACTTCGTTTCGAGTTGAGTGGTGGAACTTAACGCCGCGCTTTTTCACGGCGCGTGTAGGGAATGAAGCCAGATACCTCACACGCAAACCTTATTAAAATCTAAAAATAAATATTCTATATTACAAACTCACCGTCTCCATCGTAGTGACTCCAAACTTCCATAAACTGGTTCGCCGACAACTTCTTAAGTTCCCTCGAATCCGGATCTCTGAATTGCCTCATAAAATTGGAAGCTTTCTCTAAGTTGAGTTTCTTAGCTGACGATGGCGAGTCACAACTCATTTTTTATTTTATTTATGAAATTAAATAAAATATCAAATATAGAAATTGTTTATTATTTATTAAATAGTTTATGTTTCTAACAATCCAATTAAACGACACTCACGAGCAAAGAATATATGAATAATTTGGCTTTTTATTGTCTGATTACTTTTTTAAGTATAAATATATTTAAATGATTTTGTTTTAGTTGTTCTTCATGTTTATCTGAAAAAAAAATATATAATATAAGTAAAACAAATTTACAAATGTCATTGTCACATACATATATGTTACCAGATATTGAGAAGCTGTCTGAAACATTCAAACAACACGTTCAAGAACCTTGAAAATACACCTATTTTGGGGTATTTTGGTAAATAATAAATGATTTACGGACCGTTCCCCGCGTGTCAATGTCACTGCCGCTACACCTCTGTATACGTAGTACAGAATAACGCTTTAAAATAGATAGGTGTCGATTTCAGATACTTTCAGATAAGTGTCGATTGGTTCCAGAAATATCATATTAAAGGTTAAATAAGCACTTGACCTTTCTAGAATTTTGAGTCGGCCACGACTATAAAGTTTTTCGAAATCACCAAATTTATGGGGGCACTAATAAAGTTTTCCCATCATGTAGATGCCCTGAGTGAATACGACAGGATTCAATAGAATTAGTCTCAAGGTGACTTTGATGGGGACAACATAATTTGATTTTATTTTGCACTAGTTTTGACTTGCAGTTTTGGGCCGCCTATGTAGCAGTGCAGAGGGAACCTAGTGTTAAGATACTCCGTTCCCATTAAGACACTACCGTTCCCCACATTCCGCTGAAGTTTGACGTTTGACGGAACTCAACGCCGCGATTTGCCTCGTTGGCAGAGCGAAGAAATGAAAATATTTTCATTTCTTCGAGTGAGTAGAGTTCGAGTATTTCCTGTCGCGTATATTATAGTTTTACGTTTGTGCCCCTGTAATGTTACAACTAGCGTGAATAGTTCCTGAGATTTGTTTGTTAAACCAAATAAACTTTTAGCTTTACAATATTATTATAGAAGTATATATATTTATTTGTTATTCTAGCGTAAGAAATAATCATAATTTATTGCCATTGCTATTCACAATGTACGGAGCTTATTTTTTTAGCTTCAATTTTGTATCTGTACACCAGGGAAGACGATCAGCTCTTCGCTTTCTGTCCGATTTCAAGACATTGGGTCTGACCAATGCGGGTAATTCCTTGATCGAACCCTCAGCCATCGTGTCAAATGCTGTGCCTGCTGTGCCACGACAGCCGAATAATAAGCTAAATAGCTAATTAAAATAAATATAAAAATGGGCGTCAAATATTGGATACTCTATAATATAAATGTATATCTACGTGAGTTAGTACTAACAGGTTGATATTGAAGTAGAAGGAAGTTACTTTTAATCACCATTTTGATTCAATGGTGAACTAAGTTTAACTTTCGGTCCCTTGCCAAAGTTGTGGATATTTGAAATTATCTCTATGATAAAAAACTTTTCCAATGGCACGTGCCGCCAATAGGAAATTTCCTAAATTCTATTGAAATTTGTATGAAAGATCGTTATTAAGTTTATTACTTTCTCAAGTTACAAAAGTGTTTTATTATTAAAGAAAGCTTATTTAAATCATATATTTTGACTCAAAATATAATTTCTTATTAGCCCAAGATCCACTTCACTAGAACTGATCAAGAAGCCATCCAGTATAAAAAAAAAGTTAAATTAACTTTGATTTGTTTATTTTAAAAGAAATTAAATTTAAAAGCTCCGTCTACACATTTACCTCGGAAGCCTTTCAAGACCGTTAACCAGATTCCCGATCTTCTTTTTTGTCGAGATAATCTGTGAGAGCGGTTAATTAACGCGACTGATTAAGTAAATGCTTCGAGATGTCTATATTATTACTATTTCGTGGTGCAGTGGGACTATGTTCGGCTATTTGCGTAATGGTTGTGCATTCGATATCCATTTCGCGTAATTATTTTTTTTCTTTTTTAACTTCAAGCTATATCTCGCACAGGCAGGCAGACCGAGCCTGTGATTGATGGAACGGCGTTGATTTCTGCCACTAAACACGCAATGTTTCAAAAAATTTGGGTGAAAGTGCTGATCAGAGTGTCATAACGCTAGATTTTTCTGATTGCTCTGCCAATCATGGAAAAGAGTGAAACTGTGCGTGTACATTTCGAAATAACATGTTAAAATTAACTTACATTGCAATCTAGGTCATTTGCCATAAATAAATAAAGAGTGAAATAAAAAAAATATCTATATCATAGTAGGACGTGAAGGTGTCTATTTAAATACAGCGAAAAAATTCTTACAAGATATTTTTATTTCGAGCTCAGCCTCGTAAAGTATCCTCTCACTATGAGGGTTTTAAACGTCAAACAAAAAATGTTAAACGAGGGCCTCATTTTTTAAGAATATTTCAGCTTTTATGACGATATTGTTTATTTTTGTGCATAAAACTTGTATTGTATGTCGGTGAATTAACTTTATAGATCATTAATAACAATAAATAGAGTGCAAAAATTATATATTTAAAAAAAAACACACTTGAATGAGTTTGCAGGGATTTACTAGTTACCTCTGAAGGATTCCGTTATTCAAATCTTGACTCCATTATCGGAACTGGTCGATATTATAATATATCTTAGGTTAAGGTTTAAGGGTGGCATTGAGTTCCGCTACTCAACATGCAATACCTCCAGAATTCGACGGAAAATGGGGAACGGAAAGGTTCCCTCTGCCTACCCTGCTATGCGCGGGATACAGTTTGAAGCCGATTTATTTATTTATTTTAATTCTTAGATTATCCACACATACACTGCTAAATTTTATGATGCTAAATCCAGAAACACATAGATCAAATCAAATTTCTTAGATTATATAACATAGTCACACAAGTTTACAAGTCGATTCTTTCTTTAGATATAACCATATAATATACCATAAATTTTTAAAGATATAACCTTAATTGTTTTTTATATTATACAAATCTTGTGTATTCATAGTAGAAATGTATTCTATAAATGCAAGAAACTAACTAATACTCAACGGATTCGAATCCATGTATTGCAGAAAACAGGCAGGCACTTAGCTATTATATCTAAACTGTCTCAGCCAAGCGTAGATATAAAAAATTCTCTTCATTGAAAGTATGTTAAAAATGATGTGTGGGCGACTTAAGTGACAGTAATCCGACCGATTAGAGATTCTGTTATTTACTTTTACACTTCATTTGAAAAGGCTTATACATTTTTAAGTGCCGAGGTAACTTAGTAAGCTCTAAGTACGCCTATAAAGTTTAAGCCCAATGTTGGAATTAAAGAGAATTTAATATTATGTAATATTTTTGTTAAAGGTACAAAAAAAGATGAGGCCATCGAGGCACTGCGAGGCACACTTGTTTTCTTATCTGAATTATTTTCGCGATCTAATATCATTATTATATTGACTACAACAAATTAAGTAAAATAATATTTATTTTAAAGGTTCTGTATCTTTTAAGGAAAAAAAGGTCTTACAAGATCACTTTGTAGTCCGTCCGTCTGTATGTCTCTCAAGAGCCATTATCTCAGGAATTCTTAGAGATATCGAATTGAAAGTTCAAAAAAATAATCAGATCTACGGTTTTATCGTATAAGATTCTATCGAAACCTGGCTCTTGACTTAGAAGAGCCAGCTTAATTACCTTTTATAATATAATGTGAAAACAATATCGTCTTCTTTGGAAAGCTAATCAATATTAAAAGGGTGTCATCTTCAATATATAATGGAAATCTCAGATTTGTTCCCTATCGGGGTTGGCAGCGAGAACCTAAAAAATTATTAAAACCAGACATACCTACCTCTACCAGAGATATCCAATCAAAAATATTATAAAATTATTATTATCATTTATAATTTAACACAAATTATTGTAGATCTTTGAGAGTAAAACTACCCGTTTGGACAAAGTGTTAAGTTCTAAAACAAAAGTTTTGAGTAACCAAGACTCGAGGTTACAAACTAATCGAAGACTAATGTATCTATTATAATGTAGATCAGATGCTATAGCAACGAATTGGACTTAAGAAATTTAATATATTTTTTGTTTATTTTTATCAATGAATTTTTATCAAAATTAGAAAATATGATGCATGTAAAATTTAAATGTTATCGATCATATTTATATTGCTATTTCATCTTTCCCGTGGGTCTCTGTCCTATCAGACTTTAGCGTTAGTAACCATTTACGAAGCGCACGGATTTTCTCATACTAAACTTGTGGTGGTTCCTTAGATTGGACCGTTCAACCATACAAACTCTTTCCCTTTATAACACTAGTACCTACAGATATTGAAAGTACCTTTATTAAACTTTAACATATATTTTTCCAAAATGATACAAAACTGTAACTTGACTCTTGATAATATTATCTCAAAGAATTTTGTCCTCGTCTGAACACATAATACGACTGCACTGACAGTACGGCAGAATTATTGTTTACTGGAGTGTGCTTTAGATAAATAACTAGGAACAATTTTTATTCACAACAAAACTGTTGATATTGTTCAAACGCATGGATATAATTTCTATTTTAAGTTTTTTAAACTATTTTTTAAGCTTAATTTGTTGTACAATTTTGGGATTGGCTATATTATTCTGGGATGTACCTCATAAAAGTCGAAAAAAATAAAATAAATAAATTTGACCTTATAATTTGTCTTTACAAATATGTGAAGTAAAAAGATCTGTTAATAATCTATCTATTATAAAGACGTCAATCACGTAGTATTGGACTTAACTGAAACCGTGATTGATGTGCCATTATAGGCGGTATAATAAATTGAAAAATAATTTTATACAAATATATTAATGTCATTTATGAGACCGTCGTGTCGCAGCGGCACAGCGCTTGATGTAAACAGGTAGGTTGTGGGTTTAAGACAAAAGTTGGGTGAAACATGGAGAACGAGGTGCCTTAGCACTAACTACCCTCTGAATACATTTTTATATATATATATGTATATGTATATATACGTTTACATTTACGTTATACTACTTTTCTAAGGATGGTTTCGACTTAAACTTAGACTTACTTCAATATATAGAATACGTAAGTAATATTGGGCCTCCGCATAAGCATTTTTCCAATAAATTTGCTCCTAAATCATAAAAAAGGATTCTAGGTTTATGTTTCATCTGTAGTAAAGTAGAGGGTCAAATTTTCTTTCCGATCTGAAAATACTGCATGTATTTTATATGTATTACTAAGTCATGTACAAGCTAAAACCAGTCTTATGAAAAAGAAAACTCATCGTGTTATTCAATGAAGATGGCAATAAATAAGTATGATCGCCATTCGGATCCAGTCATACCATGCCTCAGGGCCAGGGTATAAAATGCCTCCAGAATTCGCTGGGGATCTTAACACTAGGCTCCCTCGGCCTACCCTGCAACATGCGGGATACAGCATGAGCCGAAAAAAAAACTGAAACCATCAATTTACATAATAATGGAAAAAACACTATGTTTATTATATTAAAACTAATACAGTTAAGTGTACACTTTACAGTAATTTAAGATCCTTACCAAATAGTAAATAAGAACTTGGGGACGTTGCATGTAATATTTATGCAATCAGATTCTAGAATTCCGTGGAACCATATACTTTGTAGACACATTCAAAACTTTAATAATTTGATTTTCTTTGCTCCCAGAAAGTTTTGATTGTAATCTTAGCTTTACTTTCAGCAGTTTGTAAATATTTAAATATTTTTTAGCTTCAAGATGATATCCGTACATAGCAGGGTAGGCGGAGGGAACCTGGCAAGTTGGGTTTAAGACATTCCGTTTCTATTAAGACACTTCTACAGCCTACTTTCCACCGAATTCAGGGTCTTGCGTCTTGAGTGATGGAACTTATCGAGATGCTTTGCCTCGTCACCAGAGCGAGAAATTATAAATATTAAATTTTACATTTCTTCGACTGGGAATCCAACCCACAACAGTAAAGAGCAGTACGGATTTTATTAGCAGTTGGTTCCCTCTGTCAATTCAGCCATGCAAAAAAGCGTGAAGAAGCACTTTTAGCACGACACACTAGGACTATTATCATGTCATGAAAGTAGGTATAGGTTTTTTCAAAGGCCGGAAAGATAGCTTCCTTTACGTAGGGATTGGGGCCGCTGTAAATTATCTAGACTACGCTTGTTACATTTAGAAATATACATGTAATTATATATAATACCAAGTTGAAACAAAGGAAGCGTAATATATTTAATACAGAGCGGGGTCCGCTGCGGTGGAGTGGATGACATGGTCGCATGCTAAACTAGAGATCCAAATTTCTTCTCCCGTCAATGATAATAGGGACATTTGTATGGTGAATATAAGACAGTATTATTTTTATTTTATTTATTCAAGTACAATTTTTTTTCAAGTGCAAATAAAACCTCCCTAAAGACCTCAGACTGTATACTTCGTTCTTTGAGGATAGCAATGTTTCGCTTAACCTGTACTCACGTCGGATAGGGCAGTGGATACCGCATTGGAGCTTAAGTGGTGAACTGATTAAATCAACACAGCCTAACCTACGCGGCATGGAATACTGAAATTTGACGGGAAAGGAATTTTGAAGGTATTATGGGATTTCACTTAATTCTCACGGAAACAGAAAAGTCGAACTTTTACATTTCGTGAGCTTTCTCAGTAATGTAAAGTATTTTTTTTGTTTATTCTTTTGGATTGTTGTAAAGCACAAATAATTACTGTACCTAGTGAAAGTAGCAAACTTGAAAAACTTTTAACAATTGCGTGTTTATTTTGTTTAAATGAAATAAAAGTAGCTCTTATAATATTTCCAAGCATGCTAACTTTAGTAATCACGCATTGGTGACAATAACGATTTCTCAGAAATTACAATTAATTAATATATATGTAGGTTATATTTATGTGGAGTTTTTGGCCGTTAAATGAAAATATTTGTTGAGTAATCAAGAATATGTAATTAATATATAACACGGGCAATAAAAACATATTCTTGAAAGTAATAAAAAAAATTAAAATAAAATAATCCAATTTCAAATATTTTTTAATTGTTCAATTTGATGAAAATTTAAGTGATATAGTTATAGATATCGCTTTTAGCATTGTAGGAGGAAGCCTAGTGCTTTGAGACACTTAGAATCAGGTGACGAATAGAAGTATCTTAATGAAGAACGGAGTGTTTTTATACTAGGGTCCTGGGTCCTCTCTGCCTATCCTGCTATGTTCGGAATTTCAAGACATTGTATATTGAGTGAAGATACTCAACGAGAAAAAAAGAAATAAAAAAAATCACCCTTTCGAGTGGGAATCGAACCATTAACCAACCAACTATATAATACATTTAGAGCATGTTTATTTATTAAATATTCATAGATTGTTCTTATTGATTACCTTACACAATGGTGATGGTATATGGGAAACTGTCACGCTTTTCGAATAGAAACCATTAACGTGATCGTTATTATATATCTATAAATATCGATTTTTATAGCATTCTTCTGCAATTACTTTGTACTTTTTTTCAGTTTTATTCTACTTCCTTATCAGGGACTTACTTCGCTTACTTCGCTTATATCAGGTAGGTATAGAGAACCGATTTCCGAAATGTTGAGCAGCAGCGATCGCCTATATCGAAACGATTAATGTGATATTATAGCCTGCAAGGCTATTTATTCGATAAATGGACTATCCACCCGAATTTTCAATTGTAAGTGATTACAGCGCTTAACTAAACAAACACATCGAATTTAATATAATATGTTATAATATTATGCGAAACCATATGTACATCTGTTTTATTGGTAGTTAAGCAGATAATCTTTCTAATTGAGTTAGCAAATCAAGGTTGATCCCACGGGAAATATAATAGGAAGACGTAAAATAATCAAGATTAAATATAATGAGGTTACAACTTTTGTATTAGCCATAGTCACAACTTATAACTTTTGGTGATAAGTTGCACGGAATAAATAAAACTTAGTATTTATAATTTTGATAAATAAAAAAGAATTCCAGAATTCAGGGGAAAAAGGGGAACCAATGTGTCTTAATGGGAACGGAGTGTCTTAATATTAGTTTCCCTCTGCCTACCTTGCTAAGAGTATGTGTTTGATATAGCTTGAACATAAACAGAATGTCCTGCTAGCTTCACGTTCTATCATAGATATAGAGGGAGAGCTAGAGAGAACCTAGTGTAAAGACAATCCGATTTCTATTTTCAGAATTCAAGAAATTACGTAGTATTTAGTCATGAGAAAAAAAAACCATCCCACGAATAGGAATTAAAGCCACAAAAATCGCTCGTTTACAGTAGTACTGTGCCATGAAAGACTCCAAAATTAAATCCATTCCAAAGAACGATCTCAATTCACTGGTCCTTTAATTTGAGCGAATACATTAAATTTTATTTCACTAGGTATTCTATGGAGTCATGATTATGTTTGGCGCCGACATGGCGAGATTATATCGAGTCAGATTCATGTAGCCAGCAGCTCTATCAATTATAGGTTATAGATTCAAATTCTAGGAATAGTCTACCTCCTTAAGAAAACCAGATTTTGTGGTGGGGTGTCGTGACGCAGGGACTACTGCAAAAGAGACAGTTGTGGTTTCTTTGCCACTCGGCAGAATGATAAATTTTATCACATTTAATGACAAGAGGAGAACGTAGTGTCTTAACACTAGATGTACCTATCTAAAAAAAATCTACAAATTTATATGTTATACATAAGCTTATAACTTTATTTATCTTTCTAAGACTTATTAAATATTTCTTTAAAACAGTTGTAAAGTGATTCGTCTTTGAAAGTAAAGTATACTGTAAATGTGCCATTGAAGCCTAATTGCTCGCTATTGATTTGAATAAACATCTCGAGATATTCTCGGAATAAATTTAATGAGAAAGAGATCGTTTCGCTTCACAAATTTTTAAAGGACGACAATAACATTATAATATATCTACTTGTTTTCCATTATGAATTGATTTTTCGCTATGATAATAAGATAAAGACATGGTGTCGGCTCTCATCGGCAGTATGCAAATGTCCCGAAAATTGGGCGAAAACAGGGAGCGGAGTGTTTTGACACTAAGTTCTCCCTCTCAATAATTTGCTATACTATGTAACATGGGGTATATAGAATGAAAATTAACAAATTGTTTTTATTTATTTAATATTAGAAAATTGAGCATTATGGATGATCTGTTGCCGCCATTACAAAAACTAATTTGCAGGATTAATGTATAAGATATAAATTTTATTTAATATACTTAACACTAGTTGAGTTTTATTACGCTATATTATCAAAGATTATAAATCGTTTGACATATTTTATAGCCACATAGGAGGATTGAATTAAAAATTTTAACTGTCGATACTTAATTAAATTATTTGATAGATGGATTATATTTCAAAATCCCTGGCCGTTCCCGTTTTTTATATGTCAATATTTAATTTAAAAAATATTATTAAATTTTTACCCACACCTAATCGCTACACATGAAAAATATTGGTGTCAGTCCAGCTATTCAGTAGATATGCGCGTACAAAAACGCAGACAAAAACCAAATAAATCATTATTATAGAGGTGCTAACGGTCCGCTGGCGGAGAGGCATCGCAGAAGTGTCCTGCCCTTTCTAATACGCCTAACAATAGGTGTACAAAGTTTCACGATAATCGGTTAAGCAGTTGTGGCGTAAAAACGTAACATACATACTAACATTCACATTTACAATATTAATATGATGATTTAATAAAAATTCGCATGATAGATTAAAATTTAAAACCTTAAAAAAAATACCCCCTACAATATTTTATCGGAAATATATTACAATAAATACACACATTTTTTTATTATTTTCTTAAATATATGTATACATAGAATAAATGATACGGCAATATCGATTTCTAAACTTGAATAGACATTAATGTATGCGCGTGTCGCTACAGCCATCGCTCGATCATCCCTATCTTCCATAGGCACATGGGCACCTTGAAACAGTATACATATTTTAGGCATTGTCTTAAGGAAAATAGGCTTTTTTTAAAACTTTTTTTATCAAGTTTTCCAATATTGTGATGTATAACTAAACTTTACAAACCAATTTGTCAATAAATAAATAATGAATCTATTACCGCAGATTAAATATATTAGAGTATTAAAGGAAAATTAACTGAAATGAGGTTAGACACGTAGAGTTATTTATTATTTATAGATCGAATTTATGTATAATAAGTTTAGATAATTTTATATTTTAAATAAAATATATTGTTATGATAATACTATTTTCTAGATCATTTATATTTCTAAATAAAAAATAACATCTATTTAGGCGTCACACTTTATTATACTATTATCATGGTACCAGGAAATCTAGTGTTAAGACACTATTCTCCCTTAAGACACCCCGTTCCCCATTTTCAACCGAATTCTAAGTTTAGGAGTCGAACTCACAACTGTAGAGCACATAAAGTTAGTTACACGCCTAATATTTTTACAGTTATAATAACGTAAAAAGTAAATATAATATAGACAAAGTAAGCATCAATTGCCTCAGGGTAGGAGGAAAAGTTCTAAATTAATGTTATAGTCGTCCCTGAAGCTTCATCTTAAGCTTTATGGCCACTTCTTGAATAAATAGCAAAAACAATCCTATAGAGCGTTACAAATCTATATTATCTTTTATACCAATCTTATCTTTTATACCAGATTTAGTAACGTAATAACTGGACTACTTGGAAAGCTATAAATTAAATGCTTTTTTAATTTGGGGTCATACCGTACGTATTTCACTTATCACGGTCGGTATTTCAGATATTTATAAATACGATAATAATTATTTGACACCCGAAACCATGCCCGGCCGTTACGGCAGACGGCGACAGCCAGCTGAGCGTTGAAAACAATGATCTGTCAAATGTAATCGTATAAAATATTCAAATATTACTATTTTTCAATATACTTAAATGTACTACATACCTTAAAACGATGTTTTTTATACTATTGGATGACGACAACTGTTGATAAATGTTTATATGGAGAGCGATACACGTACACCCGTTCTGGGCCGCGAGCCACGAATGAATGAAAACCAGGGGTGGCTGGAGGGCGGTGCTTACGTATAACCCGGCCGTGTCAGAGAACTCAGCAACACTGTACTTGAGAAAATGAAAATGAACGTTTCAATTTAGTTGGTTTATTGAAAGTCGAGCCTATTTTGTGATATAGAACCGCTGTGTCCGGGAATTTTATATGGAGTCTAGTGATTGTATAAATTTCCTCTAACTTCTGTTTATCGTTCTGGCGTGGAGACTAATAATATATATGCCGTATAATATATAATGGGAATGCCAAAGGTTTCATTTCTTTATTAAAATGAAAAATGTGGAAGGTTTTTCACTTTCACCTAGGGATCATCGATTTACATATTAGTTCTTAATACTGATTAAATTAAAAATTAAATTAAATCAGCTTCACGCTGTATCCCGCAAACGACAGGATGGACAGGGGAGACCTAGTGTTAGGACAGGACAGGACCCTTATATTTATTTATGCTAAGAACCATTTTATTTATGCTAAGAATAATACTTTTAAAACAACATACGAACTTGCAACCACGTTAAATGATATCTTTATGAAACGCTTAAAGATGCTTGCAGGAAAGTCTATTCTAATAACTGTATATTCATTCAATTCGGTATAGATCAAGAGTTATTGACGTCATGGCAGGCTAGTTAGAGTGTGATATATTATATATCTACTTTTACATAATTCAAAGGTTTTAATTTTCATTAAATACCTGTGCTTTCCATAAAACAATATATAGAATATATTTTTTATGGAATGTCACAGTTCACAGGTGTGAGTTCGATTCCCACTCGGTAAAGTGAACTGTAACTTCGCTCTGCCGAGTCATCGCACGGCGTTGTGTTCAGCGTTCATTAGAGTGTCTATACACTAAGTTCCCTGTGATTACCCTACTATGTGACGCTATATCGTGACGCTAAAAAAATTAAATATAAAAGTGGCGGGGGCACATGTCTCAATAAGATGATCAATACACTCAATTTTTTTTTAAAATCCTTGCTCACGCGCTTTGTTGTGTCAACAGATCGAGGGAATAAAAATAATTAATTGCCTCAAGTAGGAATGTAATCCACAACTATCGTATTAACAGTCAGATGCTATATCGCCGCGCCACGATGACCTCGATGACCTCGATGACCGATATATTCGTTATTGGACATTATTCAACGGTAACATTTGGATCGATTACTGTTATGTTTAAAATCTGTTTTGCCTGTATCCGTATACAATGACAAACATTTGCCGAGCAGCTCATTCATATTAATAGATTTCCCATAAACATTTACACGAAGTGTACTTAACAGATGCGTAACTAAGTATATGCACGTATACTATAACACCTTTGATCCACACTCTTTGATCTCTGAAATTGCGATTTTCGTCAACGCTTCGTAAAATTCTGCACGAAATATTTTATTGAATTTTTATTATGATATTTGTATGAAACGAGCTTGGAATATATTTAAGCTAATTTTTATAGCTGTACAATGTATCCTGCAAGGATACGTAGAGGGAACCTTTTGTTAAGATACTTATTGAGATATTGTTATTATATGTTGTATAAGAAGAAATAAAAAAAAAAACATTTTTCCGAGTGGAAACCAAACTTATGACTATAGCGTTTATATTCAAGCGCTGATGTCACGACGACACTCATATCCATCAGGCACTAAACGTAATTTGTGCGATTATTCATGTGAAAACACAGTTGGTACATTTACCTCCTTAGAATTATCAATTGCTACGTATGTACTTACTTCAGTTAAATCAATTAACTATAAACAGTTTATAAACGATACGTTGTTAAGATATCGATAGAATTATTTAATACCTTCAATATTTTAAATGTATAATAAATATCAACAATTTGAATATATTGTTGCGGAAATAAATCTGTCTTTGCTTCATAAAATAATCAGTTAAGTGCGTCGGACCGTCAACTGCGGTTTTCATATCAATTTCAGATTTGAAGGACAATGGAGAGTACAACTTCTAAAAGCTCGTATATTTTGATTGCATTAACTTAGAAACTTGATTTTTTTGTGCTTCTAGAGATAACAGATCTGGATATTTGATACTGATTTCAGCTTAATTACTCCAAGTGATCTCAATATAAGTCTTGGCGGACAATAAAGTAGACCTATAAGGTGATGTTGTTGTTGTTTGTCTATTTAGACCATTTATCTTGAGGTCGCGTGGAGATCGATCTGAGATTAAAATCAAATGTTTAGATCTCTATGGTCCCTTCGGGCACAGATAAAATCAAGCCGCATGTATATATGTAATCAAATCCAAAACAGCTATGAATTATGAAATTTGCCACGACGTGAGAACTTACAATACAAATCAAACAAGAAAAATGTCAGAAAAGTGAAAATTTATAGTTATTTCAGAGGAAAAAATATTATTATAAACTTATATTTATAGTTCAATCATACACCCGCCCACCCTCTGTGGGCGAGACCGACTCGCACTTGACTGTTTTTTTGTTTATTACCAAAACTTTATTTCTCACGTCACCGATATTTGAAATCGTAGTAATAAACATAATAAAACATTGGTTATTTTCATTTGTCGACACCTACAGGGAAAATATAAATAAATAACAAGTACTAATCAACAGAAGGCTGTAAAGCGAATATCATCAGTAATTACTGTTCATGTAACAATACAGTGGTAACAATCGCAACTGTATGAGGCACAAGCGCAGCGCGAACCTCATTTTCATATAAATTGTGAAACAAATGGATAATAATAATACTAGCTTGTATAGTAATGTAATATAATATGTAAAGTTCGTGGTTTTGAATTTAATGAACTTTATTGTGTTCAAATATTATGTGTTGTAATCATATTCTATTTTATTTATTGTTTTTATATTTCTCTACATATTTTTTGCAAATTTTGTATAGATCGAAGTGAAGAGATATGAAAGTGTGCCTGCTCGTGATATATTTTTTTACAAAAAAAAAAAATATGTATAATTTTTTTAATTTTTGTCTGTCCATTTGATTGTTCGCACATCTTCTGAGTGCAGAAATATTTTAGGCCTAGGCTGGATTACGGTTTTAATTGCTTGACCAGTTACCTGCCGCCGAATTTTCTAACGCACAGTTCGACACAATTTTAAATATCATCCACACCACCTGGATACGTGGCATTCCACTAATGTGCCGTTTGATAGGAACTTGCCACGTATAGGTACTCGTACCTTCAAACAGCCCATCTATCTCCACCTTGGCGGCCGGCAACGCAGCGGCAGCTCTTCTGGTGTTTCACAGGGTCGTGGGTGGAGTGAGTGGAGGAACTCAATGCCGCGTTTTGTATTGTTCTCCGTTAAAAAATAAATCATTCCGTAGAGCGGCAATCGAATCCACAACTGTCACGTTTGCCGCACAATGGGCTATCTGCCACCATCATCCACCCATTTCAGATATTTTATATCAGGATAAAACAAAATCTTAAAGCTTCTCAATATAGAATAATATTTAAAGTGGCTGAACAGTTTTAGCAACGATACATTTGAAACACAGCGTGCTTACAAACAGACGCACGACACCAATACATTTGCGTTTACATACAAATGTGTTACTGGCTGTTTGTTACACAAGGCTGTAATCGATCTAACTCCCCAAACAAATGGCCGTGTCAAAATTTTGTACGTGAGCTGAATTAATTTTGTTTTTAATGGATTTTCAAAACAATTATTATTTGTTTATTCTACATTTTCAATATGCTGCGATGTATTATTCCATACTTAGGAAAGAAAACCGTACATAAATTGTAACAAACATATAAGAATTTCGATGTTGCTTGATAAAAACGTATGGCTCAGAGCGCAAAGGGCTTGGACAGTTTCCAAGAGGCACGGGTTCAAATTCATTCAGCCTTGTCTCTTCGGTACCCACAAATTTGAAAGTCACATTCAAGTCAGTACGAAAGTTAACTGAAAATGTTTTAAAATGAAATTTCATTTTAAAATATAACACAGCGTATCTACTGCAGTGCGGGGCCATTGTGGGAAGCAGTTGCGCCGTTACGGCTCCATTACGGATGCATTTGCTTAATCTGAAAAAGCTCACATATTTCACTGAACTTTTGCAAAAGAGATACCCTTAGGTGGTAAAAATGAAAAATGACAACTTAGTAAATTTAAACCTGTAAAGCTTTAAGTTTACTGAAATGAAACGCGTATTAGAATTCTACATAGAATATGTGTATGAGGTCAAAACGTCAAATCTTTTTTTACGCTTTTTTATGTTTCTATAAACTAAGCCGGTAATTACTAATAATTATCAGTATATTTTAATTTATATGCTCATTCATTAGATATTATCAAAATAAAAAAAAAGTCAATTATGCTTTTCCTATTTTCCGTTATTGTGAATTTAAGCCCAGACTTATCGCACTCAATCACGCGGATTAAAAAATAATATAGACAAGTAAAACAAAATTGTAACAATCGTTAGCAATGGTGGGCTTATTTCTGTCCAATCGCGGGAAGAGATTATAGTGCAGTATTTAAACAGAAAGAAAAACAAATAACAAAATAAAAATAATAATATTAAAGACATATACTTAATATCGAGATACATAAATAGCTACATATACAATTAAACTTATAAATTGTCAAAAAATTTGATTTATTGATAAATTTGACAATTTATCAATAAGTCGTTCAGATTCAGAATTTTCATCACTGTCAGCACTGTCATAAATACTAGAAGAGCTATTTTAACATAATGTTAAAATAAATAAACAAAATATATAAATAAAATAAACTATATTTTTTTAGTATATAAAAATATATTTTTTTGAACGCTGAAACATTTAAATGAAGTTAATTTCATAAAAAAGTGGCAAAATTCAAAAGACATTTAGTACAATCACGGGCGTTTCCACAAAGTCGAGCTTCTATATGACGTCTGAGATTAGCCTTGGTATGAGGCACTTCGCCCCTCTCTAAATGAAGGTATAATTTTACGTTTATTTAATTTTGCTCTCAATTTACACAGTCGGCATCTTTAAGGACACTTCACAATGAATTCATAACATTTTTCATAAATATATTTTATTGATAAATTATATTTTATTGATTAAATATATTTTATTGAGTCCGGCGGTGGTTGCGGAGTTGAATCCCGCCACGGAACTCAACACGGAATGTCCCCAAAATGCGCGGCGCTATGTTCGATTCCCACGCGTGGGAATGAATTATTTTCATTACCCCGCTCCGATATTCAAAATGCAGTGTTAAGATCTGTCACTGGTACTTCAAATTCAGGAGTAAAGCTGATAAGGAATTTACTTAAACCAAGTACTCTCTGACCACCCAGTGCAAGATAAAGAAAAACAAAATTTAATTAATAGTGACTCATTTCTACATTCTAAACGGAGAAGAGAAAAGATGGAGACTTTGCGTGACGTTGTTAATACACGCATTGTGTACTTACACTTAACTATAATAAATATTTATGTGAATAAATATTCGTCCGTGTATCATTCTCAATAATAATTAATTGTTGAATAATTGCCTTCAGTTGCACGTGGCCTACGCCGCTGTGCACCGATATGACGTTTATAATTCATATGTAATATTAGTTCCAAATATAGTGATTATATGTGATTGTAACAGCAAACGACGGTTGTGATTTCAACATCAAGTAACCTTGTTAATTAATTAAATTTGAGAGCCGCGGAATCTTGTGATCTTGGAGAGACTAGGTTCCCTCTATTTGCCCTGCAATATACAGAACACAGCAAGAAGAAAAAAAGAACAGAACGCCACGATCAAAGAACAGAACAGAATTATCCTTCTAATCCTTCCCTCCTGTCAGGCAAAAACTACTGAATGAATTTAGATAAAACTTTATATATAGCTTTTTTGTATCAAAATAATGTATATGTAATACCTACACAACTTTTGTATAATTTGGCGGTAATATAACAATAAGTTTAATCGGGCGACTGTGCGTTTGTATCGCTGTATTTAAAGTAAGTTAGAAGTGATGTTTGAGCTTTATATCCAAATGAAAATTAATATTGTAGTTTCATTAAACCTCACAGAAGATAGTTATCTATGCTGGGACATAAAAGAAAACGAAATATCGGATCCAAATAATTATATCAGCTTATAATGTTAAAGTCAATTACTAGCTACAAATAAAGTTGGTATACCCTCGTCAAGTACAAAGTTAGTATGTAAAGTCTCAATCATTCTCGAACATCCATCAATTAGTTTTGTGTAACAGCTTTTCTAGGGATTGTTTTGTCTATGATTATTTCAGGTCCGACGGGTTTTCAGGAGCATGAGCTTACATATTATATAGATTTGTTCTTTTTTTTAGTTTTGTTTTTGTATTAGATAGATTTATATATTAGATATACATTTTTATAAAGATGAAAATTTTAAAAAACAAATAATGAAAAAAAACTAACTTTATGCAACATTCCGCATACAGCAGGCAGGCAGAAGGAGTTTAATATTAAGACACAGAGGCGCGACATCAGAGCAAAGAAATGGAAATATAAATGTAAATTAATATTTCATTTCCTCGAGTGGGGATCGAACCCACAACCAGTCGCGTAACATGTTAGGGCAATACTATACTTTAGATTTGACTAATGGCAGCAGTGTTCGTAATTAAATTATATAAAATACATATATTTAATTATTTTTCATGACTTATATGGAGCAGAGGAACCGAAGTGGTGAAAACTCCTTGAAGCCTCCTTTCATCGTAAATCCCAGGCATTGCTTCAAGCTTAAGAGTAGAAATATTTATGTTAGTTGCATATAGTATATTAATAACCCAATATGGAACAAGAGTTGTTTTCTTCACATAATTTAAATACAAAAACTAACAATATTTCTTTGTAATATAAGATATATAATTTCTAATGTAATATAATTTGTAATATGTATGGGATTAAAACGTATAACCTAATAGGCTGTATACTATCAACACACCGTGTTATTAGAAATAATATTTCCTAAGGGAATCTAGTTTTGTATATTTTACCCAAGATATATGTAAAATCATCTTATAGCCGTTAGCGAAGGGAATTAAGCCACGTTTCCACCGGAACCCATTTAGCGAGAGCTTATCGCTCCGTATATCCTGTGACCTTTTCTATACTTTAATGAAAGAATGGATAAGAAATATTTCTTTATTCATTTTAATATAATTTTTTTTCAAGAAAGACAATAGATATAAGTTATGTGTTTTTATAAGGCTGTATATATATATAGCCTTATAAAAACACTTAACTAAACTAAATAGAAATAATGGTGTAGCTTATTGCTAGTCTACATCAAACATATAAAAGGTTAAAAAGCGTACCTCACTGTAATCAACTCAACGACAACATTATATGAACATTGTTGTCAGATTTTCTTTCGGGAAAATATAGATATTTAAACAGGGTCTGTATCTGATTCTTTCGGTATTTCAGTATTTTTCATTGCTTATATGATATATTGTAAGATAGAAAACAATAGCTATTTGGTATACCTACTGTACTGCATACTCTATCCCTAAAGCTGTTGAATCGTAACAGTCTATATCTCTGAAATTATTAGTAACTTATTGAAAAGTTATACAAATAGGATTTCTCACAGTCCAAAGCGAAAGAATAAAAAATCTGTAAAACGCGTTACATTTTCTGCCTCGTTCGGAACATTTAACTGACGATTAATAATCGAGACTACCGTCCAAAATTGGGACGTTTGGCAACGCTGGTATATACTCGTATATAGATAACTGTAAAATATTTCCGCGCTGATAAGATCAACAGCTTAAGTAGGGTTCTGCCATACTTAAGTTCAGAGGACGAATTGTTATAATACCAGATTCAGTATACCTGGTTTAATATGACACGTGAAACTTGGTTCTTTTAAATAAAAATCAACGTAGTCGGCCTGGAAGTTGAAATCAACGGAATTATCTTTATTTACTCTGTGCAATTAATTAATTAACAATCATATACTATTCAAATTAACTAAAATATAAATTCCACAATAGTAGTGTGATTCGAAGCTTCTAAAGACATTGACGAACCGCCACGGCTTCTGCATATATTACTTTTGCCTATTTCACAGTACAGGATTCTTAATATATTTACTTTTTAATATATTTAATTTGTTTTTTTTTGCATTTTCTAGATTCCTTTTGATTCATCAAGAAAATTCTCTTAGCCTTCTATTAATACGGGGCACAGCCGCAGTGCAGTATATATAAACAAACCTTACTTTACTTTGAACAGACTACGTATCCCCTAAAATGTCGCATTAATTACTCCGCTTAGTGACAATATATAGCTCCCTGTGAATGGAGATAGTGGTAATTAAACTGTATTTATGTAATCAAAGTGGAGTTGAGTGGAGTTTATTTGGTTGTTTGCTCCGGGGAAACTGTTTTCCTTTCATGTTATACCCAATGTTGTGTATGGACTGTTGGTGTTGTGTTAATGATATCTTTGCTATGCGGTAATAGTATTTGGTTCAAATCCTGGTTAAGGGATGTTTTTTTTTCAACTGCACGCTGTATCCCACTTAGTATAGTAGCAGATTCGACATAGAAGACATACCTGGGAACTGAGTGGGAATCGAATCCAAAGTAGTCATCCAAAAATAAAATAAAGTGTAAGTCGACTAGACTTTTAGACATAAAATTTTTAAAAATATTTTTTTTTCGCATCAAAAACAAAGTTCGAAATTGGCCTTATCATAAATTTTCTTTTATATCTAAAAATAATATATACATTAAATAGATTTATTTTAAGGTAAAAGTTTTCCGATTTAACCAGATTCTAATTTAGCTGGTAAAAAGATTTCTTCTATTGACAACTGGTATATGTAGGTACGGAGCTCAAGCAATGTCAGTTTAATTAGAAACTTGCGGTCGGTAGTGGTAGATCTAATGTTCCAGTTGTTCTGCAAATTTAAGTAATATTAGTTGACCATAATGTTTTATTTGAAATATTTCAGTTTATTTTCTTTTTTTAGCTCTTTATTTTAATTATTTTAGTAGATTTCTGTTTATATATTGCACTTCGTTCTCTATTTCTAAGGCGCAGAAGGAAGAACCACACATATCATATATACAAAAAAAAATTGATATATATTTTAATCTATTGCTCGCCTCTGATCACACGGACTAACGTTGTCCTTGGGTCTTACCCGCACTCGCATACTACTAATACACCAGAAAGAAGATCAGTCTTGCTCATGATACTTTGAATTTACTTATTTTCAAGAGTAAGTTAGCTTGTCAGCAGATTTCGACTGGTTTGATATGGCTTGAAAAATAACTAATAAAAATAATAAACATATAAATAATTTTATAACAATAAATATATTTAAGATTATATGATCAACGCGTCAATAAATACTCAGAAGTAAACAAATTTTATTACATAAAGTGTTGTTGTTTACGCGATTTGTTTGCCGGTCGTCTGTCTGGTGTACAAACAAAATTATTATCCTTTCTATGAATGGGGTTAATATTTTTATTATGGTTACTTAATACAAAATATATTTACAGTCTGTTTCAGATTAATATTAAATAAGTTCTTCATATTAAAAAAGTTTTAAAAATCCACACTCAGCGTGCTCATATTTAAAGGAAGATGAAAAGCTACTATTATGATTCAAATTACGAGTATGTAATCGATCTAATACCTTACCTTCACGCTGTATCCCGCATATAGCAAGGTAGACAGGGGGAACCTACTGTTAAGAGACCTGTTCCCCATTTTCCACCAAATTCTTTGAACATATCTCTAAGTGCTTCCACACAACAGAAACTACAGCAAGTCAAATTCTTATAATAAAATATTATTATCGATATATAATGCAGATAATAAAGTAAACTAAAAAATAGATAATAGTAATTAAAATGCATTATTTATAAAAAAATAATTTAAAATATTAAGTGTTTTCTATTCATAAATATTGATTTTAATTCGTTTAATTAAAAACAATCTTTTTGGATCTCACAAATAATATGTTAGGCAGAGAAAACTTAATTGTAACCGAGTGGGCATCGAACCAACTACCGTCACCTCACACGATTGTACTACTGTGCCACGCCGGCCTCAAAACTAGAAGGCAAATTGAACACATTTTAACTTTTACCAAAAAAATCGACTTCAAAGAGTAAATTATGCAAATTAAAGATATGATTGTCTCATCGATGTCAGTTAAAAATCTCGTTTATGCATTCTAAGCCAAAAACAAACAACACTTATTTTACAGGATTTTCCTACATAAGCTGGGCACCACGCCCAATAATTTCACGCGCTATTAAAATTTATGAACGGACCTGTTTACAAGCGAAAAAAAATGGACCAATGTAGCTCTGAAACGCGGTTTGGGTGATAAAAAAGTCTATTTCAGAAAACTTATTATACCGTTCGATGTAAAGGAAATGCCGAAAAATTATTAGACGACGAAGAATTATTTTCTTGAATAAAACTTCTCCCTTTTTTTATTGTTGAATATTTTTTTTACTTATGTGTTGTAAGCAAATATATACATAAGTAAAAAAAAATATAATATTAAATTTTAACTCAAAGTATTTTCATTTCCCCGCTCTGGTAACACGAGTTCCGTCACTCAATAGGTAGTGTTTTGAAAATTGAACGATATGAAAAAAACGTTGTCGCGCAGGAGCAAAAGCGACTGACTGGTAACGTGACACTTGACAGGCTGTAGATTCGATTCCCACTCGAAGAAATATTTAGTATTTTCATATTTTTCTTTCAAAGAAGTATCTTAACATTAAGATCGAGCTGCTGCTGCGCTATACGCGGAAGATAGCGTGGAACCAATCAAAAATTATTTCCAATTTTTTATATAAAGTTATGACATTTAATAAAAAAATAAATTACAGCTGGCCAGACATTTTGACAACTTACAAATCAATCAGCTGTGGTCATTGTAATCATGTATTTAAAAAAACTAATGTCATTATAGACTTTTCATAATTATTCGTGTGATGTTTCGAATTTTTCTATGTGAGAGTTTATTTTTGTAGCTCTTAAAATATCATTACTTAAAATTTTATTTTATGCTTTATATTTGTATATATTTGTGACGCAAATCAATTTGTTCTATTGGATTTGTTTTGATAAACACATATAATATTATAAATCTTGAATTATTATCAAGTAAGTCAATTAGTGTGCAGGTTGTGTATTCAATTCCCACTGAAGGAAATGCAATATTTAACAATTTAATTTTTTCGCTCTGGGTACGGGGTAAAATTCAGTGTTGAGTGTCATCAGTCGTCACCAGGGTTTAATTTAATTTAAAAAACCCAAAATTTAATTTTAAAAAAATTGAATTTAAAAATGAAAATTACATACAATTAATTTATAATTAATATATCGGGATACACATGGTCCAGCTTTTCGTAAGTTATTCACACTTTGAGAATTCCTTTTTAGTTATTCTATTTTTTTTATAAGTTATTAACTTAAAAGTCATTCAAGTTCTCCACTTTCTGCCGATTTCTGGAGGCATTGCGTGTTGAGTGGCAGAACTCAACGCCTCTCTTTACCTCGACACCAGAGCGAAGAAATGGAAATATAAACGGGATATGGAAATTGAACGGTCTCAAAGCATTACATAGATAACATACATTATAATTATTATGATTTATTCGCAGGAAAATTTAACTAAGCTTACCTAAAACGGCTATGCTGAACGTACTCCGCTCGATGTTCGGCGTATGCAGTAGTTCAGCAGAGAAGGGGGAGGTACATGACATGATACGCAAAGTCTTCGGCAGCGAATTGGTGATGAAAGACAATAGTGATAAACATAATCAGTGAGTCATTATCATCATCCCAGCACAGTTTTTTCAGATTATGGGTTCGATTCCGGCAAAAATGCTACGTTTTAAATGGGTACAGTTTTGGGATGGGATGTTTTAACATTAGGTTCCCAGGTGGGTACCTGCCTACTCTGCTAAATACAGGATAGAGCGTGAAGCGAATACAAACCAGACAAATAACAGATTATTAGTACAATAACTGTTATTCATTTTCAAATTAAACCTTTTACCTGATATTCATACATTCCTTTCAGGCGGACCAAGTACGTCACTCACGTAAGAGACAATCTATCAAAAATTCTCGACACCAAAGTGGCCAGTCATAAACCAAAATCTATGAAGAAACACGGCCCAATAACGTCGGAGGTATTTGTAAAAATTTTGCAGTTCAGCCGCCATCGTGTCGATAGTCATGACATATTTAAAATATTTTTCTTAGCAACACGCTTTTTCTTGCAACCTAGGTATACGTGTACCATAATATACTTGTAATTATATACATTTTGCGGGATAAAGCGTGAATCGTATGTGATCCCAATGAATCCTATGATCCCAAAACACTACGTTCTCTGAATCTCTACATTCTATATATTTTTCTTAACATAATAATAATTTCGTTTTTAAAACAATTCAACAGAATGCTGATTCGTTGGATGACAGAGCTGGACGTATCGGACCTAGAATTGTAGTGTTTGACGCCACAACCGGTAACGATACTTATCTTAAGAATTTGTTTATACAGTCAGTGAGTGGTTAAAGAAGTTTTTAGTGAATTTTAAAATTCTTTTATCAGCAAAGAAATGAGATGATTTTTTGTTACCTTCACGCTGCATTCCGCACACAGTCAAGACCTAGTGTTATAACACTCTGTTCACATGATTGAGACACTTACGTTAATTTTTACATTTTCCAATTTCCGAAGTGTAACATTATATTTCCAAGCTCCCCCTGCCTACCCTGCTGTGTCCGGGATACAGCGTGAAGGTTTTTAACCTATACTGTTTGCCATTAAAGCAATTCTATAAATATATATTAAAATAAATCTATTGAGGCACTATCAGTAATTAGCTACGCCACATGTCTGCTTATTCAGTAATACTGATTATTATAATGAGTCCTTTAAGACTATCATAACAATATTAGAGGTTATTTAATTGAAATATAGACCCATTTGAGATATATTACAATTACTTACTAATTGAATTACTTTTACATAAAATAATCTTAATTCTATGGAAATTAAGATATCTAGTTATTCATAAAATATATTATAATAATAGCCTATATTAAAATACGCACCTATATATTTGCGAAACAGGATTCAAGCCCGCGGTTCTTGTATTCAAACTCTCCGTATATGCTTAGAAATCTTTAAGATTGATATTGAAGTTGGCAAGACCGTTTTTACAATGTCAATCGTTTGAAATAAAAACACTTCTAAAGTGGTAAAATGTGTGGCCGATTCGCACTTAGCCACTTTATTTAGATAATCATTAAAAATAATTATTAATTCTTAAGATCATCATTAACTATCAGTACTTGAATCCGTGCCCCTTGAAAACTGTCCAAGCACTCTGACCACTAAGCTATATGGTCTTATGAAGTTACGCTATAATTCCTTCATGATTGTGACAGTTAAAATCATCCTATATTAAACACAAATGTTATAGTCCATTCTGTACAGGAACTGGAAGACTGGTCCTAGTGGGCGACGAACGTGTGAGTGTGCAGGGGTTGTCGAGCTTCGCGACGATACGCGGCACCGCGTGCGTGTACGCGGGGAAGTGGATGTATGAAGTACAACTGGGTACTAAGGGTATAATGCAAGTAAATAATTTATTTTATATTTTGTTTTATTTTTTTTAGTTTCACATTTTATCGCCTTAAGACTTTTATTGACTTAAGATTCTCTGTTTTCTCGTATTCCCCTCGAATACGAGCGAGTAAAATTGGACTTTACATTTTTTTTTGAAAGCATGATGATGATTTTCTTTTCAATTAAATAAGATTTATTTCAACTTAAGGATCAGTCCGATTTTTATCAAAAACTGTTCAGTAGTTCTTGAGACATGAGGACCCACGTACTTCTTGGAACGGGAACATATACAGGAATGGATGTGTAAGCAACACTTTCGTCGAAACGTTGTTGCATTAGATAATTTTTCTTTTTTCTGCTTCACGCTGTATCCCGTACACAGCCTGCTGTGCTAACCTACCCTGGTAGGCAGAGGGAACCTCGGTGTTAACACACTCCGTTCCCCACTTTCTGCCGAATTCTGGAGGCATTGCGTGTTGAGTGGCAGAACTCAACGCCGCGCTTTGCCTCGACATCAGAGCGAAGAAAAATGGAAATATAAACGTAAAGAAATATTTCACTTCCTCGAGTGGGAATCGAACCCACAACCGTTGCGTTTATGCGCGACACTCTTGTGCCACTGCGCCACGATGGCCTCGAGATTTAGATTATTATAATTCATGTAATACCTAAAAGGTTCGCTGACTTCTACCTGTATAATATAGGCGCATAGGTAATTGACAGGTATTAAAGTCGACCTAAATTGCTTTTATTATTAATACGAAATATATGAATCCGATTTTAAGAACACAAGATTCTTTTCAAGGTTTTACGAGACGAAATATTAAAGTAATTTCTTTTGACGATTACATGGAAAGTTATTAGATTTTCCGTTGAAAGCTTTCAAAGGCGAGCGTGTGATGTTAAGTAGAGACACGAAGTGGCTTGGCACTTAATTATGCAGGTAATTGGTTCAAAAGCACGCTATATTAACTTACTTAATGCCAGTCTATGTGTGATGACATTGAATTTTCATATAAACTGTTTATTTTATGTTAAAACGGTGTGCTGTTTTTAATGCAAGTGTGTTATAAAAAATAGACCACAAGATTTTTTTATGTTTAATATACATTTTTATTAGTGATGACAGGTTATGGGTTCGATTTTCACTCGATCAAATGAAATATTAAATCTTTTTATTTTGTCGTTATTGTGTCGAGGCAAAGCGCGCTATTGACTTGTCGCTACCGCTCAATACGCAATGCCTCCAGAATTCGTCGGAAAATATGGAACGTAGTGTCTTACCACTAGGTTCCCTCTGCCTAACTTGCTGTGTGTCAATCAAAGTATCAATGATATATATATCAATGATATTGTATTCATTATTAAAAAAAAATACTGAAAAATAAACAACACCAGACGTTTCCGCTATGGCCCGTATAAGCGCATTTCAGGGACAAGGTCTGATTGAGTGAAAGCACCCTAATTGGATAGCGATCGGATTTAATTCCACCGGTCTATTTGTGATTCTGTCTGTGACGTACAACATATACGGGATACTTGACTACTTGTTAATTGCCTGCTATTTGTATTACTTAATTGATTTATTTTATATTATACAGCAGCTTCTCACTTTATCCCGCCAGAGTAGGGGAAACCTAGTGTGAAGACACTCCGATCCCGCTTTCCTGTGGTGGAGGAGTGGCGGAACTCAAAGGCACACTTTGCCTGCCTGGTAACAACCAGAGCCAGGAAGTCAAAATATTAATAACCAATTCCGGTTCGATTGGGGCTCGAACCCTCAAGTTCAGTTGTCAGTCGTTGTTTGCAGACTTTACAATTTTTTGCATAAAAATATTGTATTTGGTTGTAAATAATATGATATTCGTTTGGAAAGTAATTTAATTACATTCCAAACGAATATCATATTTAATAGCATATTTTTTATGAAGGCAGAGATAATCTCGAATTGTCAAGACATTGCGGTGTACGATTTTTGTCCTAATTTGGAATTTTACATAAACACGGCGATAATCTACTGATATTTACAGTAAAAACATGTTTTTTTTTTTATCTCTTTTAAGTAGATAACCATAAAAAGCTACAAAATCCATAGATCGGTTGGTGCACATCGTCCTGTACGTTCTCAATGGACACAGGAGTTGGGGACACGGCTCACTCCTACGCGTTCGACGGCGGTAGAGTCAGGAAGTGGAATGTGGCGACGTCCCAGTACGGGCAGGCTTGGATGCCTGGTGATGTCATAGGTTCATGTCTCGATTTGGATAAAGGAACATTGGAATATTATAGGTACATTGTTGATATGTATATTTATAGTAATACTAGCAGACTCAGGCAGCTCCGCCCGCAATATTTATTAAATATATTTATGAAATTATTTAAATTTATGAAATATTCTTAAGTCTGAATTTCAAGTTTTTTACAAACCAGTGCCAATTTAAAGATTTTTCCATACAAACTTTCAACTTTCAAGAAGAAAGATAACATTAAAATATGCAAAGTTTCTACCGTATATTGTTGGTGACATGATTTTCTAAAGACGCGATGTTTATTTAATTTAACGAACTTAGTTTCACACATCACAAACTCGTGCGCAAATACTCGATCGTTAATTACAGAAGTGAAAACACATCAACAAAGGCAAAATAAACGGAATGATAAACATACATACGAGCAGCCAGTTGTGGCGTAGGTTTTGGATTCGATTCCCACTCGAGGAAATGAAATATTTTATATTTAAATTTTTTCGCTCTCGTGTCGAAACGCAGCGTTCATTTCCGCCACTCAACATACAATGCCTCCAGAATTTGGCAGAAAGTGGCGAACGGGGTAGTATGGAACAATTATTATATCTAGAAAAATTTTAAAAAAAGTTTCTAAAAAAATTAAAATTCACTTGTTCTAGTTGGATAGTTTGAATAGCTGCTTAATTTTATTTGAATTTGAACTAGATTTGAAGTGGTGCGTTCTTTTGAATATTTCCAAACAAGCTGCGCCACTGTGACTCGGTTACTTAAACTTGTTAAAACATTCTAGTTCAGTATTTTTCTAGAGATGGTAAAATTGAAAATTAAATATCCATTACATGCTTCATCAGCGTGGACATATTAATAATCTTTCATATTTGAATCATATTCTTCTTCTTTTAATATATAACTCTATCTATGTCTATTAGTGAAGACTAGATGCATGTTAACATGTGGTACATAAATTTGAATTTTTAACTTTGTAAAGATAGTTTTACGAAATGCCGTTTCTGAGATACATATGCACTGTGCATTTTAAAAACAGACAAAAAAAAATTAAAAAAACGTTTTAGGTTTTGTTAATAATAGATTTGCTCAAATGTAACTGGCAGTGATCGGTTACGATTTTATTATATCATATGTATAGATAATTCTGAAATTTTGCGATAATGGATGTTTGTTCCACAATGAAGCAAACACTACTGAACATATTTAGATTAAACTTTACAGTAATATACTATATATTACATTACATTATTCAATGTAAAGATTTTGTAAAATTTGCCTATAGTATAATATAAAAATAAATTTGAACGGGTGAAGCCAAATCGTAGGGTCAGCGATGCAAGCTAAAAGAATAAGTTATGTATTACAGAAACGGTACATCTCTTGGCATGGCCTTCGACAAAGTTACCCACGGCTCGGGGCTCGCCTACTTCCCGGCGGTCTCTTTGGCATTGCAGGAACATTTGTATGCGAATTTCGGTCACGTGCCGTTCATGTTGGTATTACTTATCTAATTTATCTTGTTTAATCTTATACATTGGTAAAAGTTTTAATTTCGTTATATTTTATGGTGAATAAAGTATTTTTATTTTTTTATATGTTAAATAAATATATGTTTCATATTAAAACCAATTTTCATAAAAAATTGAGTTTGGCCAAATATCCCGTATTTGATTTTATATTCCTCATTTACCACTGATTGTGAATATTAAAATCGGACTGTAGTATTTTCTTAAACTAAATTTTCGATGCGTTGCGCTATTCCAGAGGTGTGAAAATATTTACTATTTTTTTTATGTTTTTGATGTAGAAATAATGTTTAAATTGTAAGATATTCTAAACTAACCTTTAATTTGTCTGCCTATACAGTTTTCCCATAGACGGATTCACACCATTGCAAGCGCCGCCCCACCACGAGTGCGCCAGGGCGGCGATCTTATTTAAATCTTTAGAAGCCCTAATGGATGAATTGAATAGATTAACTAATCTTAAACCGCCAGTCGCAGCCAAAAGTAGTAAGGTGATATATTAGTA
The DNA here is from genome assembly GCA_037355905.1 of Heliconius aoede. Taxonomy (NCBI): domain Eukaryota; kingdom Metazoa; phylum Arthropoda; class Insecta; order Lepidoptera; family Nymphalidae; genus Heliconius; species Heliconius aoede. The sequence goes on from JBAIZZ010000188.1 coordinate 447,203, forward strand.
AGATTTATTTCATAAATAAAATAAATAAATAGTCACCCCTGTAAGGCAATTGGAACGTGTCTACATGAAAAGGTCATGGATTTGAACTTTATTACCAAATGTTTATATTTAGAAAAAATACATGTCTCCTGTCTGGTTGAACAAAATGAAGCATAGGGTTGCCGTTCAACGTTATGTGTTCTTTAAAAGCAGGAAAATAATTCCCGTCAGTGAGAATCGAATCCACAACAATCGCGGTTACAGTTAAATGCTGTGCCATTGCGCTGCTGGCATTTCTATTGGCTATTAAAATATTTTTAAAGATTTTACCTTTCTTTTATAAAATATAATAGGCCAAGTCCGATTCCTCTAAAGCGGAGATGGAAGTAGCTCTACGAATACACAGCACGGATTCAGTGTACACACCACGTGGCTCACCGCACAGTATTGCCGACACTCAAAGCGCGGAAATCAAGAAAATGTCCAAAAAGGTGATGTACAAATTACCAAATAACAAAATTATTTTTGCTATTACAAAATAATCTGACGAGAGATTTATAATTTATTATTTTGTTAATTATATATGTATGTATATATGTAAATTAAATCAAATCAATATCCCGCACACAGCAGGGTAAGTAGAGGGAACCTATTGTTAAGACACTCCGTTCCCCACTCAGAATATCATTAATAATACGTGAATATTCACTAGTGTTGTAAACCATCTAACTAGTCTAGTATGTTGTGAGTTTGACACTATGATCTATGTGAAGATTACCTTTATATCCTCAATGTTCTAGATGTTTTCAGCTGCTAGTATGTATATTGCATATGACGCTAAACACTTCTAGAGGCATTTTGTGTCGAGTGGTGGAGCTCAATACCGCACTTTGCCTTGTTACCAGAGCGATGGAATGAAAACATTTACTAACAATAATTCATGGAACATAAAACAACCGGCGGAAAATGTGAAATAGTCTCTCAACACTAGGTTCCCTCTGCCTTCCTTGCTTCTAACGGGGTAAAAAAATTACATTTTTGATTTTTTTTAGGCGTTTCTAATGTCACTAGTACGTCTAGTAGTGTCAGAATTGGGCACTGTACTACGCTTGTCTTACATAGTCATATCAGAACTGCTCCCAAGATTTAGGGGGGCTCTTGGCTTGAGCTCTCGAGCTCTACATGTTGATCAAGCAGTAGTAGATTTCTATCAGAAAGCAAAGGATCAAAATTTTGTATGTATTTGTTTTATTAATTAATAATAAAATAAATTTAATTAATTTATATATATTTTTAAGTGGTGTTCGATTCCAAGTTTGTCGTAGTGTAACTGTAAACGCGACTGGTTCTGGGTTCGAAATATTTCATTTCCTCGATTGGGGAATCATTGAAAATATTTATTTAAAATTATATTTTAATTTCTTCGCTTCACTTCGCTTCTTCACGGCAACCGCTTTCAGAATTCGACGAAAGGTTGGGAACAGAGTGCCTTAACTCTAGATTCCTTCTGCTTTGCTGTGTGCGGGATAGAGCGCGCACCTGATTTGATTTGATTTTGATAATAAACGACATAATTCCTGGCCAAACACATCTTAAATATATTATAATACTTTTAAATATGAATTTTTCAGCATGGACTGGCACAAAAATTTCTGTCTCAACCTCAGCCTCGTCTGTGTACATTATTAGATTTGCTCTGGACCTTTTTGGAAGAAGCTGCCCTGTGTGATGTGCTAGAGCATTGCGTCGTCAGGCAATATCTGCTATTTGATTTGGTTTCACCGGTTAGCGATTGTATGTTTCTCTTTTTCCAGCTTTTTAACCGACTCCAATAAAGGAGGGTTATAAGTTTGTTATCCATGTGATATTTGTGGTGAAGCCGTCGTGGCGCAGTGGCACAAGGGTGTCGTGACAGTTGTGGGTTCGATTCCCACTCAAGGTAGTGAAATATTTATCTACGTTTATATCTCTATTTTTCTTTGCTCTGGTGTCGAGGCAAAGCGCGGCGTTGAGTTCTGCGACTCAACACGCAATGCCTCCAGAACTCTACAGAAATATCCTATCATACCTGCGGTATGCGGGATACAGCGTAAAGCTGGAAAAAAAAAGAAAAAAAAAGACTTGTGGTAAACTTGTAATTGTTTCAATAAATCACCATATAGGTACGTACATAAGTAGTTTACAGATATTTGAAGTCAGTTCACTCTTTAAATTACTTTTTATACTCTATTAAAGAAATTATATTTTTTTCATCATAAGCGTAGCCACAGTTGGAGGTTGATATATAAAAGTTTTTCAAGAAGAAGAAGAAGAAGGAGACTTAAAAATTTATTTTTATACGTAATATCCATTACTTTGCGTGCCAAAAACAAAAGTAAATTATTGATCTAAATATACTTTTTACTTATTAGGATATGAATTTCACTCAGCAAATAGAAGTATTGTATGTGATATGTGGACTGATGCAGCATCGAGAGACTCGACACCATCTGGTTAAATACGTGTTCTTCAATAAGATAACGTGAGCCATCTTCGCATCTTCATTCCCGAGTTCTCTCTGTCCACCTTACTATGTGCAGGATACAGAGTGAAGTTAAAAAAATAAAAAATTGGAGAACTTTTTGCACACATATATCATTATAAGCATTACCAGTCAGTCAGTAAGTTTTTGAATGAAGCATAATTTGTCAGACGATTATGTCAATTTATAATTTAAATCAATTATTAACTATACTTATATTAAATAAATTAACAAAAAAATACCAACGTAAACACCAAACTTCGTAATCGTATCTTTGGGAAAAATAATAAAATATATTGAAAAGTATATAGCAAGACTGGAAAATAAGATTTTTTGCAATTTCTATAGGTTTGACAATTTCCTACATATCAAATGTCCAGATGAAAGTGGGTTGAAAACAGTAATACGTAAGCCGTGGTGGCAGCGCCCTACGTCAGTGCACGGCGAAACGGATCCAAGAATCGCTGGTAAATTTCAGAACAAATATAATATCTCTGATTCGAAAATAATTTGTTGTATGTGTTGTAAAATAAATTATTGTCATTTATTTCACCTTGATAAAATAAATCATGGTTGAGTTTCTATACTCTATGTAAACAAAGAACGAAACGGAAGGCATACGGCGGCAAAAATATATGGTCAGGTAGATTAAAAGGTGTTTTGAATCGTCTCCCGTGGCTTGGAGAGACCACCCCCGTTGCCGTAATTTATATTCAATAAATATAAATACATAGATAAAACATATTTTATATTAAATAATTCCTAATAATTAATAATTTTATATTAAATAATTCCTGTAGAAATGGCGGAAAAGGGTACCCTAAAGAATAGTCCATTGTTGCAACTCAGAACCAGTAAGTGCTACTAAAAGTACTTTAACTTTTATTTTTATTATTAAACTTTTGTTTAACTTGTAGTTGTATTATTAAAAAAAAATCAATAGAATATGTAAATATATTTCATATGGTCTCACTTGAGGCCAGCCGTGGCACAGTTGCACAAAGTGGGCCTGGTTTTGGACTCGATCCCCACTCGAGGAAGTGAAATATTTATTTACGTTAATATTTCCATTATTTGAATTTCATAATTTATTAATTACCACAACGATTATTCTTTAAATCGATTAATTTACAAATTATAGACAAAGCAAATAAATTGACGCCTGTCATTGTTGACGAGTCATATATCGAAGCCCAATATAAAGAAGATTGTGCTAAAATTACTAAGGCTGTTGCACCTCTTGAACAAATACAGGTAAGATTTTACTATTAATAATTTTTACTTATATTTAATATAGATAATAAAAATAAAAAAAAATTGTTCTAGTCGTGTATCAACAGTATTAAATTAACATAATAATACCTTAACTAAGTTACAATCTCTTTATTAAGTAAAAAAATATATATTTGAGGTTTTTGTATAGAGGTTTTGTGTTTAAAGGACTGTTATCTTATAGTCTTAACAAAGCTACCATATTAATAAATATTTTTGGGTATGACTTACACATTATCTATTTTTTGCATTTAGTTGGAGTTTCTCTTAATGCTCTTGGATAACTCGGACGGTACAAACATGGTGCCATCCACGAGGAAGATCTTCTTAGAAAAGTTCAGAAGATACATAATGGACAACTGCATTTTAGATATGGTGAGTGCTACAACAAAAAGAAAACATAGTAAGTCGTTAATTTCCGTCACTCAACGCACAAAGCTGATTTGTTTTTATAAATATGATTTCTTTTTAAGAAATAATTTACAGAGATTATTCAACATATCGAGAAACTCGCCGGCAATATCTTGGTGTTGTCATGCGCGGCTCCTGACAATAGTACTGAAATTGTGGAACGAGATTCCTTTACACGATATGCAGTAAGATATTTTTCATCATATATAAACTGTTTTGTTATTGTATATTGTTGTTCTGATGATGAATAGTATCAATGATACTGAAGGAAGGTCACGTAAAAGGCATGAGGACCCTCGCAAGAGCATGAAAAGGTTGATAATAGTGGACGAGGCGAAAGAGTTATGTAGAGACCGTAGCGTTTGGCGCTCCGTTCCCTCTGACTACTCCGCTCTCTCTGACTACCCCACTAGGGATAAAGCGTGAAGTTAAGATAAGTTATAAAAGTTATACTTTATAATATTTCCAGACATATGCCCCCATACATACCAACAAGCACATTTATAAATGGAGATCTTGATTTCTATAATGTCGATCGTCTCGGAGGCGTTCTACCGTTTCTCGTGAGGACACTACGGTTCGTAGAGATGCTACGCTTGTAGAACACTTTTACTTTTTTTTTGGATAACCAATATTTAGAAGCTATCGTGTTGTACGACTAAACTGCCTGACTGGTTAAATCGATGATTGTGGGTTCATAGCCACTCGTGGGAATGAATTATTTTATCGCTCTGGTAGCTCAAAGTACGCGTTGAGTTTCGCCACTCAACATGCAATTCTATAAATTCGTGCCTAAAATGGATAAAAATATTGAAAATAGGCTTTCTCCACTTACTTTCTCTGTTAATCTTAAAGTAAATGTGGTCAAAACCTATTAATTAGCCATTCCATATGTACCAGATGGGTAGGCAGAGCGAACATAGTGTTAAGACACTCTGCTGCTGCTGCGCGTCACTTGTTTTTAGTGAGTGAGTCATGACTCAATCAATAATTTTTATTAATTCATCTAAAACGCAGGCAAGATTTAATCAATGTCCTTGGAGAAGATAACCCATACGTACAAAGTTTTGAACCGAACTACAACCGCGGAGGTGGAATTGATACTGGTGAATATATAAGTACTTATATAATTTTTTTTATTTTATCTTGTATAAGTTTAGTATTATAAGCTTAGACATTTATCTTTATGGTGTTTCCCTATCTATATTTCTTAAATGATTGTCCTTAAAATTTAATAGCTTTTTATTACAATTTAGGGGTCTTTGTAAACATACAATTTATTTTAATTTAACATAGTAACACAAGGATCCTTAGACTGCATCTCATATATTGTTAAAAAATCAAATTATTTCATATCTTCCTATAAAAAATAACTTCTAAGGAGTAAGTGATATGGCTGGAGTGTCCCCGGGCCTGGCGACGCTACCACAAGTCATATCATCCATGGCAAGATTCTTGCATCAACCGATGCCTCAAATTGCTGACAGGTACCAAAATCTTCTTAAAGCAAATATAAGTGAATACTTACACTTCAAATATAACTGATCTACTCAGAGGTCTGATTGCTTAAAAAATATGCTTAAGTTTATATGTATTTCTATTTGTTTGGCACATCCTACAACTCAAACGGCAACACAACAATATCAAATGAAAATTAGCGAAAATATTGTTATAAAATCAATATTTAGTTATAGATCTAATGGAACAGGACGATCTACTTAAATTACTTGTATCACCATGTGCATCTAGCAATGCGTGAGCTGTCCCCAAAGATATTTATGGATTTATTTATAGTATGAACTATAGAACAGCCGGCGAAACTGCACTAGCACTCAAAGGAACGCGGTCTATGATGCCGGGAGCGGGCTCCGTGGACACTAAAGCGACGTATTTGCGCTTAATCGATGGTTTACTAGCCTTATATCATGGTGCGGCGGTTAAATATACTGAAAAGGTTATTCTTGTTTGTCTGTCTTTGACTGTCGTGGTGCAGCGGTAGTGATGGTACACAAAGTGGTAGTTGGTTCAATACTCAATTGGAAAATTAATTGTTTTTACTTTAGCAAGACAAAGCGTTGAATTTCCTATATCAACGTGCAATATTTTGTTGATTAAGGTGAAAAATAAAGAGGAGAGTGTTTTGACAATAGACACTTCCTATCTTACAAAAGTATAGATATCGTAAATCTAAAAACAATGATTTATGACAATATATTTACGATTACATAATTACTTTGTGCACCGTACCGCAGCATATAATGTTTATTAATAACATGTGCGAAATAATTTTATATCAATCTGTAGTCCGCCTGGTTTTTTATATATTATAATAAGGTGCCTTTGATATAATTAGTTTTAGGTATCATTTTTAATTTAATATAATTAATATAGAGGCCGTCGTGGCGCAGTGGCTCTAGGGTGCCGCCCGTAAACGCGACGGTTGTGGGTTCGATTCCCACTCGAGGAAATGAAATATTTATTATTGTATGTATTTCCATTTTTCTTCGCTCTTTCTCTTCTGCTATTCAACACGCTATGCCTCCAGAATTCGGCAGAAAGTGGGGAACGAAGCGTCTTAACACCGAGGTTCCCTCTGCCTACCCTGCTGTGTGCGGGATACAGTGTGAAGCTGAAAAAAAAATTAATATATATTTTTTTAGCTCTGCGAAATTCGAGACAATCAATTGGATATGGCTGATTGTCTTTATGACATAGAACAAAGAGTTTTTACTGTATACAATGAGATTCATTTGATCACAGGTTATGATTATATATTTTTTTAGTTCTGCACAATATATATCATTTTAATAAAAGATGTGCTTATGTGTTGTTTATGTATAAGTAGCGTGGCATAGTGTTTCACCACTCAACATGCAACGCCTCCAGATTTCGGCGGTAAGTGTGAAACGGAGTGTCTTAATACTAACCCTCTGCCTACGCTGGTATGCGTGGGACACAGCATCAGAGTTAAAACGATATGTTGGGTGGATAAATTTATCATAATTTCTTATCCTGACTTGTGAATAATATTTTTCAAAATATCCAAAAACAAACTAATAGTTAACTTAAAACTAAATTTATTAGTCGTGTTGGGGTCACGTACCTCAAAAGGTAAAAATGGAACCCTTATTGAATTTAGAAACCATGTAAAGGTCTAGCTGAAATTAATCATGCTTATGCATTATATTGCACTTTCATTGACTTACAATCCTGGTATTGCTACGGATACTAAGGTGTGCAATTCCGACTCGCACTTAACCGGTTTTTTGTAATATTACGCATATTGTATATACTTACGCTATTCCATCGATCACAGGTGATACGAAAGGGCTAAGCGACACAGACACGAAATATAAGCTTACATTAAATATTTTGACAGAACTTGAAAGATCCCAAAGTGTTTATTTGGTAAGTGTAGTACATATTTTTGAAAACTTTAAACTAAATATAATATTATTTGTAACTCTTACAGGCCAATCGTGGCGCAGGGTCACAATGGCCACTGTGTGTGTACACGTGACAGATCGTGGGTTCGATACTCACTCGAGGAAATATTTAATATTTTCATTACTTCACTCTATTGTCAAGGTAAATTGCGGCGTTGAGTTACGCAACTGAACATGCATTGTATTAACGCTTTAGTTCCCTCTGCCTACCCTGGTATGTACGGAACACAGCGTGAAAAAAAAAGAATATAACAATAATTTTAAGAATTGCTGGTACAATAATAATAATAATAATCATAAATTTGACAGGAGAAATTGCAAGCAAGTGCGTTACAAATGGCTTGGGTGATAGGTGCGATATGGACGCCGCAGCGGCAGATAGAGCTAGCGAAACAATTCACAGGAACTCTATACTCTCTGCGCGTTGCATCCGACTCTGAATATGCTAAGCATGTTCACGTAATATTACTGCGATTTTATATTTTATTATGATATTAATTATTATGATTTTGGCATAAAATAGGGAATAATATGTCTTAACACTAGGCACCCACCATCCCCATGCGGGATACAGCGTGGAAGTAAAAAGAATTATACCATCTTACCGAAACTGCGTCATATCTGCCGCTAACAATCTGTTTGCTGCAAAAACTGAATTTCAGTTTATATTTCAAATAAAATCTTCTATTTTTTTTTAAATTAAGAGACAGCATTTGATTGTAAGCGATTGTGTGATACGTATATTTTTCTTTCTATTTTGTGAACATACTTTTTTATATCAAGAATCCATTCTATAATGAGAAGTGGAGAACGCTACTTGCCCAAAGTATCCACTTTTTCATTCCCGTTCAACATTTGCTTGGATAAAATGATTTTCCTTCATTCCGTAAACAATAAAATGTGAAAAATAAAATTGAAATGTTATTTCCGTATCGTTTTCAAGTATTACTTTTACTTGGCCTATTTTATTTAGACATCGTACAGTACACAGTCCACGTGTACTGTACGATGTCTAAATAAATTTCAAAATAGAGAATACGTTTTGCACTCGTATGTTATAAACATTACCTTGCATATTGGACGGCGTTCAGTTCTGCCATTCAATACGCAATGTCTCGAATGTGACCGGGAAAAAGTGTGTCTAGATATTAGGTTCTCGCTGGTACGCTTAACTCTTGCTATTAGCAATTTGTAAATATTATCAAATTATATTATCATTATCGTTCAGGCGGCAAGTAGAGAAATACTGCCAGGGAAGAGCTCCATATTAACATCTCGCAGTTATGCATCACTCCAATTGGAATACACCTCCAGTTCCGACCAAAGGTGATGATTTTATTATTATTCATTTACATACAATAATTATTTATTCATTTACTCTGTATCCTGCACATATCAGTGTAGACAGGGGGCACCATGGAACCTATTATTACCTGTCGCGTCTACAGTCACACGCTTTGGCTCCTATGCCACGAGTGGCCAGTTGTAAAGACTGAAAAATACAAAGAAGATTAGATTTAAATAATAAATATTAGCTAGTATTAAGCTTGTACAGTAAAATGGATAAAATGTACATACGTAGATCCTCTTCTATCAGAGATGTGCTCGTTTATCTTCATTCTCATATAAAAAATCTAGACATTTTTAAAATCTAGACATCTACATTAATATTTATTGTAGCTTCATTCTGTATCCCATACATTGCAAGATAAGCAGAGGGAGTCGTTCTCATTGAGACACTTTCGTTATATTCCACACAAATATAAAGTGTCAAGTAATAATTGTGCTTAGGCTGTCAAGTAATAGTACACGCGTTGGTTGAGGATTCAATCTCTTATCTCTCCGCTTTTAGATATTGCATGGCCTTGAATTTGATCAAAAACCTTTAAAAATGAACGGAAAGTAGAGTGTAGCTGCCCTGTTATGGGGAAAAAGCGTGAAGGTAACCTCTCTTCCAAGTTATTAAATAGTTCGCATTGTTCGCAGTCCTCAAACACCGACGTCGAGGGCGGCGACGCCACGCGCTCTTTCTAACACACAAATTGGTATGACTTTTGTTACAATTATAACCACAATAATTAATTAATTAAGTTTCCGAAGAAACCATGTAAAATTTAAGTAGATAGATTCCAACTGTTTTTCCATTTAATTGTTTTTGCAAATAATTTTGGATTTGTTTATTTTGTATCGATAATAAAACTATTTTAATGATTTTGTTGCATAGTGCTACTCTTAACAATATTCTTTAATATGTGGGTTGGTTTTTTTTTTTTTTCGTTTTAGTGGTTTTCTATTTTTTTTTGTGTATTTTTAAACAGTTGATGTTTAATATATAATAATATCTCACAGCACAGAACAGCGGTCCAGAGTTTACAGAATCCCTCTTCGCTTTCGTACCAGAATACCACGTGGACGCCATGCTCGAACTGTGCAACACTTTGAGGCTTTATATGCATCCTACTATACCGGTACAACAAGTGCCAGGTAAAAAAGAATATTTATAATTTATATAGAAATATATTTATTTGTACGTTAATTATTTGTTTCTAAAAGCCAACAAAAATACTTATATATAATTTATATATTATTATATTATTTATAAATTCCAAGTAACTAATTTTTAACTGATACTGATTTCAAAGATATACGAGTATACACAATAATCGTGTGCGGGCCGTGGGTGGCGGTGATCACTTATTATCAGACGACCCGACCGCTCGTTTGCCTTGTGATTTTCCTTAAAAAAAACTACTTGAAATTATGTATATGTATCTATTATATTTTTATTATATAAAAGTTGAAATTGGCTGTAAATTTTAAAATATTTAAGGAAAAGAATCTTTTAACACTTTAACAAAGGTCACTTAAATATATACACTATATGTCATGCCTATAAATGTTGAAGTACTAAGAAGAATTACAATGCAATTGTAACGCGGTACTGGTTTCAAAGTACCTAACTTTGAAACAGTTAGTTTATTAGTTGAGCTTTCATTCATGTTTGAAATAAATAAAAATATATTTAATCTTCATTCAGATTGGGAAGAACTTGTAGTGTCCTGTGCAACTTTCCTATGCGCTGAGTTCGCCGACTCCCGCATCGTATTGGCCAGTACTAGAGAATCTCTAGTACAGACTTTAGCGTCGTTTGCCACACAGCCAGTCACTATGCGAGCCATTGAACGAGTGCCTCTAAAACAGTAAGTTATATAAATAATGATTCTTTTGTTTTTCGCTTCGCTACGCTTTTGGACCTTAACCAGAAATAGTTATATAATATATATAGTTAAGATGTTTTTCCCATTGTAAATATGAATATGCCATCCATTTCACCAAAACAGTGTTGTTTTTTTTTATTTTATATTTATTATCTGTACTAAATTAATATAACATCCAATCCATATGTTAAATAAGCTTTTTTAGTATTTATAAAATCCATACTTCCTCCGTTGTGAGATTAAAAAGACATTTTAAAAATTATAATGAATGAATGTTGTATTTCCATGGTTACTCCAGTATGTACGCTTATACGTTCAGCAAACCCACTCGCCAACTAAAGTAAACAAGTGCAGAATAACAAATATACATCTCACTCTACGCGGCGGATGAAATGCAAACGCTCATATTATTTGTTTAAGCTATGAAACTTCTCAAATATCTTCCATTTTCTATATCTCTTTGATATGAACACTGAATAGTATATTTTCTATCTCGATGCATCTTCTGTCTTTTCTAAAACTTAAAATATTTTCGTTTCTCTAACATAAGCTTACGAGGTTCGAACTGAGCTTTGTATATGTGGAAAGCCAATTAAAAATTTCTAACTTAATAAATTATCAATTATTTTCTGTCTGTATGCAATAGACAAATAGTGTTAAGACACTATGTTCTCAGTACTAACTAATTACTAACTATGAATAGTTTGTATTTTTATAATTTTAAAAGTAGACTAACTATGCTGCATCTATATCCTCATGCGTTTGAAAGAAGCAATTTATATTCAAATAGACTAAAGTCTCTCCATTAAAATATAAACTCATAATTTGAACAAGAAAGTTCAATTCAAAGTATAAACTGTTATTTGATTAGAGCTTTTACAAACATTTTGAAATCGTCCGGTAACGACGGCTCAGTGAAGTTTGCTGCGTTGACTTTACAAAGGGTATCTATTCGTATTACTTCACAAATAATTTCAGCCCTTAAATGCCCCCGAGGGCTGTAATAACTGCGGCGCAGTGAATCGGTAAAGACCTTTGTGTAATACCTACGATTATTGTTAAGACAAATTTGAAAATATTTATTGCTGATATTTTGCCTTTAGTTTGATGCCTGTTCACCTATAGCAGGGCAGGCAGAGGGAACCTGTGTTAAGTCACTCCTGTCTTCACGCAGCGCCTATTTTTCGAGACATTGTGCATTGAGTGGCGGAACTCGACGCCGCGTTTTTCTCTACGTAGTGCGGGTTTACACACTCAAAAGTTAGTTTACAACCATTGCAAAAGTTTTCGAAAGTCTAATTCTGCAGATGCTTTATAAAAAATATACATTTTCTATAAAGCTGCAAAAATTGCTATTTGGCTGACGTTAATATAATATAAAAATATATATAATATGGCATAATAATTAACATAAAATATTATATCATATTTTATAAAAGTAAATTTATCTAATATATCTTTAGGCAAATGTCGATGGTAGAAGAACTGGTACGTCCATACCAGAATCGCGCGTGGGCTCAGTCCAACTGGGTGTTGGTTCGCTTCTGGCATGGTTCGGGGTTCGGCTTCCGACACCGGCAATGGCCACACTTAGCAGCAAGGTAAGGGATATTTATATAAATTAGAATTTAACAAAATATTCATTCATAGACTGTAAATATTCATTTTAGCCGTGTGATCCCGGCTTAGAATAGGATCACCCTGGTACTGTCGGTGTCGTAAGAGGCGACTAAAGTACGTGTGGTAGAGTCGCGTCGCCAGTAATGGCAACACGCATGGGCAGACTCGACCGGATTTAATACCACCCCCGACATTTAAAACCGGCGTGAAGTAGTGGCCTTTGCCACTGCGTTTCGCATTAGGTAATGCCGGGCCCCGGTGCCCTTCATCTCCACATTAAAGGCTGGCAACGCACCTGTGGCTCCTCTGGTGTTGCATGGGGTCGTGGGCGGCGGTGATCACTTACCATCAGGTGACCCGAACGCTCGTTTGCCTTGTCTTCTCCCATAAAAAAAAATAAAAAAAAAAAAAAAAGACTGAAATGAATACTAAAAACTACTTTCGATTCATGATAAAAGCACTTTTTGATAAGTTTATATTTTAAAAAAGCTTGTCTACCCATAATACTATATAAAATTATCTTCTATGTGTGTCTGTTGTAAATTATTATCAGGATATAGCATTATTTAATATTATTATTACAATTATTATGAATGCTATCATTCATCCTAAGAAACCTTAGAAAGTAATAATTTTTAAAATATATTTTATATTTGTGTAGTGCTTTTATAAGGTTAAGTTTATTCTCTACGAAATCATTATATTATAAGTTTAAATGATTGTATACAAAACAATATATTGTCGATTAATTTGTCAAAGTTTTGTCAAACGCTTGTAATTATAGAGTTGGACGACACTGAATTCAGCAGCTGGTATATATTAACTACTGCGACGAAAACAAACTAAATTATAGACTATTAAACTCCGTATTACCGAAAGCAAATGTCGGGCATCGCTTGTTAAATATTAAATATAGTCGCTATTGATTTACGCATAAACTTTAATTTAGTGGAAATATTGTTAGTCGAAGTACAAACAGCGAATTAGTATATAAAATTAGAAACACAGTTTAATATATTATATAAATTATATATAAATAATAAATATAATTTAAAACTTCAATTCAATTCAAACAGATTCCATTTCGAAAATTGAGAAAAGATTTTGATACACAAAGTGCGGTGTTAAACACTAACTCTCAGCACACATAGTCCAAATTATATCTAATCATGATGTAATTATTAATAAATTATTCTTTGAGAATTTTTTTTTAAAAATGCCATTATCGGACAGTCTGACTTTTTCCAAGCGCTTAATCTGAATATAATGTTTTATAAGATCTCAGCCTTAAATTTGGTGTCAGTAGAGAGAGGAGCGGTAAATGTGTGCATTATTTTCATAAAGGAAAAGAAAAAGGGGGGGCTTAAAGAAAAAGGGGGTTCCCTTTTTCTTTAAACCTACATTTGTATTAAGTTAAAAGCACTGCTCTAATCTCCGTTTCTTTGAATATGAGATAAAAAAACTGATCATTTATACCATTCGCAGCTTTCCATTTCAAAATATTTAAAATAAATACAGAATTATAAAAAAGATCGAGCGAGAAAATAGAATTGGATTATTCTATAATATATGGCGAAGGGAAAAGTATTGAAATTAAAAAAAAAACTTATTTTAACATTGACACACGAAAGAAACGACTTACATAATGCTGGTGAAGCGTCTACCTGACCTGCTGCAAACTTGTGTAATATATGTTTTACTTAAGAAAACTAAAGCCAAAACTTAGTTTTAGTTTCTCTTACTAGGTCACAGTTTATGGTTCGTAAAGAAGTCAGGTAGTGTAGAAATGTGGACTTGTTATATAAATATGTACATAATGTATGTTATATTATGTGATAATATAACTGTTTTATGAAGCCGTTTTTCCTGGCAATTATAGTTATAAATAAACTTTACATATTATATATGTATAACCTCACGTATACGGACTAATTTTATTTACATCTAAAGACAATTATTAAGCTTAAGCACTAAAATCTCGGACTTCTTTATTTTTATATAATTTAATGCCGCGCTTTGCCTTGATTCCAAAGTGTAGATATCAAAAATTATTTAGTTATGTCATAAATTTTATACGATAAATATCCCTCTTCAAAGTGGTACATTTTACAGGTACGGCGACAGAGAGCCGACTGTAAACAATCTAGGAGCTAAAGTTGACGCCGGCCTCATGAGCCAATGCTTTGGTAAATATCTACATAATATATTATATATTCTACGTGTCGTGACGTCATATCCACAATAGTATTTGCGTACAGTTGTCTAAAGGATTTTGTTTTTGTATCAACTAATTTAATTTATTTCTTTATATCAGAAAATAATATTTATGGCTTCAGCTAAATCACGAAAGAAGATATTTTGATTTCCAAATGCTATAGTATAGTATAATATACACTACATATAACGTAACATTATTTTTTCTTTTGATAGGTCCGTGTCCATCAGAAGTGATACAACATCGCATTAAGGAGTATTTGGAGGCTCACCCAAAGGAGGCCGCTTTATATCTGAACTCGTTACTGAGTCAGCTCAATTGGGCCTTCTCTGAATTTTTTACTATGATGCAGGAGGTAATTATTTTGCATACAATATATATTTATACTATCACGGTAGAAAGCGAATCTAGTGTCAAGACACTTCGTTCCCCACCTCCCGTAATGATATAAAGCATATAATATAGAATAGCAGAACTCAGCAGGGAAATAATTTGTTTCTTGGGACTTAACCAATAAGCGGTGTTTAGGGTACGACTATTATCAAGTATTTAAGCTAAAATTAATTTAATAAATAAATTCCTTGGTCTGTATTACCCGACTGCGGCGAAGGTCAAAAGGAGGGTTATGTTTTAGTGTGTCCGTCCGTCCCTTTGTTCCCTTATAAGTGTGACTGACCTAGTCGTGGCAAAGGTGCAACAGTGTGCGACTTCAAACACGACAGTTTGTGGGTTCGATTCCCACTCGAGACAGTGAAATATTAAATATTTTCATTTTCTTTTCGCTTTAGTAACGGGACAAATGCAGCGTGAAACAAAAACAACCATGTTATATATATTTTTAAAATGAATGTAACATATATGCTAGGTATCCTAACTACGTCAGCATGGCATCGTTGGTCCATCCAGTGTAATATAACATAACTGATCCGTTTAAAACTTCGCCTGTAACTTCGAGCATTGTATCTAGACTCGATTTTATCTAGACATCAGATTTAACTCACCGACCAACTTCCCTTTATCAAAAGTTACTTTATATCAACGGTCAATATTTACAACATTACCCTATAGTTTGTATTGAAAAGTTGTGAAAATTTCTGCTTGAGGGCTCAAATTTTTATGACGGCCAATTTTTATATTTTGGATTAAAAATTATGTCATTGAACGATACGATGTTCCTCTTTAATTTACTTATTATAAAATAAATAACAACATATATTTAAACTGTTGTGTATATAATGTCAATGTCAGATGGACAAGGTCCAAGTGGACGCTCATCTGGAACCGCGGCAAATTAAGTTGTGCGCCACGTGCTTCGATCTCTACCACGGGCTGGCGAGAGCTTTGGAAATGACGTTGGCTCTAGTGCCAGAAATACTAACGAAGTCCGAGGCCAGTGACAATCAGAACGAGTTACTATTGGGGAGGACTTGTCAGGTATAGGAATATTTGTTATTATATATTAGATACTGTAGGAAATCTGACACACATATGATAGATACATTGCATATTATATTAAATAAACATAAAACGAAATTTATTACCGTTTACATTCCAATGTATTTAAAGAGATAATAACATTAATAAACTCGTTCAGATATTTAAAATATATATATATATATATATATATATATATATATATATATATATTACAAAAACTATTAAGAAGAACGTAGCTAAATATTTAGAAATTTCCAAATAAAATAGGAATTATGCTTCGCACAGCATTTCCAATA
This sequence comes from Heliconius aoede, assembly GCA_037355905.1. Taxonomy (NCBI): domain Eukaryota; kingdom Metazoa; phylum Arthropoda; class Insecta; order Lepidoptera; family Nymphalidae; genus Heliconius; species Heliconius aoede. The sequence continues at coordinate 463,618 of JBAIZZ010000188.1, forward strand.
GTTATATTTAACTCCACACGATTTGTAAAAGCCGTTCGATTTCTTACAATAGTGTCGTTTACTCCAAAAGTACGGCTCGCTCAGCACAATATACCTGTCGAATGGTCCACACGGAATCAGATAATAAAAGATTTAGTTGACCAGTGCTCTCCTGCCTCCTTCAGATTTAGTTGAATAACAGGATTCAGTGTGTTTTTGATTGTGCTATCTTGATCTTATTTAACATGGGTAAATTTTTATTGTAATATTGTAAAAATTATTAATTAAACACTTTAAACAAAAGATAGAATTGTAATGAAAACAATTAAGAATTTATTTCTTATTTTCATTGAACACAATGCCATCATCATTAATTCAAAATAAAATATTTTGTAATTCATTTCCAATATATTATACTCCACGTCTCATACTTCGTCTTTGTATTGTGAACCTACAAAACAATATAACGGTTTAATGCGCCATTGATCTCGGGCGGGCCAGTCGTTTCCCTGGACTTATTTACTTTAATCTGTTTGCGCACGTAGGTAGGTAGGTGGGTAGTTAGGTAGGTAGGTAGGTAGGTGGGTAGTTAGGTAGGTAGGTAGGTAGGTGGGTAGTTAGGTAGGTGGGAAGGTAGGTAGCTTTTTGTTTTACCGTTAATTGTACTTGTGAAATTTATTATGTGATTCGACTATGGCTAGGATAACTATATTTGTTTTCTTTATTGTTATTGCTGAAATATTTATATGATATCCGCATATAGCAGGGCAAGTAGAGAGAATCCAGTGTTAAGACATTTCGTTCTCTGCTTTCCGTCTGATCTTGAGATACGGCGTGTTGGTTGACCAAACAAAAGCGAAGAAAATAAGATAATGTATTTCCTCGAGCGGGATTGAACCCGTAATGTTTCTAAATAGAACCTGCATGTTTGTATCGTACATATTTTGTTTTCCTTGATAATATACTTATAACAATATAAATTTCAGATTTATGATTTTTCAAAAAATTTATAATTTTACTATATTATTTACACAGTATAAAATAAAATAGAAGACAATGACTTTTGATTACATAGCATTTGATGAAGGAAATTTCGTCCAAAATGCCGGCCGGAATCAATTTACCCCGAAAAAGAACTTAATTTTATCAGGACAATGCCTGCTGGTATCAGATAACGGGTGATTTCCACTTGCCGTTGGAGCCCAACTCTGTCGAATCGCTGACCGTAGCTTAGCCGTATTTGTTTTAATCTCTTGGCACAGCCTATAGTTGCTTCTGTGTCGTTATCTTCTATTGTATTTGCTATATAAAGATATTTCTTTATATTATTTTATGCTAAAATCTGCGTTTAATGTTTGGTAAAGTTATTTAACCATCGCATAAAGATGGTTATATTTATTATATAATAATATAATAAATAATTATTATATTACAATAATATAATAATGATAGACTATAACAATAATTATTATATTAAAATTATATTTATTTGTCTACCATAATACCATAAAATTATGTAACAATAGTATGAGTTTAGTCGAAGGGAAAATATTGCTTTAGTTTGTATAAACATTACAAACATATCTTTCTCTTCTACCATGTGACAGAATCTCTGTATTGAAAAATTATTGACAAATTTATATAAGCTTATATGAGAGCAGAACATTTTTCTTTTATCTAACTAAGAACGTATAGCTTAGTGGTCAGACCACTTGGATGACTTCCAAGAGACGTGGATTCGAATTTCACGAACGTTCCAACTTTTGTACATTTTCTGAACGCTTATTATGTAAGTTATCTAAAATTTATACAATTATTATTCTTCTCATTTAGAGTAAAACGTGCGATTGCATACAAATTATTCTTCGTATTTTTTCCTTCCAGATACTCCTAGCAGTGATATCTCGAATATGCGTCAAAGGCGGCGGTGGGGCTGGTTTCAGTAGACTGGTATCAAGGGGGCTGCCGGACACGGACCGGGTGCACTACTACGTAGCCCTGGCGCCCGTGGCTGGATGTTTGATTAGGATGATAGATCCTAAGTCTTCTGATGAGGTTATAATAAATATAAATGTTGCTAGAGACGGACTGTGTACATGTCAGATTTGGGTTCGATTACCGTTCAGAGAATAAATTATATTCAATATCTCGCCCTGCCAAAAATGTATCTTTATTTAAGTAAAATTTATTTCCATTTCTTCGCTCTGGTGTCGGCGTTGTCGGCGTTGAGTTCCACCACTCAACACGCAATGCCTCTAGATTTCACATATATTCGGTATATAAATCCCAGTTTATTTTAAAGAATAACAAAAATACCGATATGTGCAATGTTATTTTTATTTGTTTTCAAAACAGTCTTTGTTTTGTGATCGCGGCGAATAACTAAAACGTAAAAATAAAATGTTTTTTCTTTTCAGTAAATATATCACTTGGGGGTTTTTATACATAGACCGTATTATTTATATATTTATTTTAGCTTCACGCTGTATCACGCACACTACAGTGTAAGCAAGGGAACCTCGGAACCTAGCGTTAACACTTGTCTGATTTTAATTGATATTATTTTATCTGTACAGACTAAGGACCCTTTATGAAAAACATTTAGTAATCTACGTCATTGTAAATACCCACAGAAAATTTCCTTTCAGCATTTGAGTAAAGTGAGTAACTTCATAGTGGGCGAGCCGTTGTTCCGTCTCGACGGTCTGCAGTTCATGTTGGAGACAGACACAAAGAAACACTTCTCGTTCTATGAGTGTTAGTTTTTGTTATACCTTACTTACTTACTTTCTTCTATTTATTTTAATTATATATATTACAACCAATATTCGTGAAGTGGACATAGTTCAAAAACTGAGATACTTTCCTAGATATCTATATATTTATTTCTTGTAAATAGTATATATTTTTCTAGAAATATCCGAAAGGTATTGACAAAATCTTAATATAATAGTAATATTACGACTGTTGTGGTACAGTGAATAATAAATATACAAATTGTGTTTTACCAGTCCCAGAAGACGTAACCCTAGAGGAGCTCAGAGCCCTAGAAGCCGTAGTGGAGAGGCTGCGCTCGGCTCGCGAGGCGATACTGCGGTCGCGGTCGCCGGGCTCCAGCGGCGCGCAGTCGGACCTGCTGTGCACTATCTGCTATGCAAGACCTGCGGATACGGCGTTTGTGCCGTGTGGACATCACTCTTGCAGGTAATGTAGAGTGAAAAATATCTTAAGCAAATCGGCCGCACGCAGTAAGGTAGGTAGAGGGAACTTAGTGTTAAGACACTCCGTTGCTCACTTACTGCCGAATTCTGATTGCGTGTTGAGTAGTGGCACTAAGCGCCGCGAAGAAATGAAAATATTGAAATTATTTATTTATACTATACCAATAGATATTGTACATTACGGTGGATAATTGTCGCCGCCCTAAGTTAAGCTCCTTGAACTTTTAAAAATTATTAATTTGGGTGAAAAATAATCAAAAGTAAGGAAAATTCTAAAACAAATCTGCGCAGCCATCCACAGTCAACTTCAAGACGGACACGATTTCTCGACCGTAGGCTTAGAATGTCTTTAAATGAGATATGAATATGTTTAAATTATATATAGCCTTCGAAATCTTAAGTTTTCTTTTGTCTTAGAAAAAGGAAGCCAGCCATGATATAATGGTCTCATGTTTACGCAGTAGTAATATATCCTGACTGAATGGTTTTTTTTTCATTTATAGCACATTACCTTGATTTGGCCGTAAATCTAAAATCTGGTATACTGAATGTTTATATATATTACAATATTTATCTCAGGCTCTTAGAACTTGTCATGTTTCATCTGATCACTCCGATAAAGCTACCGGTAAAAAACAGTAGAATGATAACAAATATTAAAATATTTATAATATTTATCAAGGGTCGAAAGGTCGTTCCTTCAAAAGTTTATTATCCTTTTGTTTGTTCATAAAAACTTAGTTTTAGTTTTTGTGAAATATATAAAACATTTTTCCTTGAAAGAAGTGTTACATTTTCTTACATTATTTATTCAAGTCCATGGAGAGTTTGCGCTTTATAGCCTATTCATGCTGGTATTTTTTATTCACCTTTATCGATGTGGGCATCGACATCGAGTGGCCGTGCTTAAATTATATATATACTATATTAAACTTAGAAATTATATCAAAACTTTTGGAATCTAAGCTTGTTTTAATTATTTATATTTTATTAAACTACTGGCTGCCTAAAAACACTTCAGGCTGTGTTACGAGAAATTGCATGTTGGGTAACTGCACGTCGCCTCAATCTGTTAATATATTTTAAATATATAAACGTTAATATGATATTTTGTTCCAGAGCGTGCATAATGCAACACCTACTGAACAGTAAACAATGTTTCTTTTGTAAAGCCGACATTGACGCGATGCGGGAAATTGAACCAGTCACCACCTAATAGTGATTAATGCGTGCGTGTCCTCGCTGTTTGCGCTCTGTGGGCGAATTGAAACGAATAGTACTAATAATGTGTGACTTTCAGTATTGCTTTGTTGTTTATTTATTGAATTGAACTTTATTCGTTACGGAGGATTGAATTTGTTTATTTTATAAATAAATATTACTTATTGGTTGTTTTTTGTGTTATATATATATATATATATATTTAAAAAGAAAAAAGTGAATATATCTATAAAAAAATAACATTTACACGAACTTGTTTGTTCAAAGATTGATTTTACAAGGTGAATTTAGAAACGAGTCGTATAGATAATAATTGCGGTAATAGTAAATATTATAAAATAAAATAAAAATTAAAATATTTTTTATTCCAATAAACTATTGTAAACACTTTTGAATCATCGAATGAACATAACAAAGAAACTACCTAAATATTAATAAACTCGATATTTCTAATAAGGAATAAAAATAAAACATTAACATGTTGTTTTATATTTATTAAAATTTTTTAAGTACATTAAATTTAACAAAATTATATATATTTTTTTATTGGATTAAATTTGACTTTAACAATAGTAATTTTTAAGAGAACGATTTATGGATTTTTGGAAAAGGGGAAGTTGGTGAGAATATAACTATATAGAATATCAATAACGACGATGAACAATGAGTCGCTTAAAAACTTATTTTTAATTTTTTAATAATATTGGACAAAATTAGCTCTACGTTTAAAAGTTTTAATTATTGTAAATCTTTTTATAATCTACAATTTAAAGTAGTACATATTAAATAAACTCGTGATTTTTTTAATTATGACATATGAATGTCATTATATAAATATTAAAAATAATATTTATATTGAGAAAATGCAAAAAAATATATTTATAGTTGTTTTATATATACGTAAATATATATTTAGAAATGATTTTTTTGTAATTATAATCTTATTTAAATAATGAACACATTATGGGCCTTTATTGTTGCCCACCGGTGAGTAAGCATAATATGCGACAGTCGGACACTCGCAAGTACCGCGGGGACCTTGAACACCTCGTGGACCTATTGGACCTAGTAAGAAAAAAATTCATTTGAAACATAATTAACTAACGATTAAGAAAAAAATGTAACTCACAAATAAGTTAAATAACAAAAAAATGTTTTCAAATTTAAAAAAGAGGTATTTTTATATTTTGTGTGTACTTGTTTTTGAATGTACACAATAAATTAGCATACTTAGTAATTATTCTCTCTCTATGAGTTTTTGTAGTTATTACTTGTCATCATTTTTTTAATATTGTATATAACTGTGGATAATAATATAAAAACAAAACAAATAATATTCCTTTTTATAAAATATTACCTTCTCGTCCAGGATCTCCTCGATCTCCAGTTCTTCCTTCAGGTCCTGGTAGACCCGCTGGTCCTGTAAGAACGCAAACAAATATATACAACTACAAAATATTCTTAATTGTACCTACAACCACAAAAGATTTTATTTAATTTTTTAATCGCGAACATGATTTATATTTCAGGCAGGCTATTTTTACTTCTTTATTTTCTACCATAGCTTGGTTGGTACCATAGGGTGGCTATCAAGTCATGGAAAAATAAATATGTCAGACCTGGTCTTCCTCCTGGACCTTCTGGTCCTGGTATTCCAATACCATCTGGGCCCCTCTCTCCCTTGTCCCCCTTATCCCCTCTTGATCCATCACCTCCCGGTCTTCCTGGTTCTCCAGTCTCGCCTGGATATCCCCTTGGACCCATTGCCCCTGGTTCACCTGGTGTACCTTAAATATATTATTTTATATATCTCTTATATATCTCTGAGGCTATTAATATTGTCGTTAAATATTTTAAACAATATTATATTTATGACCAACTGTTGGATTTCATCAAAGTAAAACAACAAAGTACAAATTATAAGTTAAATAGTAATAATTGTTATTTTCCATAAATTTTAAATTAATTTCAATTCTAGAAAAAATACTAACCAGGAGTGCCCGGTGGTCCAGGCTTGCCTGGAGCTCCCCTTTTAATAATTGGTTCCACAGTAGGTATTATTAAATTAGCTGCTAGCTCTTGGAATCGTTCTGTAATTTACAGGTGGAAGAGTCAGCGCTCCTTTTACATAAACGGCATATAGGGTAAAATATTTCAAACTCATACCTAAAGTAATTAATCAAGATACCTCGACAGCTTAGACGTAAGATTTTTTTCATTTCATGATATCCGTACCTGTATTTTGTGTGACGCATCTACCAATAACACTTACTACAAAAATACTACAAAATGTAAAATAAACGATAAATAACCAAACGCCAATACCTACGACTCGACTTCGGAATGAGGCGTGTACGTAAAATAACTAATGGCGTTTTATTTTACAACGATCATTTTATGGCTATGTTATTTATTTTGTTTGAAAAAAAAATATTCATTTTTGATTCAGAAAAAAATTATTAAATTGTAGTAGGCTTTTATAGAGTTGTTAAAACTTAAAAAATAGATTTCATTTAAAGGTGGTGCTAACAAAAACACTATATTTACAGAATATATTATTAGTGTTGACATATTTTTTAAAGTTATTCACGTGTTGTTCCTTATTAGGGAATCAAAGTTATAATAAAAATACTCTCCTTTTTAACTTTTAATTGAACCTTTAATTTCTTAATTGTAATTATATTGCGTCTATGTGAAATCGGCATATTGTACAATATTATATAAAATCTAATTTCTCACAGCATTTACTAAGCTTTATTTGTATAGCTTTAAGTCAGTTTCGTCTTCAGAACTGCTATAATCTCAGACATTCAATTACGGAGCACTTGTTACAAAAGAAACGAATGGATCACAAGAGATTCTATTAAAAAGTTTCCTTTTTACAAAGTTTAGTGTTATAAAATAAAACCTAACTTGAGCCGAGTTTTAGATTGGATCGTCCTAAATCACTTACGAGTGTGAAATATACTCGGTGTTTTCTTAACAAACTTCTAGCTTTATTTTTAGTATTTCGACCTTCAACAATGTCTTCGATTTAATTTCACTGCAATTTATTTCAATAAACAAGAAAATATAAGGTATAATAGGAGTTTTGGATAAGGAATTAAGATGTTGATATATATATATATACCATGAATTAGTCGTATATATAAAATTTAACATGATTTATCCAAAGTCACTTCAAGATTAAACGTCACTTTTATTGATTTGAACTCCGATTTAGTATACTCGTAGATAGAGAGCCAAAGATGCTAACTCGGGACTTGCACGAGCGTCATAGAGGCCTATTGGTTTGCGAAGTTTAGATGATAACAAGAAAAAAATGATACATATCTTCATATAATACATATCTTTTGATCGGATTTTCACAAATGTAAAAAAACTGTTGCTTACTCCAGCGCGTCAGATATTGATATCATTAATTTCTTACGTCTGTATAAAAATGTAAATATGTTAATCTAACTGTTTCCATGATAGAGATGGTCACACGTAAGAATTAAAAATGAAAAAAAAAAAGAATAATCGAGCGCGTCGGATTTTCTAAGGGAGTGTTAAGTGAATCTGAAAAAAGCTCTTATATAATAATCTGACGATTTGAATGTGACGCAAGCTCGTAGCAGTGTTAGAATGTGCGAAAACTATTTCGTCTCTTTGAAATACTCAAGCGCGTCAAATTAAGATATATATGAGTCATCTTAATGCCCTAGACGTGCTCTCTTATAATCTGACGATTATCTGAAGAGGCTCAGCTTGCCTAATATGAGACTATTATTATTATTTTTATGATCATTGATCGTAATACTTGTATTTATAAGAAAATAACTATAATTTTTCTTAAGTATTTTTTAAAATAGAATTAGTTTTTAAATAGAAACACGCAGAGAGGAATATAGGCAACAAGTAGCTGCACTAATCTTTATCGATGAATTTGTATTACTTCAGCTTGTGGAGTTCATCAGATTATATATTTTTTGTATATTTCGTAATTCACGGGAATGATTCCCATCAAAATATTAATGCTATGCTTTTTACCACTTCAAAGTTCAAATTAATATTTTACGTAAATTGATAATTGAAAATTTTACTTAATATATTATTTAAACATATGTGTATTTTAAAGTCAGGAAGATATGCAAAAAACGTTTAGATTATTGAATACAAAATTAAATATTACCTCGTATTAAGTCTTCACATATATTTCTTACGTCACCTTCAGTTAAAGATGGCGACTAAAATAATGAAATGCAATTAAACATCTAAAGGTTTGCGTCTATAAAATTCAAAAAAAATCTCATATACGGTATCACATTTAAATAATATTACCTGAGCTATATAACTACTAGGTGCCGATATCCCAGGCGGTCCCCTCTGTCCCGGGGGGCCCGGCAAACCGTCCAGACCATCTTTACCTGGAAATCCCGATATTCCCACTTCTCCTTTCTGTCAAATATATATGTAAATTATAATTAATAAAAAACACCCACAAAGACCAGGGTTGGCAGAGGGAGCTTAATTATGACTTACAACATTCTGATCTTTAATTTCCACTGATTTTTTAGACACATTTCATGTTGAATGGCAGAACTCAATGTCGCACTTTATCCTGTTACCAAAGTAAAGCAATGCAAAATATTCAACAATGCTAGAGAAAATCCCTCCCTTTTACAGCCATATGCTGTGCCAAAACTTAAAAAATTAAATATAATTTTATAACACATTTTTAAATGATCTTATTTTTTTAATAGTTTAAACAATACTCACTTGTCCTCTCTCACCTGGTGAGCCTGGAGGACCCGGTAAACTAATACTAGATGAACTAGTTGATGTACCAGGAGGTCCCGGCGGCCCTGGAAATCCCCTTTGACCTTCAGGACCCTACAATAAATTTGATGATTGTTATTACATAAGGAATTTTGTAATAATCATAAAATAAGCATAAAAATAATAAGTAGAAAAGCGGTTCCCGAGAAATGTAGATTAAGCAAATATAGCTTAAGTTTTTATGAGTATATAAAATTATACAAATTATGAAAAATGTATTTAATTTAACTGTATTTGTTAATAACAGCAACATATTCTATTACAATATATAGATTTTTTTGCAAATAGATAAAATTAATTATGTTATTATTACTTGAGGTCCTTCTGGGCCTCTTTCACCTTGTACGCCTGGTAGTCCTCTCTCTCCTGTTATGCCTGGAGGACCTAGAGGACCTTGAAGACCGGGAATCCCCTTAAAATAAAAAGAATGCAAGTAGGTAAATAAATATTATAGATAAAATTGAAACGTAACGTTCAGGATGATTTATATAATAAGATTTTTTATTTTCACAATATATTATACATTTTAAATAAAACTATTTAGGGTTAACTACGTATATTTAGTTTTACGAGTATATGTACATTTTGGAAATCTTTTCAGTAGTCCGTAGTCACTACCTACGTTACCATGCGCTGATATAATAAAAATACGTTTTTTTTAATAAATATTCAATATTCGAATATGCATTGATTTAATTTAATATATAATAAATATTTTACTTAAGAAATACTTACAGGAAGGCCAGTATTACCAGGAGGGCCTCTCTGTCCGGGCTCTCCATCTCTCCCCGATAGACCTGGACTACCTTTGTCACCTTTGGCACCTATATGATTTACCATGTCAATATATCAGTTTCTTACTTAATGATTTAATTGATAACATGATTTTATATTATACTTCCATGGGATATCCATTCATATATAATATAATAATCAAATATAGTTAGTTTAGTAATTAAAAACAAAATGGTATACGTGTATATCACAAACATGAAAAACATACATTATTATGACAATATAAATAACGCTAATCACCTTGAGTTGAAGGAAAATTAATATTTGAAGCGGGTCCTGGTGGACCAGTAGGACCGGGTTCTCCACGAAGCCCCATAGGGCCTGGAGGCCCAGGTATTCCCTTTTGAGAAGCAAGACAATATATCAATTTCAACATCTACGTTTTTTTTTAATTTTATGGATTTATACATATATATATATATATATATATATATATATATATATAAACTGAAAATAAGTACAGGTTATGGGTTCGATTCTCACTCGGGAAAATCGAATTATTTTCATATATTTTTATTTCTTTGCTGTAATTACAAAGCAAAATGAGGCGTTGAGTTCAGCCACTGTAATACAATGCTCCGATAATTCAACAGAAAGTAAGGAGGGGAATGTCTTAGGACTAGGTATCTCTATTTACGCTGTTTTAGCGTCTAGCGAGCGGATATGGCATTTTTTTAAAATTATTTAAAAAGCACCTAAGGCAAGAATTCTTACGTCTTTTCCGTCTACACCAGGAAGTCCTGCTAGCCCAACTAAACCAGCTTCTCCAGGATCTCCTGACAAATAAATATTTACATCATCATTTACTTAATTATTGCCTAATTACTAATTTAAAACAATTTCAATAAGCAAAAGATTACTAAAACGTAGAAATCAACTTATTATGTATAAAATATAAATAAGCCTACGATATGTGAAATAAATTATACCTTTGAACCCCTGTTCACCTTTCTCCCCTTTTTCCCCACGCCGACCTGGCGCCCCCGGAGCAGCCGATACTAAAGTCACCTTGAATAAAAAAAAATTTTATATAATCTGTAAACTTATTATAATTAATATATTATATAGTTACTTAACCACACAAAATTTAATCAACTTACACTTTTTATTATTTAATATCTGTTCTTTTATATTATAAATTTTTTCAACCATATAGTAAGATATAAGTAATTTCTACTATGAATTCTAATTATATGTGATAGCTTAATTTTAAATAATCATAAAATCGTTAAATGTAAATCCTAATAAATACATATCAGTCCCAAAACATAAACATATACGTTCTATATATTTATTGTACTTACATTACTCGCGTTACCAGGTGTTCCCTGTTCCCCCTTCTCTCCCTTTGGGCCCACAGGGCCATCCAGACCGGGAGGTCCACCAGTACCACGTATTCCCTTTAGAAATATAAATAATACAGAAAATAAAATTTAACAAATACAATTAATATATTTTGTCGCTATGAGCCTTTTGTGGTTTTTTTTAATCCTGCATACATCAGAGTGGAACTTTGAACATTTTCAACAACACTTTCCGCCAAATTCATCATCAATTATTGTATATTGATTGGCGGAACTCAACGCTGCCCCTTGCCTCCTTATCAGAACTAGGAAATGATAATATTAAATATTACAAGTAGCGGGAATCGAACCTGATTCGGGGTTCAATTCCCACTCGGGAGTGGGCTTACACACGGTTGTACCACTGCGTCAAGTTTCCGTTTTTTCTCCTTTATAACAAAATTCTGAGAAATACATAGAATACTTATAAATTATAATATAACAAGACCTAAGTACACACATTATTATCGAATATATATTTTATTAAGTTATAAACGTTAACTTACCGGTAATCCAGTATATCCTCTCGGTCCCGGTTCGCCTTTCTCTCCCGCTTTGCCCTCGGGACCCTGAAATATTGAGATAAGGCCTCATAATACGTTACTTAGTGATTTATGTTGAATGATATAACCATTTTATTTTATTTGAATAAAAAAAATATTTATCTTTTTATAAGTGTAATCATACGTGTAAAATAAAACAAAATGTTAGAAATATTATGAATGAAAAATATTTTAGAGATGATACGAAAAACTTTAATATTTTAACAATTAAATGAGTTTATAATTATTTTGTTTATGGCGATAGATCGAGTGAGAATAGTATATTGTATAATTTAGCTTACAATAAATGTGCATTTAGAAACTCACCGGCGGACATGTTTGATTACAGACGGTTTCCACAACTTGATTTCCAGTCAACAACTATTATACAAAATTAAATATAAACATACAAATATTTAAAATATATAAAATATACATTTGTTTAATAGGCCTTACAATAAAGCTAGGAGTATATGAAAGACAAATGTCTAATTTTAAATATTCAGGCCACTCAGGCTAAATTAATGTATTGTAATAAATAGAATATAATATACATACCGGAGGAGAAGTTGCAATTAACAGTTCTGGTACATCCTGAAATATACATATATATATTTTAGCTTCACTGTGAGTGACTCTAAACACTCACATACAACGGGATAGGCAGAGAGAATCTAATGTTACTCTATTCTCCAGTTACCGCCGATTTTTCAATTCATATATATATATATAATTTTCTGTCATTATTTAAGGATAAAATATTAATACACTACCAAACCCGCAATCGTTGTAAATAAATAGAGCAGAACTTGTTTAAATCCTGTGAAATACTTTTTAATTTGAAATCTATAATTTAATAAATTTATTATATTTAAATATATTAAAACGACATAAATTATTGAAAATCTAAACAGATAGACCATTATATCTATCGACGAGGCGTGTACTCACATTGGCTATTTCCTCGCAATTCTCTTCTGTCAAGTTGTATCGAGTGCAGCTCAAGGACAACCACTGTAGGTCTATCTGAAAATTATAATAGGAACACATATTATATTAAATATATATTTATTATCGCTTTCACGTTGTATCCCGCACATGGCACGGTAGCCGTTCCCCACTTTCCGGTGGCTTCTTGAGGCATTGCGTATTGAGTGGTGGAACTGAAAGCTGCGCTTTGCCTCGTTACAAATGAAAGGAAATATTTAAAAATTCATATCATCTTGTGAGAATCGAACCCACAACCAGCTGCGTTTACATGTAACGTACTGTAAATTGTACATAAACCTTACCGGCGCAGGTGTGCCATCGTCTTTGGTAACTATAGTAATTGAGGTGGCGTTACTGAAATCATGTGGACTTATACTTTCCGGTTGCAGCTGTAAGAAAGACATATATGTATGACATTCTTTATACAAAATAAAATATATAAAATAAAATAAAGTTGCTTGTTATCTATGTACTATATTATATTTTTTTTTATCTTATAACAACCCATTTTTACTTAAACTTTTTATTTTACATGTCTTCCGGTCTCATCATATGAACGATCTCATTTGTATCTCTGAGTTACATAACATAAACTTAATGCAAAAAATCTCGCGATGTTTCAAAATAGTATAGAAGATTTTAAAATAGTATACAATAGTTTTATTTAAAACTGAATTACCGTACTTAATGGGAAGTATTAGAAATTCATTAAAAAATAAAATTTAAATGAACCTTATGGCTTATATCTTTAGAAAATGAAAATAAAAACAATGCTAATATTAAAAGTACAAAAACGTCTTAAAAATAAGTGCACTATGTAAGCCTAATAACTTAGATAGACATCCTTACCTCGACGCAATCCACCGCTGCGTGGACAGTGTCATTAGTGATCGCCACGTGAATCTTATGCCAGCCCGGGCTGAACAGCTGAAATGTGGTTAAAAGTTTATAGGACTTTTGTAAATATACCTTCCGTTCATTTGAGTTTAGTTAAAATTTGATTTTAGATTATTATCACATGAGTGTATCTTATTATTTTTTTACTAGTTTAAGTGAAATTTAACTTATTCGAGTATATCAAGTATTATAAAGTCTGACGCTATTGCTAGTCATAATAGCTAAATTTCGCGCGTCCACTACGCTATGCCTCTAATATCATATTATTTAGGTGAAAAGACAGAAAGAAAAAATAAAGAAAGATAAAAACAATTTTTTTTTTTCACGAACATAGACAATACATAGATATATAAAAAATGCTTACCTCAGGAGATGAGAATAGAACCCGCGACCCTTGCACAAATACCGCCAGCCTCTTAACATTGGGTAGCAGAGTCAACGAGAACTGAAGTGTTTGCGAGCGAACACGGATCAAACTCCACGGCCGGTGTTCATTGTTTGCATTGAACGTGCTGATTATACTGAACTGATCTGGTAATCCGTTCGGGAATATTCTCCTGAAATAAAACATATATAAAATTGGCAGCGTTGAGTTACGCAGGTAAGCAAAAATATTAGGAACCAAGAATCTTAACACTAGGTTCCCTCTACCTACCCTGCTGTGCCTGCTATGTCTCTTATGCTACTAGGAGATATTATTTTTAAAATTTTAACGTAACAGGATTACAGCAGCTTTTATTGATCCAAGCTGTTTCCAAGCAAATCATTTGTACCCGCTTTTTCGTGATGTAATAATATATTTTTTTAATAGTTACTATCAATTTCAAAACATGAGACCAAACTAATAGCCAAAATACCAAAAACAACTAAAAAAATATGACAAAACAGTTGCAATTAATTAACTTACCTTAAAGGTAAAGTCAAATTGGAGCCATCTCCAATCCTGTACGCCTTTTGCAAATCTTGGGAACCCTGCACTAGCGTCACACCAGTGGTGTCTGGCCTATCTAGCCTATATATCGCTATTAGATCTATCATTTGAAAATCGACATCTCCTAACCCAAGGACGGAACACGGAGATGCCAACAATGGGGATAAAGTAGTTGTGTTGTCTGAAAGTATTAATCACAGAAATAATTTTAAACTTTGTAAATATCAATGTTATTTTATTTTTAAATATTTTTCCTTATAAGGCTATTTATGACAACTAAGAGTAAAAGTTACAGATTCGTTGCCAACTCAAGTCGGACGTCCTCTTCCTTCTACAAAACGCGTTATTTCCCAACGTATATAAAACACTTTGTTCTAATATTGTATCTTAGACGTTTGGAATCATTTGAGAACGAAATGTGACAAATTCCTTAATATAAAATGCTTGTCTATTCTTATAAGACAATAGTCTAATATTTATAATAAAAAATATTATATTGGTAATCACGATGTTCAAAAACTCTTTTACACAAGAATACTAGTTCAACTAGACTGTTTAGCTACTCCTAACTAGTCTCCACCTACCGTCACTTTGTAGTGTTTTTGAAAAAAAAGTATTTATATATGAAATTGTTAGTAAATGCAAATACAAGAATTTAATTTGCTCATACCTATCGGATCTCCATTGACGAAAAGAATAAGTGTTACAAAGAAAACAACGTAAAATAATCTGTAAAAAAAATTCATATTAAATACAGGTTGTTGAAATTAACGGACAGTTTTATTCTATTTAATATTACGTTAATGTCCATACAACTGGTTAATATAATTTTTTAATTTATTGTTGCAAAATATTTGTATTGGACTGATTTAAACGAATGTAAGACAAATCGAAAATATTTTAAATATATCCATTTAAATCCTCATAAGATATTTAGACCTGTTATTTAAGTAGACTTAAAAAATATATTTAAAAGAAATCTGCCTATGCATCTGACTATAACGACTAATAGAGACATTTTCTCACAGATGATACACTAATTGAACCGTGAGGGCCCACTGACCTCATAACAACTGGGTTACATTCTTTGCAAGACAATTTAAATATTTCATCAAGCTAATTCTTTTTAGCTTCACTTTATATCCCGCATATAGCAGGGGACACCAGGGAGCCTAGTGGCTTCCCTAATCTACTCTCTGGCATATTCTTGAACAGTGGCAATCTCCTTTACCTCGTTCGTAGGTCACTGGACTCTATCTATACCAAACGGTATCTGAACTATACCTGTATAAATTAACGTTTCTTCTAGGTAATATAGTACGAAACATATTCCTTCGAAACAAGTCCGCAAAAATAATTCAATAGCTACAACAACTGGCCCAAAAGCCTTAACTCGACGTCAATAAAAGATAATTTAAAAAAAAACAATTGACAGATGTGCCTACAGCAGGCAATGGTGGCAATCAATGCGAATCAATGAGACCTCGCGGGCCAATTCTGTGGGACATCAAATCTCGATAGCAGTACGAAGATCAATGATCAATTGACATCCAGGATATCATTGCATGTCCTATTTTTTTGTGACCTTCAAGTAATTCTATGTTTGGCTGATTTGCAATTTTTTATGTTATATTTTAATCTTCCATACACATAATTTTTCCAGCTATGTTGCGCACGTGCATTTGTTGCTATGCTACACCATCCTAAATACTCTACTCTATACTAAATACTTTAATAGAGTAAGGTGTTTCTTGGTAAAAGTTTTATAATATAATAGTTTTATAATATAAATATAAGTTTTATAATAAATATAAGCCAATATCTTAACATAGGTCCAAAATGATAAAACATATCATTAAATCGAATTTTAATAAGTTAACTATTTATTAATATTTATTGGATAGGTGCGTGTGTTTCTCTAAATATTATATATAACATTCTATGACACATGGAATAAGGTACAGTATGGCATTTTTTACATACTTCCAAAATATAAAATAATAACAAATAAAATTACATCGAAGACGTACGTACTAAGTACGTACGTAATATTAAGTTACATTTTCACGGCAAAAATTTTAAGAAACAACAACTCTTTTAAAAAATCTACTTCTCTTTATTCCGTGGAATGATAAATTCTGAAGTCATCGTGGTTTTTTAGTACAGTAATTAAATTTTTACGACCTCTTTCGTTATTAAACCAATTAATTACAATTTAGTAGTTGTTGTGTCATTTGACAAATTTTTAAAAGCCACTAACTGCACCACTGAGAAAGTTCAAGTAGCTTTTATTGTAAGTAATATTAAATATTACAATTAAATCATTAGCTGTGCTCGCGACTTCCTGCGCATGGTATAACGTGATATAACTAAATAGTAAAACTGCATTTAAATCGCAGCCGTTTCGTGGTGAATGTGCACAAACGCTTAGAAAAAAAACACTTATAGATACTTTTTATTTCTACTATAATACTAAAATAAACCAGAAAAAGCCACTTGTAAATTATATGAGACTAATATAAATAATAATAAAAGTAACATTATATTTAATATTTAAATAACCTACGGCTTAAAATTAGAGCATAGTGTTATACAACAACATATAATAAGCGAAATATTTTTTTATACACAAATCAATTAGTTTTTGAAAAACAATAAAAACGTATATATAAAATTAAAATTTTAAATACAACTTACCCAAAAATATTCATTGTTGAATAAAGCCTATATTTTTAGAAAAACTGATATGTAAGTTTATGTTAATATTTTAAAAAATAATTTTATCGTATGGCATCACCATTATGCACGGAGTCGTGTGCTGGTATGCTCAATAACTGGCTAATCAACGTTCCGAGATTTGTTGACGCACAATGATATATATCAATTAATTTCGTCTGACGGCCTTTTTTATGACCAGTTCCAGTGGATAGACCCACTGGAGATGTAGCAATATGGTGCGTCATTTCGAAATACTTTTATTTATTAATAAAATAATTTAATGATATACATATATTGTTAAACTACTCGTAATAAAACATAATGCCGCTTCCTTGTATTACATATTACAGTTATTAATAGTTCATAATCCACAAGTCCACACAAAGGCCACAACGGCCTAATCGAATGGTAACAAATGGTAACAAAAAATAAAGAAATTTTGTATTATCCGTTAAGGATAATACAAAATTTCTTCATTTTTCGCTTCAAATAACAGGTCGACGCTGCGCCACTGTGCCAAAACGGTCTCTTATGCAGAAGTTATGCTATAAAGTTTTATATTGACGCTGGTCGTGGCGCAGTGGTACAAATTGTGCTGCACAATCGACTGGTTGCGGGTTCGATTCCCACTCGAGGAAAGAAAATATTTATTTGTTTTCATTTCTTCGCTCTGGTTAAGTCAGCCGTGTGGTCCCGGCTTAGAATAGGATCACCACCCCCCGGCATTTAAAACCGGCGTGAAGTAGTGGCCCTTGCCACTGCGTTTCGCATTAGGTAATGCCGGGCCCCGGTGCTCTTCATCTACACCTTAAAGGCTGGCAACGCACCTGTGGCTCCTCTGGTGTTGCATGGGGTCGTGGGCGGCGGTGATCACTTACCATCAGGTGACCCGAACGCTCGTTTGCCTTGTCCTCTCCCATAAAAAAAAAAAGAAAACTAGAAAATATAATTAAAACTCCTTCCTACGTTAAAATAATATAAGCAGAGCTTAATCATTA
The DNA here is from genome assembly GCA_037355905.1 of Heliconius aoede. Lineage (NCBI taxonomy): Eukaryota > Metazoa > Arthropoda > Insecta > Lepidoptera > Nymphalidae > Heliconius > Heliconius aoede. The sequence goes on from JBAIZZ010000188.1 coordinate 482,074, forward strand.
AAATAGACAACAATTATTAAATTTAAGCTTAATAGGCTTATTAAGCTTAAAATGTATGTATGATTGTAAGAAGAATAACGGAATGCTCGTCATCACTTTGTAATCTTGATCCATATGAAGGATTATATTACTGTTTTAATTGCAATAAGACTTATTAAAATGATCCAATGACGACAGTTTTATTTCTCGACCTATAATTTACAATACTGTTGAAAAATTTTTAAAAAAACAAACAACAACAAGCAAAACTTATTTATGTAAGTATTCAAAATTCTTAACCTTCCTGTCGTGCAATAATTATTGACTTCAATTAACATAAAAATGGTTTATTTGCTGTTTTCGAGTAAAATTAAGACGGACATTTATAATCATAATATCAACAATACAAATTGGTTTTAATTTAAATAAGTGATATATTACATGTCCCGGAAATATGAATGAATTGCAAGAATGGCGCGAACTTCAAAGGAATGCATTTGGAGATCATGATAAAAGGGTAATTAATGTCATCATGTGTAATTAATATCTATCCCTAGAGTATAGGATGGCAACATGAATCAATCTAAAAATATTTTTATGGCATCTTTATTTTTACCAAATAAACAATCAAAATAGTTTATCTCAGATATAAACACATCGGAGTGTCTTAACACTAGATTCTCTCTGCCTACCCTGCTGTGAGCGGGATATAGTGCGAGTCTAGAAAAATAGTTTATGTTTTTTTAATTATATCATGGGGATTATATCAAACCGAGGAAAATTTATCAAGTATTTTTGGTAAAGAAATAAAATTGCATAAAAATAAATGATAATTGAATAAGCACTGTAACGATTGACTAATTATTACCTAATATCTTTATAAAGTATAGAAAATATAAATATTATATTTAATCTATTCGAGTTTTGATGTCACTGACATTTTTTTAAGTCAAACTGTCAAATTGTAACAAGTAGGTAGCGTTCAACGTGAACAACTTGATTATTTCATCATTGTTTTAAATATTGTTTTGTTTAATATAAATAATATTTCCATAGAATAAATAAAAACACATATAAAGGTATGCTCATTATTCTATATAATATAGTCATGACGGATTATAATAGTATTTTAAAAACAAATAGGTTATGAATTTTAATGTTGCAGATGCCGTTGTCGTGTCGGTTTTATCAAGAGAAATATCCTGAGGTGGAAGATGTAGTTATGGTAAATGTACGGTCCATCGCTGAGATGGGTGCGTACGTCCATTTACTAGAATATAATAACATAGAGGGCATGATATTGCTTTCCGAGTTGTCGAGAAGACGTATTAGATCTATCAACAAATTGATTAGAGTCGGCAAAACTGAGCCAGTAGTCGTAATAAGAGTGGATAAAGAAAAAGGTAATGACAGTTACAGAAATTTCTGTGAGATTGATTACATTACACAATTTTATAAAATATTTCTTCTTATCATAGGTTACATAGATCTGTCAAAACGTCGTGTCTCAGCAGAAGATATAGATAAATGTACAGAAAGATATGCTAAGGCTAAAGCAGTTAACTCCATCCTAAGGCATGTAGCTGAACTTCTGAATTATCAAAGCTCAGAACAGTTAGAGGAATTGTATAAACAGACAGCTTGGCATTTTGAAGAGAAGTACAAGAAAAAGGCATCAGCTTATGATTTCTTTAAACAAGCGGCTGTGTGAGTGATACATATTATTTTGTAATTATTTAATATTAAGTTCTAGAGGTAAAATATTAAACATTTTTAAAAATATAAAAATTCAAAATTATTTATAATAAAATAAATGACATATTTCTAGATTAATAGACAAACAAGACTAATAGTTATCTCTGTTACTACTTTCTGTATAGTTTTAAGAAGATTTTGTATTGTGTGATGGTTCTCCACTGTGACAATTTGTTTACCAGAATGAGAAAATAAAAATAATTTAAATATCATTCCTTGAATTGGACATTTAACTCACAACCACTGAGCTTACTCAAACACTGTTCCACTCAGTCACAACAGCCCAGATATAGAAGTTAAATAAAAACTAACTTTACAGAGACCCCTCAGTGCTAAATGAATGTGGCTTAGATGAAAACACTAAAGAAGTACTCCTTGCCAACATCAAGAGAAAGCTGACTTCACAAGCAGTGAAAATTCGTGCTGATATTGAATGTGCATGTTACGGATATGAAGGCATTGATGCAGTAAAGGCAGCGTTGAAGTCTGGCCTTTCTTTATCTACTCCTGAAATGCCAATTAAAATTAACTTGATTGCTCCACCTTTATATGGTAAGTGATAATTGTTAATTGCATATGATAAAACTTGTAATATATTATTAGATATTTAACAAAAAGTTATATTAAACTTATGCATAAATATATGGGTTAGAGGTCAGTTGCGAGGCAGAGGCACAAGTGTGCTACTATAATGTGTTGTAGGTTCAATCTCTACTTGAGAAGAAAAATAAATACTTTAAGTATGTTTCTAAACCACTTGAAAATTATTTATTTCAGTAATGACAACTTCAACTCCTGAGAAAGCAGATGGTCTTAAGGCTTTACAAGATGCCATTGATAAGATTAAAGATACAATTACCGATGCTGGAGGTGTTTTCAATGTGCAAATGGCTGTGAGTACAATATTTCAGCTCCATACAAATATTAAAAAATTGAAGAATTTGCTTGACACACTATTGTTATTTTTCTAATTATTATGAAAAAATTCATGAGACTGAAATCTGTGGCTTGGTTCTATTAAACTTATTGTTAATTTATATGTAGCCAAATTATACTAAAGCTTTATAAATTGTAGGCTATGTTATTTTGATAAATTATACTATTTTAAATTAATTGTGTAAAACTTTATTTAAATTTGTCAATAGAGTTTGTGCAAAAATGGAAAAAGCATACATTGCCACAAATTTTTCACATTATAATTGTATATAATTATAGTACAGTAGAACTAAGATAAAATTTACATTATTTCCAGCCTAAAGTGGTAACAGCAACTGATGAAGCAGAGCTGGCACGGCAAATGGAGCGTGCAGAGGCTGAGAACGCCGAGGTCGCTGGAGACTCGGCGGAGGAGGATGAGGATCAAGGTAATAATGTGTGTTTATACATTCTGACAAATATGAAGTTTGTGAAACAGGTATGAGTCAAATTGTATATATTCATATGTACAGTCGTGTGCAAATATTCAAGAGTTCAGTCACTTTGTGTTTATATATATATATTACACAGCAGGGGATTGCATGTTTTGAAAAAAAGGATCCAGTTAATATTTGCTAAAAAAAAATATTACAGTAAATATATATATTATATACATAATACTGAGGGATAGTCATAAGATATATATAATACAAAGATGTTAGCTTACAATTTAATATTGTTATAGTACTCTAATGTACTTAAGAGTTGTGTCCGGGGCTCACAAAGTAGCGGTGGGCTATACTTATTTGTATGAAATTTGCATGCAGAAAAATGTGAGTCATTCGATCCCAATTCACCCAAAAAACTCTGCTTTTAACAGACCAATTAATTCAAGTTGAGATTATATTAGAATTTTTAATTACTACGACTTCTTCGCTCTGTTGTCGAGTCAAAAGCGCGGCGTTGAGTTTTGTCACTCAACACGCAATTCCTACAGAATTAGGAAGAAAGTGGGGAACAGTGTCTTAACACTAGGTTCCCTCTGCCTATCCTGGTGTGTGCTAGATGCAGTGTGTAGCCGATTTATTTTACATTATGATTTTAAAGATGATGAATATTGTCTGACAATTTCTAAAATTTTATATAAAATAGTGAAAGAAATGCACTCACATATGAAGTTTAAGTTCAGAATTCAATGTTAGTCTCTCTGTGTAATATCCCTCACTAGCAAGACAATGCTGGTTGAGGCTTCAGGCTGGGTGAGGTTATCTGTCCAAAGCAAGGAATAGCAAACAATGTATTCCCCAGATTTTAATCAATTGTTTATACATTTTTATTATTTTACCCAGGTATGGGTGATGCTGGCATGGATGAAGAACCCCAACAAAATGGTGCCTCCGATGAGGATGACGACAACTGATACATTATATACTCTATATTCATGATATACTATGTATATGACTTTTACCACAAAAATAAAAACAACTAAAAATATATACTTTTTCTTTTTTGTTACATTGTATGTATGATTTTTTAATAAACAATATATGAGATTTGTGCCTGTCTGTAATTTTTTTTTCACAATGATCTTCAAATTTCGAGTCATAATTTTAGTTTTGCTAAAATGACCTAAGTCTAGGCTTTAGCCAGGCTAAAATATTCAGAGCAAAGTTACTTATCCTTGGAAAGATCCGAAACAATGAAAGAAAAAATAAAAGTAAATACAAATTATAATTTATTTTTATAACATTATTATAATGTAACAAATCTATATAATATGAATTAAATTAAATAATATGTAGTATAATCATATATACATGTTGTCAAAATATAAAATTGTACTAATGTCTATCACACACATTATACTTTTTTTCCATTTATTCTGTTCAGTTTACTTCTGTGTATTTTGTCAAAGAATAAGAGACCCGCTGCTCTCTCGATAGTTTCTGGAGGGACCTGAAATATACAATTATATTTATATAAAGCTGAAGCGTTCGGTTTGGTTACACTTGCTAACCTCAGTAAAAAAGGATGAAATAGTTTTTTTTTTGTATTGATGTGTCGGGCAAACCTTTTGGCTACATCAATAGTTCCGAATTAACTTATATCTGCTGTTAGAGTTATTCTTTCGCCAAACACGAGACAAATAAATAATGAAGATTTAATTTATTACGTATACATTTAAGTTTTATACATAGTGTGAAGCAAAAAATATATGTATTTACCATAAAAGAAGAAACCGGCGTCTCATCAGGTATTTTCTGATTGGGCATGACATAAGCCTCCATGTCCAGAACACCATCTGGTGATTCGGCCACAACTACTTTGTAGAAATGTGTCGGTACCGCCACTGTATTGGCACCTATCACTTGATATTTAATATAGGTCTTGCCATCTAGTTCTCTTCTGAAAATTTTAATTAAAATATTTTAGAAAAATCTATAAAAATTTACCATACACATGTATGGTGTATGGTAAATTTTTCTTTGGGAAGTAGAAAATTAACCTCAATGACCATTCTCTGGGAAGTAGAAAATTGTAAGTTTTTAAAAACATCCACAATTAAGGCAAAAATTTTGAAAATCCTGCATAAGTAAAATAATAAATGCTAAAAACATTTAAAAAAATAACTAACTAATAACCTGGGTAAATATAAAGGTCCAGTACAACAATATACATTGTTATACACTTTTGTTAACTTCCTCACATGTTTCTCTAAGCGATTCCATGCATGTCTGTTAAATCCGTCACCAACCTTAAAAAAAATATTGTGATGAAAATATATTTTTAGAAAATTTTCTTCTGATTTAAAATTTCCTTTTGTTTCGACAAAGAGAAGATAGTGGCAATTTACAATATTTGACACTTTTGTTTAGAAACTATTTTAGTACAATTTTTTGTGAAACACCTATATTTTCTAAATAAATATTGGAAAGCTAGGCCAATATAAAGAAGTCTATAAGCTATATTACATGTTGTTTCAATTTGACCCAACATTCTTATAGTGATAATTACTTCAGACACATGAAATTAGAACAAGTTGTCGTATACAACTCATAGTTACTCCCATTTGGCCACAACGGGGAAGACCTATATATTTTTATACTTATTAGCATTATTATATCCTACATACCTGTGGAGCCATGTTAGTAAGAAAGAAGGTCTGATCCACATGAGACTGAGCAAGACGATGGTTGCCTGCTGCTGCCATATGACCTCGGTCAAAACCAGAACCTTTGTAATCAGTATTTTGAGATCTGTTACAATTTATACAAAATGTTAGTATTTGCATTCATATAAATGAAATCCAATTTAGAAAATGTACTATTAAGACTTATAATTAATTTATTATTTATTTTATATCTATGCCCTGATGACAGAGAGAGAGTGTGACTATAATTGTGGTTGTGGATTCAATTCCCATTCCACACTAACACATAAAGGCATAGTTCTGTGTTCCACCATTCAGTATGTGATGTCTTCAATTTAAACAGAACCCACAAAGCAGACTGCATTGTCTTGTTTCTCTTCTTTTATCCTAAGTTCTCTTTGTTTATACAATTATATGTGAAGCTGGCTCAGCTACTAATTTGAATAATTACCTAAAAAATGGATGTATGCTTTCATCTGGTTTAAAGTCACATTTGCTTCTATCAACTGAGTCATTTTTCATGATATGTTCTTTTGTGATGTGTTCAAATACCCAATTTGGTACTTTGTTTCTACGATCATAAGATAACACATAGTCATCATAGGACCGCACATTGTCTAAGCTTGGGAATCCATATTTCATTATTTGTGATACCTAAAATTAAAAATTAAATTACAAAAGTATATTACTCAGTAATAAATATAAATTACTTGTTCCGAAATAATTAAAAATTAACTAATAATAAAAACAAAGTATAGTCTAATTTATTTTAATAAACTTACTCTGTCTTTTGCTGTGCCTCCTTCAACGAATGGCGTAGCTGCTGAAACTGTACCAAAAATTGGTAAACCAGGCATAGAAGTTAACTTCTTTCCATTGATAACTATTGTATCTTCTTTATTTCCATTGAATATATCCTTTTGTCCTACATAATAGCCTACCAGTCCTACAGCACTCAACTGTGCTATATGTAATATACGCTTAGAAATCATTTCAATTTATTTATAATTATAAATAGTAGAATTTTTATATTTTAATACATTATAGGTTAGAAATATCACTTAGAGAAAACCAAAAGCGCCTAAATTTGAAAGCATATTGAATATTGATTGTGTAATGCGTTGACTTTTGACGTGACATTTGTTTTTAGATGTGGCAATATCACCTTTGAATTGAAATTAAATAAATTTAATTTTTACTGATGCTTTAAATAAAATTTTAAATAATAATAATTTTTTTTATGAAGTGAATCATTCTAATCATTAGTTCTTTTTTATTTTTTATATTAAAATACGATAAACACATTAATGATATTTGCGGTCTTTTTTAAGGCAATATTATAAGAATCAGCTGTTAAACCTAAATCTTTAACGTCAAGTTATGTCAAATATCAGAATTGAAAATGTTTTAATATTTTAAAGCAAGTTAATTGTTAATAATTATATTCATTAATATATACTGATAAAACGTCTGAAATAAAAAAATAAAATATAAAAGGAACAAAAATCATGAGATTGTTATTAAGAACAAATCGTGTATACTCGACACTTTTTATTAAAAATAACTATAGTACAGCCCCAAAAACATGTAATACATGCCGGATAAATGACAAGGATTACCCTACAGACGATTATAGTAATGTAACACCAAAAATAATATCGTACTTAAACCGTAATTTACATTTGAAAAAAGATAACCCTCTATCGCTTGTGAGGCAGCGAATAGTAAATTATTTTTACTCATCATTTACTCATAGAGGTAACCCAACGTTTAGTGTTTACGACAATTTGTCACCTGTCGTTACTGTTCAGCAGAACTTTGATGATTTATTGATACCGGAAGACCACCCGAGCAGAGCCAAATCAGACTGTTATTATATAAATAATACAACATTACTACGGGCGCACATGACAGCACACCAAACTGAGTTACTTAGAGCTGGGTTAGATAACTTCCTAATGATTGGAGATGTATTTAGGAGAGATGAAATCGATTCTACACACTTTCCTGTGTTTCATCAAGTAGGTAATTTTGTGCATGACTGAATTTATAAAAAAAACTAATGTAGCTAAATAATATTGAAAATCTGTAGAAAAATAATACTTAAGTAAATGTGGTTTTTAGCTCCATACATTATAAAGCAGGGTACCATACATTATAGTGAGAACCTAGTGTCAACACATTTCATTCTCTCTTCTATTTCTCTTCTTACCAGAGTCAACATATAGAAGTCATTTCTCTGAAGGAGAATCAATTATCACATTCACAATTGGCCACTATTCCATTTTGTAAATGATTATGTATTTAATTTTTCAGATAGATGCAGTTAGATCTCAAAGGAAAGAACAACTATTTGAAAATCATCCAGATTTAGATATATTTGAGCCAACTTTCAACCCAAAAAACCCAGATACATTTGTTAATTCTATATCTGATCCTGTAAAACAAAGATGTCATACATTAGAAGCGACCAAATTAATGGAAACACAGTTAAAAACTCACCTATTAGGCATGGTCCAAGTATTATTTGGGGAAAATATTAAATACAGATGGGTGGATGCTTATTTTCCTTTCACCCATCCTTCTTGGGAGCTAGAAATATTTTATGAGAATGATTGGTTGGAAGTTTTGGGTTGTGGAATTGTAAGAAATGAAATTCTTGCTAACGTGGGACCTAACAACAGTATAGCTTACGCCTTTGGTTTAGGATTGGAAAGATTAGCCATGGCGTTATATAAAATACCAGATATAAGATTAATGTGGAGCAACGATTCAGGCTTTATAAGTCAATTTAAAAATAAAGATTTGAATGCTAAAATTACGTACAAACCTGTATCTGTTTATCCTCAGTGTACAAATGACATGTCTTTTTGGCTACCACTAACTGTAACTATTGATACATTCATGAACAATGATTTTTATGATTTGGTTAGAGATGTTGGTGAAGATATTGTTGAACAGGTTAGTGAAAACATATTATTCTTCCCGCTTAACATTTTTTGAAGTGTTATTGTAATTAATTAATTCAAATATGATGTATTTCTCTACTTACTAATTAAAAAAAGTTTTTTTTAAATTTCACATTCATCACAGATTTTATCATACATTGTTATGTGTCTATGCCAAAAATATTTGAAAATGGTAATTATGAAATTAATAAATAGTGTAATATTTAAAATTTTATTCTCCAGGTAAAACTAAAAGATAAGTTTATCCATCCTAAGACAAAGAAACACAGTCTTTGCTACAGTATAGTGTACAGGCATTTAGAGAGGACCCTTACACAGGCTGAAGTTAACAAAGTACACAAGGAAATTGAAGTGGCAGCAACTAAAGCATTTAATGTTGTTATTAGATAAATAAATTATAATTCTAAAATTACCTTTTTTTTAATGTACGCATTACACTTTAGCGTATAGTAGGGAAGGCAAAATAAAATCTAGTGATAAGATCTAAGACACTCCATCCTATTACTCGTGATTTTATTTTAATGAGTATAGACATTACATAATGTTATTTAATCAATATTTAATTAACATGAAAAAGTAATTTTAAATAGAAACAAAAAAATCAGCTTCACCATGTAAACCGCACACAGCAGGCTAGGCAGTCGGAACCTAGTTTTAAGACATTCCATTGCCCACTTTCCGCTGAGTTCTGGAGACGTTGCGCGTTGAGTGGCGGAACTCTACGTCGCTCTTTGCCTCGACATCAGAACGATGAAATGAAAATACAAATGTAAATAAATATTTCATTTCCTCGAGTGGAAATCGAACCATGTTCTACAAACATGGTATCGACAAGTTGGAAAAGCGTGGGAATAATTGTATCACCCTAAAAAGAGATTATATTGATGAATAAAAAAGTAGTTTAGAAAAAAAATTAGGTTTTTATTGTTCTTCGGGACATATTGAGCGATGTATTAAGTATATTCTTTTTAGATTATTCTTTAAACAATTAAAAATGCGGAATGTGAATCAATCACGTATTTGAAATAAAATAAAAAACAATAACATCAAAATGTTTTAATGTCTATTAATTAAACTAACAGAAATACAATATTGTACACATAAAAAATATGTATTATACAATATTTATGGAAACAATAATAACATTAGGTTCCCAGTCTCACTCTTATATATATTATTCCACCCATACCATGAAGGATGAAGCTAAAAAAACATCCAAGGTTTTAATACGATTATTTAAAATATGGCCCGGATCACAGTAGGTTAGTGTTCTTACTTTATAGGCATATACCAATAATTCTCATTCACACCGCGACTGACATCCGCACTAGTACCTCAAACTCTGTGTATCTCTTTATTGAGGATTTAATCAGTTAAGCTGACTCCGCATATCCTACAAAGAGATCGCATCTCCACGGCATTCATTTTTCTTTCATTCCTTCTTCTGTAATAGCCACATTTCGCTATCGTATAACAGCGTCGGTACCAACACTGCTTTGTATAACAACTAGCAAGTGAATTTGCATATAGTGTACTATACAAAACGGTTCGCTTAGACCTCGAACACCGTATTGAAGTTTTGACATCGGCAATTTATTGTTGTGTAATTAAATCTTTAATAAAATAAAATTTATGAATATTTTTTTTACTACCTATTTATATTTACGCAACAGAGTGTCTTAACACAAGGTTCTGCTTACCCTGCTGTGTGCGGGATACAGCGTCAAGCTGATTTAATTTTGTTCTAATTTATATTTAAATAAAAGGGTGCTTCAATCCCCGCTCGGCCTCGCGCCATGTTATTATAAAAAAAACGGCTTAAAGATATCATTTACTACTCTCCTATAGTAAAAAAAAACAGTCTTACATAAGTAATAGAAACATGGCATTATGCACACAAAGTACATGTGCGTATCACAATTCAACCCGTTATATAAAAATTAATGAATACAAGAATCGATGTACAAACTAAGTTATTTAATTTATAGGAAAGTCTCAAATATAAATAACAAGTTAAACATTCAATGTTTACCTACTTAAAACTAAGCAGAATATTTCAATACTTTAAACTAGGTAATTCCGAAATATTCTGAAAAAAAAATAAATAAGTCCTCTAAATATATTTTAAGTATCTATACATCTTTTAGACAAAAATATTTATCAAACACCGAGTATACAAATCTCATCGGAACTATCATCAAATACGACTGGCTCCAGTACATGGTTGACGGAGGTTAGGTTTACCTCAGGCTCATTAATATCGGTAGTACTAGCTGATGACCCCACAGTTTCTGTTACCTCAGTCTTATTTTTGTCTTCAGTATTTATGACATGATGATCATCATCATAATTTTTCTTTCTTTTAGCTTTAAAAGCCAACGGCTCGTCATCCGAATCGCTACTTAATACATTTGCTGGTTTAACATTTTTGTAATAAACCTTAAAAAATCCTTTATTACCTTGAATTTCCACATCTGTCGTTTGTTCCTTTCGTTTCTGTTTGAGAAGAGTCGTTAAGTTTATTTGTTTCTTTTGCAATAGACCCCCTTTACATGTTAAACTATTCTTCAGTATAGTCTTGCCGCTTGCTCTTACCAACGTTGGATGTACAGCTCTGTACAGTTTGAGGGGTTTTACTACTTTAGACTGTTTCTTTTCATCTGGCGGAGAATCGGAAGCAGTATCTTTCTCTTTTTCCCAGTCGTCGGTTAAGTCGATCACAGTGTTGTGTAATATTGGTTTGGATTTTGGCTTAATGTGCTTTTTTATGCTAACGTTTATGGGAATAATTTGTCCAGTTTCTAAGTTCATTTTATAAAACTGCTTATTTTTATCGCAAGCTTGTTTTAGATCATAAAGAGAAGATACCACGTTTAGATCTAAACATAATTTTCCGAATTGATCATTAATAACTATGTTTAAATTTGTGTTTATATTAGCTGAATGATCTGGATTAGGTGAAATATTTGATATTTCTTTTTCTGCCGTATTACTATTGCTTACTCTTACCCCATTTCCCTCTAGTTCCGTGCTTTCACTATTTACAGTTGTGTCTTCTAAGGATATGCCCGACATTTCCATTAAATCTAATAAAATAGTTTTTTTAGTCGAACCATTTGTACTTTTATGTGGAACAGATTCCATTTTCTTGGAAGTTTTATCATTTTCTATGGTATTTAATTTTGTTGGTGAAACAGTGGTGTCGGTTGTTACGTTTTTATCAAGCTCGGAGTTCTTTGTCACTCTTTCTCTATATTTTATGTTACGATCAATAGCAAATTTACTTTGGGTTAATGTATCCGAGCTGCTTGATGTAGTATTCTTGTTTTTGTATTCTTTGTTTTTATCACTTCTTACGTGTTCGATTTCTTCAGCCGCTTTAATGTTATCTACGTTATAATTTTCATTGTTTACATTTTGGCGAACATTACAACTTGCAACGGTTGAGTTCGAAATATTGTTGGTGATTTCTTGCTCTGAAATGGTATTTGAGGTTGATATACTTTTTAAATTTTGTGGATCTGTTTTTGCTGGGTTAACAGCCAACTGACTTGGTGGTAACATTAAATTTACACCTTCCAGTGATGTTGTGTAGTCATTATTTAAAATTACAAGTTGAGGAGGAATCGGTTCATTTGTTTGCTTTTTAGCTTCCTCTTTTGACCACTTCGAGCACAATAGTATTTTATTTTTACCTAAGGATATAGGGTTTGGAGTTTTATTTAGTTTTTTATTCAGAAGAAAAGATTTACTGTCGGGGACTATTACCGTAAGTTGTGATAAAGGTACTTTTGTATTTTGTTTGTTAGATGGCATCAGATAGCTTGGACGTTCAGAAAATAGGAGATTCGTTTTACATGTTACTGATGATGGGGTTTTTGTTTTATTATTATTTGTTTGTTCCACATCCTCTAGTTCTATGGGTTGCGTGTGGGATAAGCTTTGTACGCTCGTAATTATAGGACTTAAATCACTCGTAATATTCACATGCGTGTCTTTTGTTTGTGTTTGTTGAACTTGTGATACATTATTTGATAAAGGTGTCTCAGAAGAAATATAACAATTTTGTATTAGTAAGTTCTGTTCAAGTAGATCTTTATTTGCTGTATTGAAAGAAATTTTGCTAGCTTCCCGCAAATCCAGTGTATATTCTGGATTGTCGTCAGTATTAATTCCTCGTGAGACCTTTTCATCAACGACAATTTTGAAAGGTTGGCATGATTGCTTTTCATCACTAATTCCATTATTTACAGCTGTGCTGATAAAAATTTGGGGAAGGCCTGAGAGCGAGTCTTGTCGTTGAGGACGTAATTTACTAAGCGCTTTTAAGTAATCTTCTTTACAGCAACATGAGCATAATGGTAAAGGGCACTTGTGGGTACTAAGTCGACGTCGACGTGGATTTGAAAGCGACACCGTTTTCTCTCGAGCCCAGCAACAATAAACAGATCGCGGAAGTTTTTTTTTTTTCCACTTTTTTCCTTTTTTTCCTGTATTAATATTTGTAAATTCATTAATATTTTCCATCACATTTCCACCAACTAAAATAGGCGTGCCAGCAAAGCATTCCTTGTCTGGTATTTTTACAGGAATTTCCTTTCCAACAATATCGTCATTTTCGACAGATATGTCTTTCACGTTACCGGTTTCCTTATCATTTTTCTTATTTTGCCTACAGTATTGGGTTTTTCTAAGAAAGCTTCTTCGTAATATTATTGACTTATTTTTTATTTTCTTCTCTGTGACTTTTATAGGGTCTACGTTTTTTTCACAAACACGTAATATTCTTTCTATCGTATCTAATGCTAATAGCCTGTCGGTTGGAACTCCTTTTTTGACGAATTCCCGTATTTTTTTAGTAGGCGGCGGTTTTACTTGAGTTTTCTGATTTTTTGGCGGTTTTGGTTGAGTTAAAATTGTTATATGTTTTTTTATATTTACACCACAAGGCTCGCATTCTTTAGAGGATTCGATTTCTAAATCTATACGTTCTTCAGGTTCTAAAATTCTAATGTTGTAACCTTCTTGCGCTATATTAGTTTGTGGGGTATCTATGTTAATAATATCTTTATTTAGTGGTAAACTTTTTTCTATATTTAGAATTTTATTTATATCTTTTTTTTCACAATCTTGTTCTTTTATGCTTTGTATACTTGCAGTGTCTTGAAGTATTTCTACGGGCGGCTTATTGCTAGTGCTTGAAACTTGTATCGGAGTTACTTCTGCAATTAGCAGCTTTTCATTGGCTCGTCGAATTTGTTCTATATCTGGTAAGTTAATTATTCTATTTCTCCCGATAATCTGCGTATTAACTTCTTTTTTTTGGTTTAATAAGTCAGATACTTTTGAAATACATTGCTTAGAAGCACCTATTACATTTTCTATGTTAATAAGATTCTCAGTCGGGAGCACGGTCCGTTCTACAGGCTCGGGATTAGGTTCTATTACTTCTTTTTTAATTGTCTGTGAAGGAAAGCCATCGAGCAACATTTTATTATTATTGAGCTTATTTTCAAACGATTTATAAATATCTATGGTTAACGGTTTACACTCTTTAAGCAATCTTCTATTCTTCTCGGCACTGAAGAAACCCGCAGTCAATTTCTTCAAGCGTGTATTAAAATCTGGATTTTTGCATAGCTGTATCGGATTGTATGATGATATTTTAGGTTTTTTAAAGTACCAACTGTTATAATTGATTCTTTCTTCACATTCATCATAATTTGAAAGGCCGCAATCTGATCTGTCACTTTTGTATTCATTTTGACATTCTGAAATATCTTCTGTTTTAAATATTTTTTTATGTACTGGTAAACTTTCTATAATAGCTTCATTTATTATACGAGCATCTTTTACAGAGTTATAGTCTAAGAAACGAAATATATTCATATCGTTGAGCCTTTTCGTGTATACTACTGTTTGAAGCAAGAGTTTATGATCAATTTTAGGGGGATTTTTGTTATCTGTTGTACAATCTTCTTCAACGTTATTTTCTATATTAGTTTCTGGAACACAAATACAAAATGAATATTAACATATAACGAAATGAGTATAAATTTTGATTTGATATCTTAAATACAAAACTGACTAAAAATGCAACAATTTTGGCTTTTATTCTCACAAAATAAATTATTTTCATTGCATCGCTATTTTAACAAGATCAAGCGCAACGTTGAATTTAGCCAATCAATACGTAAAACAACTTTGTGTGGTTTTAATCCCCCTAAAAAAAACAAAAAATATTAAGTCATCGAGATACCTGTTACGTCATCGTCGTCGTCTTCTTCAAAGTATTCGATGCCGTCATCTTCTAGTTCAAGTCCATTCATATAAACGCCTATGTTGCTAGTAACGTCATACAAAATATTCATATTTTGTTTTTCTGATATATTCAAAGTTCCTTTCTTAATATCGGATATTAAGTTTGTTAATAATCCTTGTACGTTTCTAATATCTGTCGTATCTTGGTGCAATTTTGTTGTTTCCTCAATTTTAATACCTTGAATATTCTGGATAACACTTTCTTCTTTATTTTGATAGTTTTGTTTAGATTCTATATAACAATCTTTAACAGTAGTGATTTTTCGTAATGTTTCATTGTGGTAATCACAATTTTCTGCTGAGTTTATATAATTATCACTTGTTTCATAACTCCTATTTACATCTACGTCTAAAATACTACTGTTTTTTAACTCCACTAAGTTTCTACCACTTTCGGCTTGTTTCTTTAATGTGTGTTTAATCGCAAGTGGTGTGGTCGCCTCATCCGAATCATTTAAAATCAAAGCATTTTCATCATCATTATCAATAACCTCTGTATCAGTATCACGTATAACTTTGGCACTATCATTTATCGTGGTATTGACGTTAATATTAAAAACATTATCATTTTTTATAACATCTTTATCAATATTTTCGTGCTTTGTAATATTTAATGGTTTTAAAGATTGAAATGGTATATTCACAGCTTCCAACATACTTACATCATCCCCATCGCTTATTTCGTCTATTGTTTCATTTTTGACTATAGATAAATTTATTTTTGAATTGCCTGGTGTCTTATCGGACTCATTTGTGTCAAAAGCGTTGTCATTATCAGAATCAGGTTCAAGCCGTAAATCAATTATGTCGACGTTGGGCTCTATGACTACTAGATCGGGTTCATTTTCTAAAAAAAAAATATTTTTACACTATAGTAATAATAATAATAAACTCTTTATTGTACACCCAAAAAATAAATAAAAGAATACAAATAAAAGAATATGTACAATAGGCGACATTTTAGCTGAAATAACGATTTCTTCCAGGCAACCTTAAGGCATTGGAAATCGCAAAATAAATAAATAATGAGTAAAGTGTGAATAATATTAAATATATAAATAGTTATACACTTTATACGTAAATATATGCACACATACTAACAGTATATAGGATGGAAGTATCAGCGATCCTTTTACGGAAACAGCATACATATATCTTAAAATATTTCAAACCAATACCTAAAGAAATTAATCAAGCAAGATACCTCAACAGTTTAGACGGATCTCCATACCTGTATTTCGTGTGACGTACAAACATACAACTAAGCGTTAGTATGCGTGTTTATTTCATACTTTACAATTGACGTTTTATTTTAAAACGATAATTTTATTATTTGTTTTGTTTGAAAAATCCCTTTTTTGTTTATGGGAATTTTCTTAATCCTTAATTATACAAGTCTTTATAATACAGTAGTTAAGTGTGGTTTTATTTAAAGTGTTGCTTACACTTTCATCCTGTAGAAATATGAAAAAAAAGAAAATACCCCCCATCTAAGCTAAAACGTGTCGAATTCCGCAATTAAATGATTACTTTACTATTACTATACTATAGTATCGATGAATTACCTTGGCCAATATTAGTTCCTTGCTTTAGTGCTAGTTCATAACGTTCCTGCAAAAAAATGAAAAAAAATATATATATAAATGGCACTTGATTTTTCTCCGCACAAGTGTTTGTAATACCTTCTCTGCATTTTATTATCGCGAAAGTGAATTATTCGGTATGGGAAATAAATTATCTTAAGCAGAATATTAAAAAAAAACCAAATAAAATCTTAGGCAAAATATATTTTCTGTTAGCATATAATTATAAAATATACTGAGTAATTTGTTTTGTCTCTACTGCAAAAAAAGTACGGTTAGAACTCTAAGGTCGCATTTTGGATAATAAATTAAATAATCAGAAAAATAGAATAAATTTAGAAGCCCTATTGCACAGCAGCACCGCGTCTAATCGAAACGGTTTTGAGTGCGACTCGCAGACAAGAATGAACACCTTCAACACATGAAGCTTCAAGTCGTCCAAGGTTTTAAAAGACTTTTAACAGTTTAGTTTCATAAATATTTTTTTAAGTAGAATAAATGTATTTTAAATCAAATACTATATATAACGAATAATTTAATACAACGAATGTATAATATCAAAAATAATTTATGAGAGTAAATATGTTTGTTTGCTGTATCAATATTTATATTAATGTGGAGATACTTACAAAATCTTCAAGAAGAACAACTTTTTTTTGTTCTATCAATTCTTCCCATGTTTGAAATTGCTCTGTTACTATTTTACTAAAACTATAACAAAAACAAATAAATATAATTTAATTGTAGACTAATATTAGTTATTCAATTAGTTCTTATATAAGGCTACCGTGGCGCTGTGAAGTAGCGTCGACTGTAAACGCGATGGATGGTGATTTGGTACCCACTTATTGTTGTCGCATCCTTGTTCTCGCAAGAGCAGCAGAGACAAAGAGCAGTGTGATGTTACGCCACTCAACATGCATCTAGGATGCAGCGTTACTTTCGATTCAAAACATTTAATATTTGTCATTACTTAGAAGTTTATAAAAAAATGACGATAAAAAATGTACAAAAATAAACATATACACACTGTTTTATTATTTCCAATTGCAGCGCATTCGGCTTGAAATGTGCCGCGTTGTCCAAATTCCTTGAATCTCCGCGGTATGAGAACCAGAAATTATATATTGTGTACCAAACTAGCTCCTTCAATTGATACCACCGACGCTGAAGCAACATCGGTGAACAGAAGCGACCACTAAAAATTAGTATTTTATAAAAATTAAAGGATAGAATAGATTGACCCATTTAAACACACTATCGTGCTGTATATTTTTTTTTATGGGAGAGGACAAGGCAAAGGAGGCATCACACGGCGCAATTTTGTCACACGTTTAATGTTAAAGAAAAAAACTTACCGTTTATTATAGTCTTTCGCGACGTTAAACCAGGCTTCGGTTAATTTATCGCCGCTTAACATTTCTATATTATGCTTCAAGACTAATATGAATAAATATTCTAA
Organism: Heliconius aoede; assembly: GCA_037355905.1. NCBI lineage: Eukaryota > Metazoa > Arthropoda > Insecta > Lepidoptera > Nymphalidae > Heliconius > Heliconius aoede. The sequence continues at coordinate 500,209 of JBAIZZ010000188.1, forward strand.
TGACATAGGTTCTTTTTTGTCTTTACCGTCATCATCATCTTCCTGTATTAATAAAAATAAAATATTAAACAAATTATAATATAAAAAAAAACATTACTGTTGAGTTGATAGTGGTTGGTGACAACCTGAGAGAACGTCTCTCAGGTTGTCACCAACAACTAAGTTAAGTTACAGAATTAAGAAATATACATAAATACATTTAAAATCTATAGTACGTTTAAAATTTAATCAGTTTTTTAAACTAAAATTCAGGCTTAGCTTAGCCAGAGCCCTTTTATTTGATAGCTCTCTACCTATAACTACCCTACCTAAAAGTACCCTATTAATTATAAATTATTTTAGTGTAAAAATACGCGCTACATAAATATTTTTGCTATTTAAAGCTATAACTACTAGAACCTTAAAAAGATAATTAACGTCTCCACGTTCCCCTGATAGAAGAAACATCTCGCCCCAAACAGTTGTAAATTTTATTAAATGTTGTTCTACAGAATTTCTATAAATAACTGTTTTATTGATTTAGTTGAAACTTTACTTTTCAGTCTTTGTTGAAGGGGAAAATATCTCTAGATCTCTAGATAAAGATAGTTGTGAAAACTTTGAATAGATATAGTTAACGTTCTCCTGTAAGAGAGTGTAGATGTGATGTGAAAAGTGTATAAAAGCAGTGTAATTGTGTCAAACGGGGGGAACGCCGCCAGCGCCGCCGGTCGTCTCGCCTACAATGGTCACCAAAGCCGTCGCGAGACTGAAGGTGAAAAAGGCCTCGGGGCCAGACGGCGTTACGAACGAAGTACTCCGCCACCTCCCTCGCAACGTCATCGCAATCATGACGAAGATGTTTGATGCCATTCTCCGCCTGGGATACTTTCCCCGGGCGTGGAAGAATGATCTCGTAGTGATGCTACCTAAGCCCGGGAAGAACCCCCGCACCCCCGAAGCGTACCGCCCGGTCACTCTCCTCAACTCGATGGCCAAACTGTTACTACCACTTCTCCAGGCGCACTTCCAGCCGCGCCACGAATAGTTTGGCTTTCGAAGTGACCATTCGACCACACTCCAGGTCGCCAGGGTGGTACACTTCGCAACCACCGCCTCCATCAGTAAGTGCATCAGCAGCCTTCCTCGATGTGTCGAGCGCGTTCGATCGCGTGTGGCAACCGGGGCTACTTCACAAGATATAAAAGATTGGCGTCCCGCAACACATCACGCGGATCCTGGCCAAGTACCTCCACGACAGGACCTTCTGCGTAACAGTGGAGAGCGTGCGGTCTGCAACCCTATCATCGCCGGAGTACCACAGGGCAGCATCCTTTCGCCTACTCTGTACTCCTTATACACCGACGACATCGCGACGCAACAGGACACAACGTTGGCGCTATACGCCGACGACATCGCCCTGCTCACGAAGTCGCTGAGCCCCAAGCACGCTGCGCTCAAGGTTCAGCGAGCCCTCGACCTGCTGCCGGACTGGCTGGCAGAATGGAGGCTTGCGCCCAACGTCTCTAAAACGCAGTGCATCTCATTCGAGCATATGAGATTCGATGCCTCCTCCACTGCGCTTGTAGGGCCAACAGATCCCTTGGAGTCCCAGCGTGACTTACTTGGGAGTCATCATTAACCGACGACTCCGACGACTGAACATGACAGGGCATATCAAGAAAACGGCCGGCGTGGCCAGAGTCGCGCTCATCCTGTTGCGTCTCCTCTTCAGCTCGCACCTACCGCCGAAGACGAAATTGTCGCTGTATAAGGCGTACGTTAGGCCCCATTTAACTTATGCGGGGCCGGCGTGGTACGCGTTCCTGAGCGTCAACCAACGGCGAATCCTGCAGGTGGTACAGAACATCGCCCTACGGCGAACGTCTCAGGCCCCCCACGTCGTCCGGAACTCTACCCTACACCGGGACCTACGCATGGAGAGCCTGGAGGAGCACATCGGCCGGCTGGCGACCAACGCCTTTTACTGAGCCAATGCATCGGACCACCCGCACTTGCGCAACATAGCGCCGCAACATTGCCGACCGCCAGACGCCAAGAATCGCCTACCCAGGGACCTCCTTTCCCCTCCCGTCCTTGACTCCTGAGCTGCCCCTTCGGTCGTTGGTCACTTAGCTGGGCCTCCCACGGGTAATCGTAGGTCTCACCCGGCTGGGTTGTACCGCTTGTTATCGTATTTTTTTAAACGTTAACCGCTTTCGATTTCTAACAATGTATTAGTAAATATGTAATTCAAGCGGGCAAAGCCACATGCGGATCGCTAGTAATAATTATAATGCTTACCTGGCCAATAACGTCCACTTTTTCATGCACCAACACGAGATCGATCAATAGCCAGTCCGTTACGGTGAGCCGGGCGATTTTAGTGATATGCTGTGACTTATCTTCAACTGCGAATAGTCTTTTAAGTTTTTTTATGGTGACAGCTCGCATGCGAGTCCTATAATTGTACAAAAAATAATACAAACATCAATTATCGTTGCCGTTTAATTCATAAAATAAAGAAGATAGTTACAAAACCATTATATTATTTTTTAGATTCACACTTCAGCTCGCACAGTAATAAGTTCCCCACCATTTGTCTAAATTAGAGTCTTGTAGATATATTCTAAGCAAGACAATTATTTTGTGTTATGGGTTTTAAAAATAAAAATTGAATTTTATTTACCATAGTAATTGACAATCGCACGATGTGACTTTCTTCAGTTCTTTCCAAAATGTATTTTCTGGTTTTTTCTCAATAATCAACGATCTAGCAACGAATCTGATCAACCTCCTTTTAAATTTATCTAAGTTTAGACTAGAATTACTTCCAGGCATTAGATTAGCTTGTTTATCTTCAGTTTTTTCTTCAGATGCCATTTCAGATTTTGTATCCGGATTGCACTTTGACGTTACGTTTACTTTACGTTCTTCTGTATTAATTCCACTTTGAATTTCATTATTACTAGTAACTGTATCATCACAATCCAAATCAATTACCTCCATCATTTCAGAAGCTTTAAGTTTATCTGCAAAATATTTATGTTTATTTATTTATTTATGTACCACACAAGAAAGAAAGTACAGAAAACATTTAAAAACAGAAAGAATGTGTACAACGGATAACTTATCTCTAATAGAGATCTCTACCAGAAACCCTTGAATGTAGATGTTAAGAGAAACGATTCGGGTGCGGTATTTAAATATTACATTAATAATGATAAATCTACATACAAATATACTTAATATTAGTCAACATAACTATACGTATTTAAATACCGCACCCGAATCGTTTCTCTTAACATCTACATTCAAGGGTTTCTGGTAGAGATCTCTATTAGAGATAAGTTATCTGTTGTACACATTCTCTCTGTTTTGATATGTTTTCTGTACTTTCTTTCACACACATAATAAATAAAAAAAAAGATACGACCGCAATTTTCTCCAAAAAGGCATTACGAAATAAATAAATTAAAGATGATTTCAGCACGATTCTTCTAGGTAACCTTAGTATCATCTATTCTACTATCATGTATCATTCCTAAAAATAAGTTTCATTAAGAAATAAACTTCCTGCAAGTGTAAGCATTGGGATCTCGACTTACAATGGGAAATGAATACATTTTAATAAATTAAAAAAATACAATACCTTTCTTTCATGTTCAAATGGACATAACATTAGGATTTTTTTTTAAAATAAATACGAAAATTAGTATATTATTAAATTTATTTATAATATGAATATTTTTTTTGGGCACGTAACCCCAAGCAGCACGAGATGCCGCTCCAAAGTAGTAGTTTTGAAAAACTATTTACGTGAAAGGTTAGATGAAAATTTTTAATGAAAAATAATAACATATTTAACTTATATATAGCGCACACAGCTAAATATATTTTTTTTATTTATACGAACGATGGCGTTTCGATATAACGAGTAAAATGTAAATAAACTAATATACTTCAAAATCAACAAAAATCCTATTTTCATTTTGTGTAGCCGTTGTCTTTAGTTGTGTATATTATATTCGTACTCTTTTAATCATAATAGACATTTTTTTGAAATCTTCATAATTTAAAAATTTACAAAAAAAGGGTATTGTCTTAGTACCTAAACACCCATTAGTCTCTTCGTTGCCTTCATCATATTTTTCATCTACTATGTCTTGATTTTGGTCTTCGTCTTTTATGCAATCTTCAATCAAAGATTCTGTTTGTCTATTATCAGTCGAGGGTTTGCTCATGTCAGATACAGGTTTTCTGTTCGGTTGACAGTCGAATTTAGATGGCAAGCAACCTAATTTCATCCGTATCTTAGGCACTGAACCTGTTAAGTGATATTCCATAAAATTGCTCATGTCATTTGGCATCTGAAATAACATAGTAAACTACGTGTACCTACGTAATAGTTGAATACACACAGATTTTTACTTCAAGATTTACATCAAAATAATACTTACATCAAAATGATCTTCGCAATAATAAAGCTTAGTCGCAGCTAGTGATTTGTTTATACCCGCAAGTCGAAACCATTGTTTTCGCCTTTCTTCATTAAACGGCACGTATATAAATAGTTTTTCAGGAGTTATATTCGTGTTGTTATTACACAAGGGCACTGCGCATCTTTTATAGTACTTAGGATCCCTTTCTGTTCGCCAGTGATCCCATGAATGTGACATTTTAACAGTAAACTTATAAAAATATATTTATTTGAGTTTTTTTAATTTTTATACATATGTGGGATATGGGTTTATATAATAATCGTCTTTAGCCCCATTCTGCCAAAAAAAAAACATCGTTTTTCATCTGAAATACCCTCTTTGAGTGGCACCAACTTATACGCGCATTTGCCACTCTTAAGGGAACGTGCCGTCGTACAGGCAAAGCTTAAATCGAAAAAACAAACACAATTTAAATGAGAAGTGTATTATATCATATTATTCGTAGTTCTCAGATCCAATAATTGTAATTACTATTAATTCCACTATACAATAAATATTAATATTTTTATGATATTGTCAATGAATAAAGAAAGTACTTTTGTTATTTAGGAATGGAAATATAATTAAAATTAAATCGAAAAAACAACATAACATGCATTTTAGTAACAGTACATTACTCTATATCATGCAAGTCATACACACGTTTACAAATTTTGTGACGTCATATCACGGCCGACAGCGTTTCTAAATTAAAATTATTGTTTTTAATTGATTTTCAAATTATTATTTGCTTTTCCTTAGTAAAATACTCAAGAAAATATTCGTTCATAAATATATACAGCTAATTTTGAATTTATATTCCAAATAAAAACGGATATATATATTATACATTATTAGAATACATATGTATATAATACACCTGTAATGCATTTTTGTTACCACTTTATATAAAAAAGTTTGAAAAATTTATTTTTTTCATTTGTTAATGTATATTCAACCGATCAATTCAATGAAATGATCTTAAAGCAAATTTTGTTAAACAAAATTTTTTATATTGATATAACTTTTTAATTTGAAATAAATCAATTCAAACAGACAATATCATTATTCGAGAGTATTACGATATATATATCGTAATACTCTCGAATAATGATATTGTCTATGAATAAGTTGTCTATGAATAATGTAATAATATAAAAAACAAAGTATTAATATTTATTGTAGTCTTCCTTTCTTGAGATTTATTCAGTACTAAAAAGAGATTTCTTTATATTCATGATTTAAAGTATCTTAAATTTTCGAACGCAGTCGCTTAATTTTAAGATTTAAATTGCGTGTGGCATTAATCGGACGGCACTGTCTTTACAAGGCAATTTTTATTTTATACATTCTAATTTTAATATAATAGAAAACGGCATATTTGATATTCGTACTTTTATTTACAACGTAACGTTTAAGAGAAATAAAAGTAAATAGTAAAATAATTTCAAACTTTCATTATTACTACGTCGTCACGTCTGCACACAATGAACGCTCGGTTAACAGTGACACAAATTCGGAAACGGCAGTACCACAGCACATTATAAAATTGTTTACCTATATTCCTTTTCACATCAAATTTGCATGTTTTTAATTCACTTTGTATTAAACAAGCAAATAACACAGAAAAATGTTAATCTTCACAACATACTCGCGGAGTCGTTTACGCTATGACGTTATAACACAAAATGGCGTATAAGCGCTCTTTGGCAGCCGACCGGGCGCAACACAAGGAAACGCGCAAGTGAGACGGCAGACAGCCTTTGTCCTGCTTACTCTCGTTGTGAGTATGTGGAACGTCGAGGTGATAGTGTCTCATCGATTTACTTGTTATTTTGAACTCGGACTGCTTTCAGCGTAGACGGCGATTTTGTTGTTGAAATAAGTTTTATTATAATAATTACGTCAATTTATATAGTTTAGAAATTCATGTTACTTTATTAATAATTAATATTTTGTTACTATTGGTTTTCGCTGTAGTAGATATCTACGTGTCACTTTAGAATACTAAAATATTTCACAATTTAAATACGCCTAACTAATATTATTCAGTACTTGTACATTGCTGTTACTCATCCACTACGTCTTGGAGATGCGTCCTTTCTCAAGTTTTTTTAAAAGGGCCGAATTATTTTGAAGCCAAAATTATCATTAATTATTATATTATATTTGACAGAATATAACTATCAATGAAAATTAAAACAGTTAATAATAATAATAAATCTTTATTTAGGCCGTCGTTGTACAGCGCCACAATTGTGTAACTGTAACACGACTAATAATATTTGCTTTCTTTTCTTAGAATATATACATAAAGAGTTTTTTTTTTTAAAAAGTAACAAATATATAATATTTATATATTTAATTTGTTTTTTATTTTATTTAGAATATAGATAATATTATAATTATATATTATATGTATAATTATATATTTATAGGATATAAATGTATGTATATGTATGTATATTTTACTTCTGCACAGTTGTGCAGGTGCACACTTATTATCACACATGGCATGGTTGACTGGGAGAGAATGCCTTTTGTGTACTTTTTTTGTGTAATTGTACAATAAAGTATATATTAATAAATAAATAAAATATTTCTATATAAATATTAATATTTAAAAAGGTGTTAATTTAATAAGTTTTAGTTTATGTACCTGATAATTATTTTATGCTAATTTGTTACAAAAGATATAATATAAAACATGTATGACAATAAAATGTGATTTTTCAGAATCAATATAAATTATTTTCTTTTGCTCAGTTCTGGTAACAAGACAAAATTTTGCCTCGAGTCATACCGCTAAATATGCAGTCTTGAAAATTAAGCAGTGTCCCAAGATAATGATCTCTCTGCTTACCTTGCCACATGTGAGAGAGACACAGAGAGATGCTTACAAGAAAACTAGACTTATAAACAATCTAAACTGTGTCAAATAAATGTCAAGTATTTTCTAAATATCTACTATGATACCGACTGGTCCAGTGTTGTTACTATAGCAACAGATCTATTTATCATGTTTTAAACTATTTGTGTATGATCTAATCTACTTGAATATTTTACATGTATTAACAAAAATATACCACAACAAGCTTGCAATAAGTTAAACAAGTTTTAAAAGTAATTACATGGAAATGGATGAAATAATAGTGTCTAAGTGTAGTGTAGTGTAATTTCTAAATGTGGCCAACATTGAATTACACTTAAGACAAATAAGCAAAATTCTATGAAGGAAAATTATATTTTTAATAATACAATTACAATTGTGATACTATGTTTTTGATTTCCTAGTAGTGTTGAAAGTGTGTGAAAGTAAGTGTTATTTATACATAATATTTCGTTTTTTAAATACCTACCGCTTATTGCCGTATAATCTGATTATAAGTATATTATGGAAAATAATTATATACCTAGTATTATTACTCTTATTTGTAATATTTTTATAATATTTACTTAAGCAGATGTTCATATAAATTTGACAATACTGATAATTTGTAAGGATTTCGTTTTAATAATTCTGATAGAATTGGCATCTTTTAAAATAAATATAAAAAAAAGGTATTGACAATTTAATTGTTTTTTTTTTTTAATTAATGGCCTGATTTTGCGATGATAGGAAATAATCTGCCAGTGTCACGTATAGAAGAAAAGACGCGAATGATAAGAAGTAAACTTTAAAGGATATTATGAACTAATATATGTATATATGATAGTGGATGTACTGATTCAAACACTAAAACAAACAAACGTTTTATAAGTAATGTACAAATTAAAACAAAAATTTAAAAAACACACAAATTGATGACAACTATAACTTAATGTGATTATCTACAATAAATTTCACCAACTTTTGAATGAAAGAACTCAAAACTAAAGCTAATATACGAGGAAGGATAGAACTTTCTTCCAAGCCACACTCACAAAGAGAATTATCTTTAATCTCTTTAAAAAATTGTGTAAATAAACTAGTACTAATTTAATTATGTAAAATCTCTTAAGTTTTAATTTGTAAATATTCAATTTAATTAAATATTGATTATCGCGAAAAGCTTATGATCATATAAATTGTGTATATATATATATATAATAATAATAATCCGCGAGCGGGTCGCCACTAAGTATATAACATCGTTGGTTATCATGCGTCACTAAGTAAATTAATTTATTTCAGAACTTATTTTAGTGAAATGGGTGATGCATTACGCAAGCTTTGTTCACCATCAGGCGTACAGGCCGTTGGTTCAGTTCTTGACAGAGTCATCTCACAACCAAGTAGCGAAGATCATACTGTTCTTTATAAGTTAGCAGATTATAAAAAAGGTAAAAATATAAATTATTAGTCTTAAAAATTAACTAAACAGTTTTGGCCATAAGTACAATTTTTTATGACAATTATACAAGTATGTGTACAATTTTAGGAGGATTATTGCTAGAAACATACACAAAAGGTGGCATGGCATCAGCCGAGAAATTAATAAGGGAAGAATTTGCAGCATATATGTATGCAGGAGGTCGAGGTCGAGTTATAAACAGGGCTGAATATCTGCGATGGAAATTTAGGGACCAAGAACAGGTAGTTATTTTTTTTTGAGCTACATGCACATTGCATGATAGGCAGAGAGAACCTGGTAACCTAGTGTTAAGATAATACGTTCCCTCTTAAAACTCCGTTCCACACTTTCCGTCGAATTCTTTGGGCATTGTCTGTTTAGTGGCAGAACTCAACGGCGCGTTTTGCCTTGTCACTAGAACGAAGAAATAAAAATACTAAATCCGAATGAGAATCAAAACCACAACCATCGCGTTTGCAATCATCCGTTTGTGCGCCTGCAGCCACGATGGCCCCAAAATCAGTATTCAATCAGTTCATTATATCTATATAATGAGGGAAATAAAAAGTTAAGAAAAAACCTATATTAGGTACATGATAATATGGACTAACTTTTAGGTAGTTCTTCCTATAGAAGCATCGTTATCCCCTCATGATCCTCTAGCGAAATGGGAAGACCATACTGCCTGCTGGCAAATGACTTATCGTGGTGCACTCGGGGAGTCCCTGTTACACGTTCTTATCATTTGTGATACAAAGGTGAATAGATAACAATAAATATATGTACCTAAATAATATTATCGGTTTTGGGTTTTGTTAGGATTTGTATACATTTATTTTAGATACACACTCGTCTAGCAAGGACTCTTGTGAAGTGCTTTCCAAAACTTTCACTAGATGTTGTCGAAGGTGAAGAATACCTTGGTATGTCAACTATATTGAAAATAATAAAATACTGAAATCCGATTATACTAAAGTATTTTGATTATTATTTTTCGATTCCAGGCGCAAGCTCTTTGCATTTAGCCATTGCATATAGTAACAATGAATTGGTCCAAGATTTAGTCGAGGCTGGAGCAGATGTCAGTCAAAAAGCCATTGGTATAATTTATTCGTGTTTTAAAATTTATAATATTTTCTTATGCATATCTAATCTAAGTATCTAAGGGATACTAATATAATATATAGTTGGACAGTTTGTTGGTTGAACACGCTCATTAACTACCGGTTTAAATGTTTAATTTAAAAACATATTTTTTGTTCAGGAAGCTTTTTTCTTCCAAGGGACCAACAGCGAGTGCCTCCTGCTCGACAGACAAATTACGAAGGTCTTGCCTATTTGGGAGAATATCCGTTGGCCTGGGCCGCCTGTTGTGCTAACGAAGCGGTGTATAATCTCCTTCTCGATTCTGGAGCAGATCCTGATGCTCAAGATTCTTTTGGAAATATGATACTTCATATGGTTGTAGTGTGCGATAAATTGGTAGGATCTTTCCTTTCTTTGAAGTTTATAATGGCCGTTGAAGAGTCTCTTATTTGTATTAAACATAACTTTTAATATATAAATATATGGTTAAGTTTTTGTTTTTAGGATATGTTTGGGTATGCTCTCCGACATCCTAAGTTACCAGCGAGTAATGGTAGGCAAAACAAGACTGGCTTCACTCCCCTCACGTTAGCATGTCAGCTGGGTAGAGCCTCTGTTTTTAGAGAAATGTTGGAGCTATCGTCCAGAGAATTCTGGAGATATTCTAATATTACTTGCTCGGCGTATCCTTTGAACGCTTTAGACACGTTGTTACCAGACGGTCGAACTAGTAAGTTTTAAATTGTGCAATATGTCGATGAATCCGTCGCCCTGAACTTAACTGTAACTTAACTGATAGAAAATAATCCCTAGTGTACAATATGCAAAAGTTCAGAACATCTTACTTCAAGGCGGGTAGGGCTCGTCGGATCTCGTCGTCGCCAAACCGAAAATCTCGAGTTTTTAATATATGTATATACCTACCTACTATACCTCTCTTCCTAATTACGTAGGTAAAACAAATAGATGATTATCATACTGTACTAATATTTAAAATATTCACCAGATTGGAATTCTGCGCTTTTTATTATTCTAAATGGAACAAAACAAGAACATTTAAACATGTTAGATGGTGGTATCATACAAAGGTTGTTGGAAGAGAAATGGAAAACGTTTGCGAGGGTATGCTGTCCTTTGCGACATATTTTTTTGCTCCAATAGACCATCTACTTGATATTGGCATTCTTATTTTCAGACTAAATTCCTAAAACGTCTTCTTATACTCATGCTCCATCTCCTTTTACTCTCTGTATCCGTATATCTACGACATAGCAGTTTGGAGGCTGACGCTCACCCCAACTGGGGTCTTGAAGTAGATGATGCAAGGAGTGGTATACGATTATCTACGGAGTTAGGCACCATAATAAGTACATTGTGCTATATTATTTTGCAGCAAGGAGATGAAATTAAAAATCAAGGAGTCATTGCTTATATTAAGCAGTTGGTAAGCTTATAGGATTTTTCCCATTTAATCTTCTCTGAATTTGAGCTAAGATTTAAAAGTTATACATTCATAAACATACCGAAGTCTATTGTTTGTTATTGAAATTAAATGTTTTTATATCATTATGTTAATTTTAGATTCACGAACCTGCAAAATTTATATTCCTGGCTTCTAACATTCTGCTCCTCGCGTGTATTCCAGCACGTTTGAGTATTCAGACGTCGCTCGAAGAAGGAATTTTAATATTTGTGCTGCCAGGTTCTTGGTTCTTGCTCATGTTCTTTGCTGGGTAAGGCATAAGTCCTTAGCAATTATCTTAATATGTCTCTTTATTCTTCTTTCGGTATAGGTTTAAAGAAAGAATAAATAAAATTTATAATAGAATAATAGAATATTTAACAATAATATTTTTTGTTTTCAGGGCAGTAAAATTAACTGGCCCCTTTGTAACGATGATATATAGCATGATTACTGGCGATATGTTTACTTTTGGTATTATTTACTGCATCGTACTCTTTGGATTCTCACAGTCATTTTACTTTTTATACAAAGGTATAATGATGTCAATAATTATAATATTATTTTTAATTACTTTTATATATTATTTAGATTTCATAATTATATTTCTGTTCATTTTCACAGGATTTCCAAATGTACAGTCAACTTTATATTCTACCTATTACAGCACATGGATGGCTCTGTTTCAAATCACTTTGGGAGATTACAGTGTAAGTATTCACTTAAACGTTTATATTGTTTTCATTATTACCCTTACTTATTAAAAATTATTTGCCATTTAAGATGACAAATATTCTTATATTGCTCGGAAAAAGAAAAAATAACATATGTATATCTACATATAAGATTTGTAAAAGTTACATATATTATAACTTATACATAGCCATACCTCGTATGGCTAGCAAGCCTGTTTAAATTTATTCTATAAGATAATTAGTTTTGTAGCTATTTATTATCTTAAAATCTTTCTGTCACATTAAAAATAGATAATATCATGGAATTAGGGAATGAGGCCAGTCTTAGCGGAAGGACCACTCGAAGAAATTAAATATATTATTTATTTAATTTATATTCTAATTTCTTCGCTGTGATGGCGAGGTAAAGCTCGGCATTGGATTCTGCCACTCAACAAGCAACACCTCCAGAATTGGGCGTAAAATGGGGAACGGAGTGTTTAAACACTAAGTTTCCTCTGCTTACCCCGCTGTGTGCGGGATACAGCATGAAGTTGATTTTTTTTATTAATAATTTGTTACAGTATTCAGATTTAGGGCAAACAACATATCCCAATCTTGCAAAAACGGTGTTCGCACTATTCATGGTCTTCGTCCCCATATTGCTGTTGAACATGTTGATAGCCATGATGGGGAACACGTACGCTCATGTTATCGAACAGTCTGAAAAGGAGTGGGTGAAACAGGTAAATTAGAATGGACAAATAAATAAAATTAAGTTTTTATCTATCTACAATTTGATGCCGATAAAAGATTTTACAATATCAATGCTTCTCAACCTATTTACATGAAAAATTTAAATCGATATATCGGTAATAAAAAAAATATAAAGAGATGTTAATTATATAATTGTCAATAATAATATCTATAAATAAAACAGTGGGACGAATATTTTGGTTCTTTTGAATGCAATTGATATGTCTTAGTCTTATTATTATTTTACAAGGTTGCGTTTTCATACGGTATCTATATAGTCCTATCGACCTAGGGTGCCAAGTTCTGTGCTCACCTTGGAAAAAATTACAGGTTAAAGGACAGTACAGGTAGTATTTGAGACAAGATACCTGGATAATAAATAAAGATAGTAATAAAATACGAGGTTTTTCCTATAATTATATATCTCTGACCAATTAGCATTGTTAAGAAAAGAAATTTAATTTTATGTTGCTCCTCTGATATGTTTATAAATATTTTAGTGGGCTAAAATCGTAGTATCATTAGAAAGATCAGTATCACAAGAAGACGCACACAGATATCTTCAAGAGTATTCTATAGGCCTCGGACCTTCTGATGACCCTCGATATGAGCAACGTGGGGTAATGGTTATCAAGAGTAAGGCTAAGACCAGGGCGAAGCAAAGGAAGGGAGCACTCTCTAATTGGAAGGTAAGTGCAAAATGTTTTTTGGAAATCTTTATTTTTCTATATTTCTTGACTAGAAATATTATAGAATTTATGAGGCGCGACGATTGTGGGTCCGATCCCCACTCGAGAAAATGAAATGTTTATTTACATTTATATTTCTTCGCTCCTACCTACCTACTTGTTTCCGTTTCTCATTTAAACCACCACCACTATGCATTCCCAGACATCTTAAGGGGATTGTTGAGACAACTATTTATATCAACAGTAAATTGATAAAGCCCATCTTATCGGTATGCAAATCAGCAGTCTGTGGCGGGTCAACCCGAATCAGATATGTCACAGATGCACATAATATAAGTGTTTGATTTGCAAACAATAAGTAACAAAAAAAATATAATTATTTGTAGCGTGTAGGAAAAGTGACAATTACAGAATTGCGTAAACGTGGTATAAGTGGGGAAGAGCTGCGACGCCTCATGTGGGGACGCGTGTCCATTTCTACGCCCACAAAACCACCTTTGCCGTAAGTAATGAATTGACTTTTAAAAATATGTAACATATTTATACGCGGCGTTGAGTTCTGCCACTCAACACGCAATGCATCCAGAATTCGGCAGGAAGTGGAGAACGGAGTGTCTTAACACTAGGTACCTTTTGCCTACCCTGCTGTGTGCGAGATACAGCGTGAAGCTTTTTTTTTATGGTAAAGGACACGGCAAACGAGCGTTCGGGTCACCTGATGGTAAAAGACCAAGGAGCCACAGGTGCGTTGCCGGCCTTTAAGGTGGGGTTGGGCACCGGGGCCCGGCATTACTTAATGTGAAACGCAGTGGTAAAAGCCACTACTTTACGCCGGTTTTAAATCCTGGGGGTGGTATTAATTCGGTCAAGTCTGCCCATGCGTGTAGCCATTACTGGCGACGTGACTCTACCACGCGTACTTTAGTCGCCTCTTACGACACCGACAGTACCAGTGTGATCCTATTCTAAGCCGGGATCACACGACTGACTTCACCAGAGCGAAGAAATAAAAACATAAATATTTTCTCAAATTTTTTTACATTACTAGATAGTAGTTAATTATCACATTGTTACTCTTAATACGTCTATATATTTTAAATAAAAAAGACATGGAATTTACTGTCAATTTACTCTTACCTTGTATTATATGAAATAATAACAATTATTCAAATCAATTCATAAAAATATGTAAGTTTTCATCTACGTTTTCTTATGATTTATAACATAAAAGTAAGTATCGCCCTTAAACCGACCTTACGGACAATCTCTTTGTTTCGATTTACATAATATATTACATACTCGTATATATGTACAATTCTTAAAACAGTTGTTTGATTTCAAAATAAATTTAAGAAGGTTTTTTTTTGTGTAACTATAATATATTTATTTCACGTTATAGCTGCGTACCTCCTCCTGCACAAGTGGCAGAGGGCCCAAGTACGGGTGTAGGACCGGCGCTGTCATCTGCTCTCAACGTTATGGCCTTTACACACGATCTAGATCTCACGAAAAGTGAGTAGTTTAACATGAAAATCATGTACTATACATATATACGTATTATATCGAGTATCAACATTTTAAATGAGTTTGAGTTCTGTTACTCAACACGCAACGCCTCCTAAATTCGGCAGGAATTGGGGAACCGAGTGTCTTAACACTAGGTTCCCTCGGCCCACCCTGATGTGTGCGTACAGCGTGAAGCTGTTTTTATTATATATCAGTTTTAAGCTATTTACAAAACAACTGTTCTAACAGAATTCATTTATACAAATTATCTTATAAAAATATTTTTAATTTATTTAAAAAGATTTCATTACGCTGCCACGTAATAATTCTGTAGATAAGCTATTAAATAAAATGATACTTAATACTAAAACCTAATAAATAAAAACAATCAATATAAAAGATTCTTCTTCTAAAATAAGGGTAGGTATTAGGAAAAAATTATAATCGTACATATAGTTGCACATTAAATAACAATTAAAATGAAGTAAAATAAAACAGATAATTAATTGCGACTGTATTGGTAAAACTTTACACAAGATCTAGATATCACGAAAGGAAAATAGTTTAACATGAAAATCATGTAGGTACTATATACGTATTTTATCAAGTATTATCCCAATACTCGCCCATGAGCGCTTAGTTGATAGTTTTTTTCGTATTTTCAGCAACGGAAACTAAAAAACAACCAACTCCAGATTTACTTGTGAACGGGCAAACACCCAAGGTCCTGTCGACACAGAATCAGACAGTAAATCAAGCTTCATCAAATCTTGTAACAACTAAGCCAACTAAATCAGATTTAGAAGTTGGATTAAGACAGAACGTGCCAGCATCAGAACAGGTCAAAATGTCCGGGGAAAATGATCTTAGTCCACCATCACAGAATGAGTTTCTAGGTATCAGCTTGTCATCGCAGGACCTTCAAAAAACACAAAATGTTAATACGCTAGGTAATATTTCAGATCGTCCTTACGCTATCGATATAATTCAATGCTTTATAATATTATATTTGAACAATGTATTCGTAGTTATAAGTCATACAGTCGTGTGAATGTGAAAAATTGATTCAGTTAGTACTGGAAGTCCTCAAACGCTACTACTCTCAGACACTCAACATATCGAGACATTAATTCTTGAATATTGGATGGAAAATGTAGAACGGAGTGTTATATTTACCATATGCAATGCAGGAAATAGCGTGAAACTGTTTACAACCTTTAATATTTTATTGAGTAAATTTCAGGTATTTTCTTTTTAATTTTTTTTCTAGATATCATCGATAAAATATACAGGGATTATCTTCATGAGCTCGTCACAGTTGAGCAAACGCTAGGCTCCGATAGTCCTGAAGTGAAAAGGTTAGCTGAACAGGCAGCGGACTTGAACGATGTGCCAGAAACTGACTTAAATATATCGGTGAGTAAATTTTTAATTTTTTTTAACTTAATGTTTTGCCTTTATTTAGGTAATGGAGATGTTTTTAAATGAGATTGGTTTAAACCCCCTAGCATATAAAATATAACGAAAGAAAATATTTATTGCTTGATCTTACGATATAAATATAAGATTGACTCTATTTTCTTATATATTTACTAAATTTGCTAAGACGACAGCCAAGTCAGCCCGTTTAGTAGTAGCGGGCGCGGTGTCCGGATTGTTCGGTGTGGCCGCGGACGTGCCACCGCCGGACTCGTGGCGGCGCGAGCGGCAGGAGCATACAGACAGCGACCCTGTACCAGGTAGGAATTTGCTTTTCTTAAAGATATTGAATTAAATGTCACAATAAATTATAATTAGGTATATCGCAAAATCATTTTAAGGTTAAGAATTTTTTAAAATAAAAAATGAATTGTAAAATTAATATAAAAAACTGAAATCTATCTTTCATTATATATCATTATGAATGTAGCATAAAAAGTTGTATAAAGTATATATTATAGACACAGTGGTGCTGGGCAAAGCGGCGCGAGCACGGAGAGCACGCTCCGCGTCGCGACGGGCACCTCCGCCACCGCCTCATCTTTACGTGCCTGCCAGGCAAGTTATACTTCGTATACTTAATGTATATTTTTTTGGCTTCATAGTTCTACAAATATGGTAAGAGATATGATCATAGAGAACACCACCACCACCACAAACTGTCATTTAGTCACTATACTACAGGTCTAATCATGAATGATAATAGTAATGTAAATGATTTACAGATCCATGTACTTGGTTGCTTCTGAGAGCAGTGCAGTTGAAAGCGATGTGCCTCTGGAGGATAATTTGAGTTCTGAAAGTAGCTCGTAAGTCATTTTATACTTTATTTAATGATTTATGATCAAACATTTTTTTGGGTTCACACTGTATCTCTAGCGAGGTGGCCAGAGAAAATGGAGTGTCAAACGCTAGTCTCTGCATAACTCTTTGGTATTGACCAATGTCATCAACGTCTTCGGAGTGTCGGAGAGCAGGTGTTGAGTGACGAAATTAAACGCCGCGCTTTAACTTTTAATCAGAGCGAGAATGTTAACATATTTTCGGTAGCCTTTTAAATCAGTTTGATTGTAATATTATTAATTGTAAGTTAGTATTTAGATCAGTTCAAGCTTTAATATTTATAAGTTTATTTTAGTGCAAACGACGGACGGCGCGACAACAGAATGCGGGCAGCTAGACCACTATGTATCCAACATGCAACAGGGCAAGCACAAGTTGAACACTCGCTTTTCGTTGTTGGTAAGAATAATTATTTGACCTCAATGCATGATTCATAACTTTTAAAATGTATGTACCTCCCATTGAAATTGTTTTTAAAAAATAAGGCTAGTTCAGAAATGGCCAATACTATACTTCTATAAAACATATTTTATATGTTGATTATTCAAAAGTTTGTAATACTAGTAGAAAGAGCTAAAATCCGTTATGGTCTTAGAAAATATCTAAAATTTGATGAAGACAAATAACGGAAAATAAAAATAATGAAGACTTACAATTTAATAAAAACAAATAAACGTTAACTATCATTGCTTGCAAATTAAAAAAATATCTATGTATAATATAAGATATAGACGGCGTTAATTAATAATTTTGATATATATTTTCTTATATTATAAAATTTTTATTTCCATGAAGAAGGTCCAGGAAGCGGCGGTGAAGTAGAAAGTGCACCAATTCAAAAGTCAACAGAGAAGAGAAAGCGACCAAAAACCGCTAGATCTCGTCGCAATAGGTTTAAACTTTTACCTTTATCAAATCGAATATCAAAAAATATAAAGGGTTAATTTTAATAATTTGTGTAGTGAAAATTGTGATTTATTAAAACGCAGAATTTGTTTATGTTTAATAACTTTGAATTTTGACCGTATGGCAACATTTTTAACAATTGTATTGATTATATTTAATCTTTGTTCAAGATTCATAGTATGTACTAATTAAATTAGAAAATGAGCAAATTGATGAACATAAATCCGTATCGGATTTATTTTATTGCTTTGGATTAAATATGTAAATGAATCTGTAACACAATAACCCCCCCCCCCCCATCTCAATTTCTGAATGAAAAAGTAAAACTAAGTTATATAACCTACATAAAGATTTAAAATATAATCTATTTGATTTATTAAGCTTTTAGAAGCTTGTTCAAGGATGGAGGTTCATATCCTGTATCAGTTTTTTCAGAAGTAAATAATATCGTAGTATGCCAATTTGAATTTGCGTTATGTATAATTTTACATGCGTATTCAACTTGTGTATTTGTTCGTTTTAGAGTTTCTCCGGTTTTAGTAGAAACAGGCAGCCCATTAGAGCCCTGGGCTACAGCATCGTTATCTCAACTGTCGAAATTGATAAGATCTTCCAGCGGCTCCTCACATTCAGCATCTTCGCGCGAGGCAGAAGAAAATGCATTACGAAAATATTAATTAAGTAAACTACTATAGTACAAGTTCTCAATATTATATAGTTTATGTGAAATAATCATATTATATATTTGTATTTACACAATTTGTTTGCATGTAATCATAATAATACATAAATAAAACTACGTTTCATTTGGCATTTTTTATTTCAGATCTTCGTTTATTCGGTGAAAAGAAATAAATAGTTTAGCACAAATAAAAGAGATAAATGAAAGATAAAAAAAAAATAATAGGAAAAATAGCTTTTTTCTGAAATTAAGTTTAGTTAACACTATAACTAATCGAGTGAAATTTTATAAAATAAATTATGGGTGGTTATAAATGTATGTTTAGAATATATACTGTGAATATTTACTTATTTGTACAAAAATAAGTAGAATTTTATTGTTTGGAACTTCAGAATTTTTTTATCTATGGTCATGGCGAAAATGGCGCCAAATTTATAGGCGATGGCATAGAAGTCAAAATCTCTTATTTATTAAAATAGATTGCAATTTAATATTTTAAACCTTATGTATAAGTACTTAAGACACCACATGGAATATTTTCAATTTATTTTATATTAGTATTATTCAAGTTCTAATTTTGGTCAAAATAAAATTATGCATATAATAAATTAATGTTAAAAATAACGTATATTCAGAATATCAGTCCCTCGTTTAAATATTTTTATTGTGACCAAACAGTTTTAAGTGTCATTCGGAAGTGTCATTCTGAACTTACCAATACCTCGTGTCGCCGCAGTCGTATACTTATGCATTCTCTCAATCGCGGCAAATTCTTTCCTCAATCGGCAATCCGAGTATCAACTCAAACTTCTTTAACGATATGCTTTTTAATATTATAGCTTCTGTCACCTTCAACAGATCGACACAGTGAAGACATGTGATATATCACAAAAATGAAATATTATGCAATAAATACACGAATAATATTTAAAAATCATCATGATAAATAAAAGAAACAACAATGTAAAGACATGTGAGTAACGCAAGTGTTCATTATAAAAATAAATAAATTCAATCGTTATAGAATTCAAAATTATGTAAATGCACATGTAAATATTAAGAACACACCCAAAAACTGAAATGTCATCATCATAATCATAAGTGTAAATATCACGCGTTTCTTCCAACATCATTGTAAAAAACCCATTTATGTCACATAATAAAAAATAAACAGAAATAAATCACAGAGGAAAATCAGCATTGAAAAAAAAAAACAAAATATATAATAAAAATAAAATCAAAAACGCAAGAAGTTTAAGTCAATGTATTATATAGATTATAACACCATTCGATATAGACCATACTGTATCAAATATTGTATGTACAGTACGGTCGAGGAGTCGTAGCCACTCTAAAGTAGCTTTTCTGATTTTTAGCGCGTTGTTCACTTGGGAACAAAATGAAAAATCAAAATTAAGAAGAATTCTAAACACATATCTGCGCATACACATCTCGTCGAACGTACTGCACGTCATACAAGGGACACTTACCTCAGGGGGGTCTGTGGAAAGAAGTTATAGATTATAAATAAAATGAACACTCAATCAATAAACATACACTTTATATCTTAACATTAATACAATTGATCGGCGACGCCCCGCGCGTAGAACGACGCCACTCTCCTCGTCGCTCGCTTTACACCTAATTAATTACCGTAGTTATTTATAAAGAAAACAAAATCTTATATAGCTATTATTATTATTTCAATTAGTTATTCTAGTGAGCTGTCGCGTCACGACGTGCATAATCGCAGATACCTAACTTACATCTAGAACATATTTCGTTTGGCGACGTCCAATGTGGAAGTACTGACACACGTCAGGGGATTTTCATAAATTGCGTCACACGTTAAGACAACGTCCACGAAACGTAACATTGGGTGACAAGGAGTGGATAGGTTCCTAAATATCGTGACATTACGTTTCATAATAGAATATATCGAAACTTCTGTTTTAATCTAATAGTTTTTAGGTGAACTTGCAAAATATGTGGTGTCACACTAGACAGGGGATCGCCTCCTACCTAGTGTGACGTCACAATCTTGTCAGTCACGTGACGTAATTTATGAACAGTCCCTTATCTCTGTTCAGTATTCGTCGTCTTATTACAAAATAAACATATCTCGTCAGCCGTTTGTATGTTGCGACATTGCATTTACCTCGCTCGAGTCCCCGCAGCGGCGAATCTCGTTTATCGCTTTCGCTTCGCTCTTATAGCTCCTTCCGATCAGTGTTACATCGTTATAGGCAGTGTGGCATTCTAAGTTAAACCTGGACAAACTGGCACAATCGTCAATATTGACATTATACAAACATTACATATTACGTTATGAAAATAATACAATAAAAACGTATACACAGTGCAATGAAAATACGAAAGTACCACACGGCCGTGAACATTATATATCATCAAGAAGCGGAAGTGAAAATAATCTCATACAAATCGTCGTTAAACTTCGTCGCGGAACCCACAAGAAATAAATGATATGTGGCCGGTAATAATAATAATTAAAGACATACAAAGACAGACTAAATAAAACATATATAAGGTGCGTAGTTATTTATTGTGGGTCGCAATCGCGTGGTGTATCTTATACAATTATATTTATTTAACTATATATGTATATATCGGAGAGGTATCTTCTGGGTCGTTTTGGAGGTGTGGCCGGCGTCTGGAAGCATAAACAAACAAAAATGGCAAAAATTGTTAACCACAATGGTGGTAAGTGCAGTTAGCGTCGACGGCACCAGCACTGGCCGGCTAAGTATATCTGCAACACTACACACACTACACACACTACACAAAATGTTTTCCTACCATCAATCGAACTTATATAAATAAATAAAATTTCATTTTTTTTTAAAATAAAAATTACAAATATCATGCAAACTGAAAGAGAATTGGATAAATTATATCATGCACTTTATATAACCAAATCCCTGCAAGATAACATTTTTATGAGAATCGTAAAATAACATGTAAAAATATTAGAAGTAAGGTGTAAATTTAAACTATATAACTACAACGGCACATGTCAAATAATAGTGCGCCCAAGTTATGGACTAATCATTATAAAAAATAACACATCTTACATTTAAAATACAACAGTATGTAACATTTTTATTAAATAAAAAATTCATAATTATATACTGTAAAATAAACAATTTGAAATGTACAAGTATAATAAGTAACATGGTCATATAAATTATATATTATGTTAGTGCTTTTATAAATTCTACAGCCACTAGATAATATATGTGACTTTCTAAAAAGATATTAAGCATGTTTAAATAATATGCCAGCTGAAAATAATAGAATGAAAAAATGTGCTAAATAGAGATTCAAAGGTTTTACCAAATAATTTCTATTAAATACCTTTTATGACTCTCTCCCAAACTAAATTTAGAGCACCGACTTTTAAAATTTAACAACAATAAATACATATATAATGATTCATAGCTATAATAAATACAACGCAGTACCAACACACATTAAAATACTTAATTTCATAAAATTACATAATGACTAAGCACTACATATATATCTATACGACTCTACACACTCTACTGAAGAAATGTATAAACAAATATATAAAAACGCACAGACAATAGAGATAAAAATATAGCTTTATTCACTATGTCCAACGAGACATAGTATAAAGCGTGAAGGGGAAAAAGCACAGATAAAAAAAGAACAATTTAAATAGAACAGATAAAGCAAGATGATACAAAAAAAGACAATAACACAACTCACATTCATTGATGTTGCGTGTGCTCGGGCGCGGGCGGCCCGGGGTACGGGTAGGGGTAACCGGGGTACACGGGCTGGTACCCTCCGTACTGGCTGTACTGGGGGGCCACGTTGTTGCCCGGCGGGGTGGGGTTTGGCGGTGTCGCCTGCGCGGCCGGCTGGGGAACGGTGGCCGGTTGTTGTGGCTGTTGCTGTCGTAATTATTTTATTATTTAGCTTTAAACACGTTCCGTGCCACGGCAATTTTTGATGATTTTCCATTCAGGCCGCGTGTGGCGCATACGACCCACACTTTAAAGATTTTAAAAAAGTCGTTTCAGACGTATATTTTACACTGTTTCAATACTGCAAAGCTATAATTAGCAGGAAAAAGGGTTAAATTTTAATATGCATAGACAAAGCAATAAATATAATTTTCAATTAATTATTTTAGCAATCATAAGGTCTAACGTCAAAGAGTCATTTGTTTTTCAATGAGAATTGCAAGTGACCTGAACGGAAAGTGCAGCGGGGGTAATACGCCCCACATGGCATGGAATGTGTTGAATAATCCAACTAAGCAAAATTGGAAGTACAAAAGCTATTAAAAATAACGTAATCAAATTAATATATAGTTCCGCCGCTGAACGCGCAAATAAATAATAACTAATTCCTATTAATATAATATATAACTAATCCTAATATATATAATATATAACTAATTCCTATTTTGTGTAACAGATCCCATATTTCCATATATTATAACAATAACAATTAAACAAAAAAAAACCATAATTGAATATCCAATATAATCACGAATACAGAAGTTATATAGATGATAGCTCACCTTAATTTTGATCTGCGCCTCGATGGCCTCGGCCTCCTTTATCTTGCCGATGCTGCGGTAGTACTCGGCCCATTGAGCGCTATAGTCGGCGGCGGGCGCGGGCGACGCGGACTGCGCCACGGGCGCGGCCGGCGTCGGCGTGCTGGGGGCTGGAGCGCCCGCTGGTAAAGTACGAATATAAATATTTATTAATTTAATCTATATAGACGACATTACGTTACATCCTTAGCAATAAATAAGAAAATTATTTTCTCTTTATCTCGTTGTTCTGGAAAATATATTCAATTTTTTTCTGCTTCACGCTGTATCCCGTGCACAGCAGGCTAGGCAGAGGGAAACCCCACTTTCTCCCGAATTCTGGAGGCATTGTGTCGAGTGGCTGAACTCAACGCCGCGCTTTGCCTCGACACCAGAGCGAAGAAAATGGAAATATAAACGTAAATAAATATTTCACTTCCTCGAGTGGGAATCGAACCCACAACCGTCTCGTTACAGTCACACCCTTGTACCACTGCGCCACGACGGCCTGATATATTAAATTTGTGCTATGAAAATATATGCAATTAGTTTATTTTTAAAGACAATAAAAAACCAGAAACTAAGTGTCTTGAAATACAATTGCATGTTTCTACATAAGAATATGAAATTAAAAAGATTTTAATTAACACAATAGTATTTACAATTATAGTACTAAGTATCTTTGTGTGGGCCACAATGTACAATTTAACAATTTGCATCCACTGTTGACACTTGTTTCATAAGCAGATTAATTCTACAAAATAAAAGAACAAAAAAATAATTTAAAGATTCATTTAAAAATAATTTCAAAATATATATTTAATATCAACAACATTTGTTGGTGATATTAAAGATGCAACAACAAGTATGAAATTAAAAAGTATAACATTACCTTGTTGCTGTTGGTGCTTAACCTGTTCCACTGCATCAGCTTCCCTCATGAGCCCTACAGATCGGTAATAGTCTACCCACTGTTGAGAATAGTCTAGTTGGCCTGTCGCTGGGTTTATTTGGACTTGTTGCTGTGAGTATAAATAATTATTTTATGTAATTTAATTTTTATAAATTATTTTATACAATTTTTTCAGCTCCACACTGTATCTTGCATAGTATACCTGTGGTTGATGTTGTTGTTGATGATGCCAATGAGGATTGTAACCCCAGGCTGGAGGTCCGGGTGCTGGACCCCCACCTCCTCCCCTGTAGTAATCAGTTCCGTCGTTGCCGTTCCCGTTACCGTTACCATTACCGTTGCCGTTACCGTTCCCATTGCCGTTGTCTGGGATAAACGTCACTGGCTAGAATATAATGATTGCTTTATATTTTTTGTTACAGATACCAACAATTGTGGCAAATTTCACGATAGTAGTTTTGTAAACCTAGGAAATAAACATGACTTAAAAATATTCACGTTTAGAAAAATCAGCTTCTAAAAGTTGTAAATTTAATTTCCCATAGAAGGTAAGGAATTTTTATCTTTGAAGAGACAAATTCCCGGATCAAGTCCCACTTCTCAACACATTCTCTCTGTCCGTCCACCTAGCCATAGAGAGAAACAGACAAACTTAAAGAAAACAAAAAAAAAATCTGCTCACCATGCTGACTTTCTCCATAATAATTCGCTTGCAGTGCTCCACGGCCTCGGGGTGCCCGCGTATATAAAACGTACGGTTGTTGCGATCGTTGTTCTGCGCGCGACGGTCTAGTTCACAATGGGCGCCAGATTGGGCGTTTATTTGTTTGATTACTTCACCACCTGCATGCAGTATCATGTATAGAAGGAACAAAATTTTAAAATCTTACTTAATCATTAAATATAAATTGTTATATTATATTTTATATAATGCTTTTAAGATACGTTTTAATTTTTAAGCGTATTTCAATTGAAACCAGTTGTATAGTTTACTACTATAAAATTTTAAGTCTAATAAAGGACCACACTAAAATCAATTTATTATATTTCAAGGAAACATAGCTACCATTCAGATTTCTTAGTTTTATTGTTGGTGATGGTTGTTTTTGTGATATTAAAATATTCAATGCAAATTATTGTGAAACGAGTAGATGAGCTTGTGATGATGTCTGTTATTATTTACTGTCACAAACCTAGCGGATCGAACAAAGAAGGGCGAACTACCCACCTCTTCCTATAATAAGTCCACACTTGACGTTCGACACGGTGAAAGTGACGCGTATCTCCTGTCCCTGCGACTCGGGCCACTGCTGGAAGTCGCGCTCGCCGCCGTTCCGCGGGCCCGGCGGCCCTCCGCCCGTGGCCCCGCCCCCGCTTGTCGGGTTGCGGCCGCGGCCGGAGCGGATCGCCATCTGATAGGGATCATGTAAAATAAATACAAATTATACTACGTATCTAGTAAATACATCAGTTGAATGACAATAATAATAATTACATGTTTGATTTTGACGATTGTAATACTTAAATTAACTTAATAAATCGCAAATATTTAGTTTGATACGTTTTGAAAATCTCGACATTTCAACACTACAGTAGTCTGTGGTCACCGATTTTCTGCCGAATTCTGGAGGCATTGCGTGTGTTGAGTGGCAGAACTCAACGCCGCCCTTTGCCTCGGCACCAGAGCGAAGAAATGGAAATATAAACGTAAATAAATATTTCTCTTCCTCGAATGGGGATCGGACCCACAACTGTCACGTTACAGTCACACCCTTGTGCCGCTGCGCCACGATGGCCCGCAACTACACTGTACAATGCAATAACTTCTTAGTACAATGCCCTATTGTACTTAATTGATAATAAGAAATATTATTATAGTTTAATTTAGCTTCACGATTCTCGCACACTGACAAATAAATTATATCATTATTTTTGTCTGTTTAAATTCCAATAACATATTTCCTATACAAATATTAAACGAAAGATTTTCTTAAATTGAACACAGTAACTATCACTATTGAATATTAGACATTTATCTACAGACACAAAATAAAGCCTATATATATCATGAAGTTAACAAGAATGATAACAGATTTGATGTAACCCACTGTACCCGCGGGCATTTAGAATATGTCATGTGTCAACCACACAGGTAAAGCCACAGGTAAAAGCTACTCAAATCATAAAGTGAATAATTCAAACAAACATTATTGATACTTACATTTACGCTGGCAATTAAATCTTCAATCATTTGTCTGGCCTGATCCACTTGATGTGGCTTGCCTTGCAGGTAACATCTGTTAAAATTAAAAGATTGTTATAAATCTAATACATATAAATATATACACACACACACTCATACACACACACACATATATATATATACGTGTGTATATACATGCTAAAGTGAAGACATAATGGTAATTCATATCACAAAGTGGAAATCGCGACCGTTGTGGGTGCGATGACCATTTGGAAGAATGAATTATTTCTATTTTCTCGTTCAGGTGAAAAGACAAAGCAAGGTTGTTTAGTTCCCCTACTCAACATGCATAGTCTCGTAAATCTGGCGGAAAGTGGAATATTGCAGGAAGCTAAGTAATATATTAAATATATTTACCTCTTATCCCCTGGACCATCATCCCTTTCCTGGTGAAACTGGACCCTGCAGCCAGTCTCCGCTTGGATCTTCTTTATCATGTCACCTCCACGGCCAATGACGACACCCACGGCTACTTTTGGTACCAGCACCTGATTTATATTCATATTAATAAAAAGCTATTGAATAAGAAAATTACTGAGTGGTATTTATTTTAGTCAAAATTGTAGTAGTCAAGTTCATTACCGTACACTATTATCACCGTTCAAATTAAAAAGTTTCAATTAAGTTGGAACGATTTTCTCTTTTATTCTATGACGATTGTGAGTACATTGAATAAATAAATATGTGGAAGTTTTATACAAAAACATCACAAATTGAATAATGTTTTAAAAATAAAATTTAAAAAAATCATGGATAAATATGAATAACAATATATATGTACATACACATACACAGCTAAACAAACAACACACGTTAAATAAAATAATACAAACTTTAGATCTTCTACATACGAAACGAAAAATACCTTAATTTTAAATTTTTTCGTGTATAATTAATATAGCTAAATAATAAATAAAATATATATGACAAGACTGTCACATATAGAATATTATGAATAAATATTGTGTTTGATAATCCCGTTACCAAGTAATAGGATCATAACTAAATTATAATGGTATATTAATAAATGTATCAAGTATAGGCTATTTTAAATCGCGTCAATCGTTGTAATGTCACTCGTTAAACCTACAATTAGAGTTACAAGTATATAGTGTCTATAGTAATAGTAGATGGTGTCTAAGCTCTTAGTTATTTTTATTAAACGGTAAAACCGCACATAAAAACTAGTGCAAACCACCAATAAACGTTACCTCAGTAGAATTAGTAGCGAGTCCATTTCCCTGCTCCTGGGAGTATCCATCATCGTAGGGCCTGGAGCCGCCCTGCTGCATGTCCTTGTCGGCGAGCAGTTCGTATACTAACTGCTTGGCGTGCTCCACCTTGGATGGATCACCGGATATCCGCAGAGGTTTTTCCTAAGCATTTACAGTAGTTAGAATTTGTGTGTAAGTAGGAAAATGGAAAATCTTCATGCACTTCACGTCCAGTGTTTGAGGAGGTAGGAAATGATTACCCATCTGGTTATCAAAACTTGTTGTGTTATAAATGGCCCAAGTCTCCAAGTCGCAAATTCTAACCCATAGGAAACACACATTAAAAACAAACTCAGACTCAAAAGCATTGTACACAGCATCTAAAAATATAGGAAAAAAAAACAATTTTGAAGTTGTTAACTTAGAACAATGGTTGTAGGTTTGATTTTCACTCGAGGGATTGATGTATTTTCTTTTTCCTCATTCTGATAACTAAACACAGCACAGCTTTAGTTCCACCATGGAATACAGAGGGTCTTAACACTAGGCAAACTGTGTCTACTTAGCTATAGATGGGAAACAGGTTAATTAGTTAGTTTAGTTAACATAAAAAAAAACTTTATTTATACTTACATATTCTGTATTGGGTCCCTCTTGAATAACGACCATTTTGGCGCCAGATTGCTCTTGCAACTGCTTGATGGTTTTACCATTTTTGCCAATGATGAGACCCACTTTAGGTCCAGGTAACATTATTTCTTCCTGTTTGTAAAATATTATTTCAAAATTAAGGTGTATAGTCATTCTGCACATACAGATCTATATATTTGTAAAAAAAAAGGAATAACACGTCATTACTTTACCGAATGAGCATAAGAAGACACGCGCCAGCGTGCCCCGCCAAATAAGAGCCGAAAAAGTGTATTTTACACGAAACATTTCAAGCTACTTTTGTGCCCTTCATAACTCGTAAATCATTATCTCAATCATACCTTTTCTTAAATACATCTCCTAAAAAAGCGTGTCTAGTTGACTAGTACTTACTGATACTGTACTTCCACTTCTATTCATTGGTGGCATACCACCACCACCACCGCCACTACCACCGCCGCCGCCGCCGCCGCCGCCGCCACCCGGATTGTCTTGATGCTGAGGAGCATTCTCGCGTCCACGGTGATTCACTATTTGATTCACTAACTCCCTATTTGGAAATACCGAATTCCGTCTTAATAACTTAACATAGGTACAGAATAAAAAGTAATCCACAAACTTGACCACTCAGCAACATATTAAAATATTTAATTTTAAAATACATATACATACATTCACTTAATACATATATTTATTCATTACAAATTATTATATTAGCATTGTCAGTTTAGAATAAGAAGCATCAACTAATAAATACGAAACTCAGTTATGCCAAAGTATACCAAACTGAGGAAAAGAAAAGAAAAAAAAAAGACAAAAATACAAGAATGCCACAATAATAATTAAAGAATACAAATATATTCGACATAAACAATTCAAAACTGACAAACACATAATAATGTCTGAATTAAACCTTATAAAATATCGTCATAGTGTATCTAATCTAAAAAATTCACTGTGATTTGCACCTACATCGTAGTACATTTTGGCATAACTGGGATCGTATAATCGAACCGGCTACATGGTCCTTTAGCTTAAAGTACAAGCTATAAATGAGCTATAGTGTTGATCTTGATATGTACCTGGCTCTAGCTATAGCCTCCCGCGAGCCGGTGAGCGTACACAGCCGGTCGGGCTGGCCACCAGAGTCTGGCGCCATTTGTATCTTACAGCCTGACTCGGCTTGCAAACGCGTTATCTGTTCACCGCCGCGACCGATTACTGTTGGGGGATTTAACGTTAGACGGTTTTTTTTTTTGAGTATTTTTTACGTAATTAAAGAAAATATTTTAAATTGTAGATATAAAGGTCAATGACGAAATATTAATCGACATTATGTCAGATGTTGTTAATCAAGCTATTTAATTCATTGCACTATATAAGGAATTTATGACAAAAACAAATATTAACATTTATTGAAATATCATTTTAATTTCTTTTTTTTTTTAATAGTCACATGCATTTTTTTATATATTTGCTAATGTGACATAACGATTTTATATATTTATATATATCTATTTGACATGTGAGTGAATTCATACAAGCAGCTTTAGAGATTATGTAACAATCCAATTATGGTAACAGTGTACTCATGTATATGTGGATAATCTATCTAATACCTATGCAAATACAAAATGTATACAAAAAACTGTAATTAAATAATTCTTTTCAATTCAATCATTGACCATGCAAAGTGATTCTATAGAGAGACAAAAAAAAGCAACAAAATCTAATATACTCACTAAGTCCGACCATCTTATCAGGCACCCTAATATAGTCATTTATAGCCTGATCAGGCATCATGTTTGGAGGCGCTGCGGGCGGCGCGGGAGGTGCCGGGGCGTTAGAGACGCGCGCCGATGGTGCACTATGATTAAAGACAATACTTTTTGACACACTGAACTATTTTACTGATTTTTTTTTATTGCTGGACCAGTTATGCCAAAATGTATGGACCATTCACCGTCACAATGATTTGGGAATATCCCATATAACATTAAAAGTTTGTTCTTAAATATACTTTATGTATTAGGATGGAAACTGCCTAAACTTTATTTTATTTTGTACACGGCGATTAATCTGTCATAAATTATATATTTCATTGTTTAGAGATGTGCTTTAAATTATATATTATATTAAATAATATTAGCGAGCCCATACTAACTTGGGCCAAATATAAAAGTTTTATGCAAATTGTAGATTTGTGAAGATAAATTTAGAATTTTTTAGATACACTCATGTACAAATTAGTAAAATTCGAAGTGGAAAGTAGCTGGGGTCCCGGAAATATTTTAAAATGTAACTGCATTTGCAACTGTTTTATTATAATATTACTGTTTGTTAATTTTGTTATTATAGTCTAATAAATATTTATAGACTCTTTGGCTTTGCCTGTTTTATCTACACATACTTATTAATTGTTATAAATATAAAATCACCTTTGAAATTACTTAACTCTGTAGTGAAGACCATAAATAATTGAAATTTGCACATTTTGAAAGTATTTAGCAAATGCAATTGGGATGCAACTTAATTCTATTTTATGCAGCCTACTGTGAAATCATTTTCCAAAGCTTTATGTATGAATCAGATAAATAAAAAAAGTAATCATACTTTAGCACACTCTAAGCAAATTCATGTAAGTTAATGTAAAAAAAAAACATTTTAGAATCTATTTTTTTTTAAGTTTCATTTTTTTTTCAGTCTGACACTTTCACCCGCATGTATTGAACTTTAATATAAGTTGAATTAAAAATATTAATATCTAGCATAGAGAGAGAAGACCTATGTTATTAAGACACTATGCTTCACTTTCACCCTATTTTCAAGACTCAACTGAACATGCTTAATCTTTTTTAATATTTTAAAAGTGTTATTTTACGCTTTAAAAATTTAGGAGACATTGCATGTTGAGTTCTCCTACTCAACACGCAAAGCGTCCAGATTTTGGCATAGAATTTAGCATATGCTTAGTTTATTAGAACAAAGAAATAAAACTATTTTTCCTTTCGGTGACAATTAAAACAGTTCCCATTGTGTTTAGGTGACACTGCCCAACTGCTCCACTGCTCAGCTTTCATTATGTATAATATATTCTAGAAAGTCTGTAAGTGTAATTCATGTCTTCATACTCAAAATTACTC
Source organism: Heliconius aoede (assembly GCA_037355905.1). Taxonomy (NCBI): domain Eukaryota; kingdom Metazoa; phylum Arthropoda; class Insecta; order Lepidoptera; family Nymphalidae; genus Heliconius; species Heliconius aoede. Next base: position 531,864 of record JBAIZZ010000188.1, read on the forward strand.
TGTTTATTATTATAATGAAATCCATTTTACACACTTAAGTAGATAATTATTTGAGTATTAGAAATATTATTGTTAATTAAATCATACATTCTGTAATGAAAATAATTTTGTATAAATGTTACACAAAGAGCTATGTTGTTACAATGATTATGTAAATGTTTTTACAGAAAAATACCAAAATTATAAAGATAAAATAATTGAACATTGAAATGGCCTATATAATAATTATTTTTAGTTTATAAAATACTTATTATAAGTAAAATACAGTTTAATCATGAAATAATTTAGTTTGTTAATAACATTCTTATGACATTAAAAAACAGTCTCTTAAAGAAATTAAGCTAAATGTTTAAAATTTTATGAAATAAATGTGTAATAGTGTAGATTTTATAACCATTAAAGTATAAGAAGTAGAAATACATGAAATTGGCGGCGTTGTAATGATAACGTCGGTAATGCTATTTTAATTTAATTTTTACCTCATTGCTTGTGGTTGTGGTGGTTGAGATGGATAGGATTCAATAGACGCTAGTTTCTTAGCACTTGGTTCAGGTCCCTCTTCTAATGGTCTTTTGCTGCCACCACCTTCAATTTTAGCGGCAACCTATGAGTCACACGGAAATTATACTTTAACGTGCTTTTTAAAGTAATTTTAACACAAATCGTGAACATAAATAGTAAACTCATTAAACGATTTAAACAAAAGTAGGTTACCAAAAAGCTGAGTACGTCCAAATGATTTTTTGTTTGACAAGGAGGGTACGCTAATAATTTATGAATAGTTTGAAAGTAAATTAAAATAGATGAGAGGGCTAAGTGTCAAAGGAGGTACTGATTATGTAGATTATGGGTATCCGCTCACCAATCTAGCACGTTGTACAGCAGCCGCAAATCCCGCCGTTTGGCTATTATTTTGAAGCGTAGCCATAGAAGAATAATCACTCATGTTTAAATTAAAGCAACCATTCAACCGCGCAATGAGGCAGCCATTAAAACGAATCAAAAGACCCAAAAAATATTAAACTGTTGTCTCGCAACTACGAGAAAAGACGCGGACCATAAACAAAAGGAGTTTCACATAGATGTCAAAAATATCGGGGACGTGCATCATACGCAAAACAGTTACTAACCAATCGCGTCGCTTGTGAAAGAAAATGCTTTGCAACTATTGGTCAAATCACTATAGCTTTCTAATAAAAAAATAAAATTTTACCGCTTTACTCACAAAAGGCGTTATAAGTTATTTATTTCATATATCAGTATAATTAACTTGTATGTTATTCTAAAATAATATAAGAGTCAATGCAATGTTAATATAACTTTGAAACGAAGTTATCTGTTTAAAAGATCCATGCAAATTTGTAATATTAAGTTGTCTATGGTTTAGCGTTTTGATATTCCTCGCATTAGAAAAATTTTGCATCATCAAAAAATTTCTACTTATATTATTTGTTTATATAATGAAATTTGCTAAATATAATTAATAATATTTTTTTTTTCATTTATTTTTTCTATAATAATTTTAATATGAATATATAATACGACTAATGAAATGTATAGTAAATTATTTTACGCTTATAATTTAACATTCCCAAAATATATAAATTAAACTACTTATATATTTTAAATTTCAGACAAAATTTCATGTCAATAGTTAGTAATAAATATTGGAGTAAATCTTTTTCACTAGCAGTGCTTGCCACAAAACGCATATTTTTTTTCTATGTTGTGGGTGCGTGCATTTGTGTTGTCCGGTGTTTGAAGACGCTTGGAATTCGCTTTCAATTTCTTCATAGGAAAAATGTCGGGTGATACCGATAAAGCAAAAATCAGTGACAATCAGGTATAGTTGTCAATAATGTTTTTATATTAATTTTCTTTATATTAACGTGCATCTATTAAGGAGTTTTTTGAGCTGTGTAGTGGTGTTATTTCCGTGTTATATCACTAATGTTTGCCTGCGTCTCAACATGGCTGACAGAACGTTCGCTTCCCGCTAAACGCGGGAACTACGCCACGAAGGGTTGTGATATTAGTCAATAAATCGCTTTTAAAACTGTGAATGCCATCTTAATCAGTTGTCGAAACTGATTCTGATGCGATATTTTTCAATATTTCACATATTTCGCACCCCCGCCCCTTTGCATTTCGTTGCAGGGCCTTTGTTAAATGTGCACGATATAATATGACATTGATAGGAAATCCGCATGACCTTGATATTTTGTTTCTTTCGAAATTTCTATTCAAATATATCGTAAAATGATGTTATTCCACTGAGCCGTCACTTCGCGCCTTCTTATTTACGCTGCGAACGCGACGGGCGATGTAAATAAAACCTCAGAACCCAGACTAGGGGCCTTTATTGGTGACCTCCTTAGTTTTTCTTGACGGTTTTTTTTGCGTTTCTTACGAATCAACTTATGCGCAAATGAGGAATATTATCAAAATATTTCATGAAGAATTCATATTTTGATGTTATAAAAACATTTGACCTTAACATTAAAATTATATTTCGGGTAATATTCATACATAGTTGGTATGCATACATATCTATGTATACGACATAGACAATACGGTAGTATAGTATCAGACCAATGAACTTTGTGACTTAGACTTATAATAGTAAGGCTGGGAATCGCTTGGCGCTTCGAATTGACGCCAATAGAATCAAGGTGTACATTTTGAATTGATTGCTAACTTGATAAATTTTTGCATTTAGTATATTTTGCATTTTTTTTCAAATGTAACTGTCATTATGTAATTTAATTCTTATCTATTTTACTTTGTGTAATTTGCTCTAGCTTCCATATATCTTATTCAATAAATATAATTTGCTTAGAATACCTTAGAATTGACCTACAAAACTTTGTGTTACTTTTGTAAAATAAAAAAATCTGTATTAAACGTTAAAGATCTCATAGTTAAAATTGTAAAATGTTACAGAGAATATAAAATTTCTCATATAAATTATTGATATAGGATGAAGACAAGAAGTCCGCTGCTGGTGATGGGCAGACAACAGAAGATGAGTCATCACAGGATTCCAAGGGTGAGTCTGCAGTACCAGAGGCCCAAGGTAACGCCGATGTAGACATGGAACAAGCAGGTCAGAGTTTGACTAGTGTCATCACATTGTCACTAACTGGGGCTTTTGTGTCATATTTTGAATTTTATCCCAAAATTGGAAATGGAATTATTTGTTGAGACGCTATATTTTTGCACATATTATATATTGCTTATAGGACATAATTGATCTTATGTATATTTGCATAATTGTTAAAAATTCCACATCTAGCCTTTTAGCAAATAATTTACATTTCATAATTGTTATAACTGTGTTGTTGAAATAATAGAGTATTTGACTTTGTAGAAATATATAAGATTTCCTAAAGATGGGTAATGGATGGAAGAGGAAAGTATGGTAAAAACAAAAATGGTTTTTTTAAATTGTCTGTTAAACTTTTTTGTCTACATTCATTCATATTTAACATGATAATAATAAAAAAAATCTTTATATGTAGAAAGAACAATTAGACATCACTATGGTAACAAACAAGTTGACAGCTATGTAGCCTTTAAACATATACCATACATTATAATATTTACATTCACAAGTAGTCATGGAAATGAACTAACAAAAAATATTTTATTATTTAGATCAAAATATTGTTTCTAAATTTAATTTCTAAGGAATTTAATTTCTTTTTAGTCAAATACACTATTATTTCATGAGATTAAATTATCCATCTCACTTCAATAAGCACACATCATTTATACTTCACTTCAGAATTAACATGACGATATAGCATAACTTATTTGATATTGACATTTGTAACATGTGACCCATTTTAATTATAAATAATAATAAAATTCTCATAAAAAAAAATAAAGTGGCACCATTTTCATTTTATTCTGAGTGTGTATACTTTGTCTTTCGCTCTTTGCTAATTCATCGCTTATAAAACCTCATAGATAAACAATTCTGTAAATGAATTATAATTAAAAACAAAGTGCTTGTCTAGGATTTTCGTAGCCAAATAACTACGTCGGCAAACGCACGCGAAAATCGACAACGAAGTTAAGTCAATATTTTTTTTTAATTAAATACCTTTCATTTATATTCTAGTTATAGTGAAAATGACTTAACTGATAAGTTTCAAAAATATTTTTTTTTATGTTATAAATATATAAGCATATAGTTTGCAACTTTAACCCAAACAAAGATTGCCAGTTCAAATTTTTTTTATATGTATCCTCAAGTATTTATTATTTTTTGTAATTTAAAAAGACTACTAAAGTTTGGCTGTATATAATACTTGTTGAAAGACAAATATAAATAACCGTAAATTTATTATGTTACAAAAATTAAAACACATTCAACCACTACAGGTGAGAACAGAAAAAATATTAATATGTAGTTTTTAATTTAGTTAGTGTACATGGTGTACAAATTATTTGTGAAATGACGCAATACAACATTTTTGATTGCTATATCTTGTGAAAGAGAAGCCATCTTTCATTGAGCATGAGTGACGCCTGCCGTTCCTTCTGCTTCCTATTCAACGCCGCCGTATCTTCTTACTAGAAGAAACGATACTAATTCATTCCCTCAGATGGAAATCGAATCTACACCCGTTGCGTTTGTATTCACATGTCACCCTTACTCCATATTAATATTCCCCAAATTTGTATTCGAATCCACTTGCATCGAGTGCGAGACTCAATGATGTCAGAATACAATACATACAATATATCTCATAATAGTAAATTCAAAGGAAGAATTGTATGAATTTCATTATTCACCTATAAAATTAAATACACGGCAAGTAACAATGAATGCTATATTATGTGTGATAACGTTTGAATAATAATTAAATCGGCAAACTGCGGTAATGCGTGCTGCTTATTTGTTCTTATCACTCTCTTATCAGTCGAGTTGTTGTTGTGTGTATCAGTCATCTGCAAAATTGATACACTCGGGTCTTGTCATCTAGTGAATTGTAATTTAGGTGGTATTTATCGGCCGTCAACTGATAGCGTTTTAAAAATCAGATTCATTTTATTAATATATCTTGTTGGTCGTATTCATTATATTTATATTATTTATTATCGATGTATTCTGTATTTCTGTATTTAAAATTTGTATTTCACAGGATATGTGAAATACAAATTTTATAATATATAATATTAATATTATTACTTATATCGTAAAGTATTGAATTGCTGTAAGATAATTCTAGTAGTAAAATTAATAATTCACAAATATGTAAACAATATGCTTAGTATATTTTATTAGTTTACATATAGATTTTTCTAAAGTCTTTAAAATATTTAACCTGTATAGACGACGTTAGATCTCAACGATGTTAACACATAATCGTAGCTAAAGCGTGTCATTGCAATTGAAATTGCACAGGAGAAATTTGCAGAAATCGAAGTATAATTTTGTTTTCTTAAATATATTATCATAAGAAAATTATAGTTTAATAATAAACAAGTACAGTAAAATAAAGATAATAAAGCGTATAAAGTAAAAAAAAAAACTTTTTGTCTAGAATTTAAAAAAAAAGCTTATAAATAACTATTAAAAACACAAGACAAAGCCGTGCAAGTGTTGCCACACTTTGTTATTTATACTTAAATAATATATAAGATATTCTCGTTCACACTCTCCCCACAAGTACACCTTTCACTTTGTCGTCGCTATTAATGTCGAATAAAGTACTGAATGTTGGACGTTTTATTTAATATAATACTTCCTCTGGTTTTGACTAGTACTTTCTTTTTGTTTATTTACTTTCCGGATTTTAAGCGGTGGGACCGCTTATTAATCGATACGTGTATCGGTTAATAAACTTACAGGTTTTCTATGGTTTATAATTATATAATTGAAAAATCCGATGTTTAAGTAACATTTCATCCTTATTTTTTAACACTTTTAAAACGTTATCCCACATTTGGGAAAGAAAAATACTTATTAAGAAAACGAGAGAGAATTTTTTTAATGACATATTTTAAAAAATTGTGTAAAAATTAAAAAAAATGTTTGAAAAGTTAATTATTATACGTTTTCGTAATAAGTATTTCATCCGTATTATAAGAGGAGGCACTCACGCAAATTCAGAAAAGTAATTTACTTTATTGAGTCAGTTTTTTTTATTTTCTTCTTTGTGATATTATTTTCTTATTTGTGATAGTGTTCACATTACCTATAGACAATATTTACATTTTTTCTTTAATTAGCCAAGTGTTTAGGAAAATATTGCATAAATAAAATGGCCAACTCATTGATCTACGAAATTCTTAATTTTTTTGGTTTCATCATTTTATTAAAAATATAATTAGCCATCTTGCATTTAAATTCTGTATGTTATAAAGAAAAGAGAATTTCTAAAACCGTCGATCGGCTATTAAATGTTTCATCTTTACAGCTAAATAGCGTTTTAAATAGCTCAAACGAAATGGAAAACACTATGAACTTCTAAGAACAAGAATTTATTTAAATAAGTTGAAGTCGTACGCGTATTCCTTTCGATCCGGTTAAGATAGGTCATCTCAATATATTGCAGCGAGAACTGTGCAAGAACTGAAATTAGTCTTATTTTAATTCATTTATATTCATAATAATGTTCTAATTTTTAGAATTGTAGGTCATCGTGTCGCATATAGTACATTAAATAAGCCACCATTTGCTTGTTTTTTTTTTTTATTTTTCATGCCGGAAGTAGTTTTTTGCTTGTACAAGTTAATAAAAGGTAAAGCAAGAGAATATATTAATTCAACCAGTATTCGTTGAACCGGTTTGTCGTGTACAGAATCAGCTTGCATAATATCGTTTTCTGTTTTCTATTTACGTATTTAGGTTTTTTTTTTCGAAAAAAAAACATTATTGTTATTGTAATGTCGTAATTTATCAGAATTAAATCGTTTGCCGACGCAGTTTCTGTTTCTATGTTGTTAAATTATTTATTTTGGTTGTTAAGGTCCAAAACTGTAAGCTAAGTTGGAGAAAATTCTAGTCATTATATATATATATTATACATATTATTTTCTTACATATTAAGTTTTTATATATTATATTATTATATGTTTTTTATATATTATGTTCTATATTTAGTTTCTACATCTACATATTAAGTTTCTTCAAACATCTTTAATGAGATTTTTAAAGAAATTTTTTGAAAATTGTGTCAATTAGCAAAAACTTAGTATGTCTTAAGGATGCGCAATAAAAAAATATAAAATAATTTAGTAAAAATAATACTTACTGACATTTGAATGATAATGAAAATTTCTATTGAAAACAGGTGACGCGAAATCTGCCACAGCAAACGGTAAAGAAGACGACGGCCCCGCAGACGATTCTAAAGATGAAAAAGATGCAAAGCCCGATGGAGACTTTAAAAAGGTTTGTTGGTTAAGGCATTTAAATGTTGTACGCAACCATTACATTAATTATTATTATTCTGAATAATTATTATTCTGAAAATAGTATCCTATGATAAATAATAAACTAATTTAGTTAATGTTTTAGTTACCAAGTGTCTCTAAATACTTTATTTATAACACTCAAATAATTATATAGTATAATTAAGTATTGAATAAATATCTATATCTTTTTCGGTTTGCCTTTGGGAGACAAAGTCGCCTCGGTACGCGGGTAAAGGAGTCTCTTGACACCAGCTTCCCCATTTCTATCCTCATCAAACCGGGAAAAAGCGTGGAACTGTTTTTTTTTTTTCATGTCATCAAAAAAACAGGCAATTCATGATGATTGCAATCTTGGGAGACTAACTGTTATTTGCAATATATTATTACGCAGGCTTAATGAAGCGGTATTTTTTAAAATATATATGATATCATTATTTTCTTAGATTTTTAGCGTATTCTTGGTTCTTAATGTTTTGTTTTTAATGAGCTGGCTAGTTGTTCTATTCAGATTATTTAGTTTTTGTTACGTTTGTGTATATTTGTTTAAACTATTAAATAAATATTAAAACTAACAAAGTTTTAAAATGCCTTGTCTCTACATAAGAAAAATCGAATAACCATTACAAATTTGCTATTCGTTGATTACCTTTTCATATATTTAAACTTTACACTGTATTTAAACAAATACTTGATTAATATTAACTATTAATTAAGAACAAGTTTCGATATTGAGAGGTTTTTTTTAAATTAATATGTTAGGAAGAAAATGGCGAGACACACGAGGAGAATGACAAAGAAGACGTGAAGGAAAATGACAAGGGTGCCAAGAAAGTAGCACCGAAAAAGAAACCTAAAAAGGAGGTAAGATATTACAGGGGTAGAAAATTCCCTAGAAAATATCTTAGTATGTTATTATTTTAATATAAATTTATCGTTTATTATTTATATCTACAACCATGAGTTTCTTTCTATTAATCATTTTTTTGAACGTTTTTTTGTTTAAGTAAAAAAAGTATTTTGTGATTTTGATTTTCTTTATTGTATAATAAAAATCTATAGAAAAAGAACTGCGTAGACACGCAATTAGGGGTAAAAATTAGTTTTGAGGGCTAAATATAAGAATTCCCTAACCAATAGGATACTGAGGAGGAGGAAGAAGAGGAAGAGGAGGATGAAGAGGAAGACGAGGAAGGTGAGGAAGGTGACGAGGAAGAGGAGAAGAAGCCTAAAGAAAAGTAAGTTCAATTAATATTTTATTCCAGTTAATAGAAATTACTTTTATTCTTTAATTAAGTCTATGAGTTACATTTGATATGAGACACATTTAATATAGAAAAAAAATATATAATATTAATATGTATTTGGTCTAGCTGAACGAAGTGTTAAATCCCGCGAATCAAATCAAAGTATTTTAAATGTTCAATCAATCACTCTCTTAGTAGGTTATTCGTATTATATACAAAAAATATGTAGTTCTAATGAAGTGAGGACTGAGGCTGTCGTGGTGCACTGAGACAGCGTCTGCGATGGTTGTGGTTCGATTCCAACTCGGAGGAATGATTATATTTAATAACTATTTTCATTTCACTGCTCTAGAGAAAAACGGTGTTCAGCTCTGCCGTTCAACAGACACGAAAAGAAATTGGGAACAATGTCTTAATTAACACTTGGTTGGCTCTGCCTACACTAAAGCCAATAGTTTCGATTTAGTATGCGGTATCAAATTACCTACTCGTTTAAGTATAAATACCTCAACGTAAAACATTGTAATACGATCCAGTTCTAATATTGATCGCAGTGATCTTTTTGCAGTCAGCTTTCATAGTTTTTTTTATCTTTGCTATATATATATATATATATATATATATATCTACTTGTGTACATACGTATTAGTTGATAACTGCAACCTGCAGTTTAAAAATTCCCTAAATCCTTAAGAATTATCGTCTTCACTATCACTTGTAACACAACTTAGCGTATTATAACCTCGGATATCCGTTCCTGACACGCCTCGCCTCGTTCTCGTGCGCTTCGAATAGTCTCATGTGGGAATTTTAAAGAACTACTTCTAAAGATGGTTTTGGCGGTAATCATGCTTATGTTTTTGATTGTAAACGCGGTGGTTGTGGGTTCGATACCCGCATAGGAGAGTTATTATATTAAATTATTTTATAACCCACTCAATAATATGGCAGTGTCTTAAAACTAGGTTCCCTCTGCCTACCATGCTATGCGGAAAAAATAGCGTAAAGCTGCAAAAAACGTATTAGTATATGTGCGTGAAAAGTTCGAGTTCTTATACTATATAAAAAAAATAAAATAAAGGATTTATTTAAAAAAAAACAGTATTCTGAAGTTAGTGACTAAGTATACCTCTAAAAATTGGGTTTAAATTACAAAATCTGCAAAAATTCTGAACATAAAAGTTGTAGTGAAATATTTATATATATTTTTTATTTTTACTCACCTTCACGCTATATCCCGCACGTGGCAGAGGAAACCTAGTGTTAAGTCACTCCGTTCCCCATTTTCTACTGAATTCCGGAGCCATTGCGTGATAGTTAACGCCACTCAATGCTACGCTTTGTCTCAACCACTAGAGCGAAGAAATGACAACATAAATTTAAATAAATATTTCATTACCTCGAGTGGGAATCTAACTCGTGTCTCTACGCAAGATTCACCTCTTTAAAATTTTAAACAACTTAATATTTTTTAACAATAAACCTATAAATTTAACATATTAATTGTATTTATTAGAGCTAAAAAACCAGTAAAGAAACCTAAAGATGGTGAAGAGGAAGGTGATGATGAGGAAGAAGGGGAGGAAGAGGGTGAGGAAGAGGAGGAGGAAGAAGAAGAGGAAGAGGAGGCGCCCAAGCCCAAGCCTAAGAGAGAGGTAAACTTAAATGATCATTATATGCTTGTTATGTTGTATGCATTATATGTATAATATCTTGTTATCAATGTAGTCTAACTATAATATAGCAATATTTGATTTTTAACTGAAAATGATTTATTTAATATAGAAAAATTCTTGGTTTGTTAAGTATGTTACAAATCAAATCGATTTTAGTTCTCTATCCCCACCTTAACTAACCGAGTGTCTTATCACTAGGTTCCCTCTGCCTACCTTGCTATGTTCGGGATACAGCGTGAAGCTGATTTGATTTTTTTGTTTTTTTATCCCCACCCTACTGTATGTGGGAGACAGTGTGAAGCTAAAAAATATTCATGAAATTATTTAAATTCGACTCTTAATGTATCTGTTTAAGATATTAATATTGTTCTTTTTTTATTTTAATAATATTTTTTTTGCTCTGTCCATATTAGCCCACTGAACCCCCGGTGCCTCTACCAGCAGGTAAAGGCATACCACTAGGACACATTAGCAACGTAGAAGTATCATTGTCACGGTTCAAGACTCAAGATCAAAAGATACTTCATCAATATTTATATGGAGTAAGGTTTACGTTATTAACTTATTTTACATAAACACAGCTATCTTCTGACAGTGAACGCTATGGTTGTGGGTTTGATTCTTACTCAGAGGAATGTATTATTTTCGTTATCTCGCTCTTGGTAACGAGACAAAGCATGTTGAGTTTGCTACTCAACATGCAATGTCTCGAAAATTTGGGTGGTGAGGGAATGGAATGCCTTAACACTAAGTTCCCTCTGCCTGTCCTTGTAAATGCGACCCAGCTTAAATACTTTCTGACCTATTTTAAGTAATTAATATGATTTGGTTTTTATATTTATTATAATTTATAATTTTAATTGAAACAATATTTTTTCCGTACAGCAACTATGCTTAGATCGTAACGTGAAGCGTAATATAAAGAAATTCAAAGGCTACGAATGGGCTATCGGCTCTACAGAATACAAGGCGAAGCTTGAGGAAACCGCCAAGATGGAGATGAAACAGCTACGTACTATGTGTGAAATGTTAGATTTAGATAAAAAAGGTATTTAAAACTACAGATTGTTTCGTCTTATAAATTAAGGAAGAAATTCATGTCAATTTTAATGCTATATCTTTTCTGCCTTATGTCTCAACCAGCTCTCCAGAACATATAAGATGCAAATTTTCAAACTTAAACTACCCTTGGAGCATTAAAAAAAATTACATTATTCAGTACACGACACAAGAAGGATATGAAAGATATAAAAAAAGTTTTCATTTCCCCCTAATCTTTCTAGCCTACCGAATGCCTCCGTCTGTGCGTCGGAGGCATTCGGTAATGTAAGTGTTTATGTCCAGGTGGTGCAAACGAGCTGGCAGCGCGGATAGTGGGTTTCCTGCAACAGCCGACAGCCAACTCCCCGCACGCCCGCGGCGTGGCGCGCGCGCCTCCCGCCTCCACCCCCGCCTCGACGCCCGGCGGTCGCCCTCGCCGGTCGGCCGCTGTTAAGATACACAATCGAGGTACTATAGAGCGCCGATAAATTAATCTACTGTTAGAAATAGGAAGCGATTCTTTAAAAAAAACACGATAAAAACACATGTCGTCTATATGTTGTGATATGTATCACGCAATAACTATGCTTCCCACTAATTTCCTTCTAATCAGGTTTGACACAATTCCACTGCTTTTATAGTATCTCACTACACTAATTGACGTTTTTTTTAATAATCAAACTTCATTAAGCCATACTTATTATGAAATATGAACCATTTAACCTTAAGTGTAATCTTGTACCAAAACGTACTACATACGTTGTCTATTATTTTATTTGGATATCGGTACATATCAGTATAAATGCATGTTAAGGGAATTTTCAAACAAGGTTTTACTTTTATATGGTAAAAAATAGGTCTAGTTTGTCTTTTATAGTTCTATATTGTCTAATGTATTTGTAGCAGTTGCTATAGCTATTTAAGCCACATACTCTTATTTAACTACATCTATATTCTTGTTCATCTGTTACAACTCATTGATGTCATATATATTTTTTCTCAGGCTATTCAGATGAGGAATATGAAACTGATCCAGAGACAAAAGTTAGAGGTCCAAAACCACCTAAGGATGGATCAGAAGATTCAGATGTAAGTTTGATTATTTTTAATTACAATTCTCATTTTAATTTCAAGTTACTTATTGAATATAGGTATTAATTAATGTTTTATACATAATACAAGCTCTTGTAACCCTTTTGAATGTTACATTTATATTGTGTGCTATCTAATCATATAAAATTATTGGCTATGAGGTAATTTAAAGAATGAAGGAATATGAGTTTGTAAGTTTTTATTATATTTTCCAAAAAAAAAAAAACTACAAAAGTGATTTATCTTTACACACCAATAGAAGTCTTTATGTTATACAAATATTTTATTAATAAATATATAATATGGTACAGGGCTCATTCAACCCGAGCGGGTCAGAGGCGGATTCGGACTTCGACCCGGAGGGCGGCGAGGGCGTTAGCGGGCCCGGCCGCAAGCGCAAGAGCTCCGGCCGCCGCCGCTCCAGCGGCAAGCTCGGCAAGCGGGGGCGGAAGAGTAAGGGAAAAAAGGTGAAGGTATAGTTTTATTTTTCCTAATTTTAAGGGTTCTGTATATACAAAATAAAGATATCTGGTTTATTACTCGTACACTGCACTAAGGATGGATAGATGCATCATTAATGCACATTCTATTATACTATGGACCATGAGTTGAGGTTCTTAACTTTTCTTTTTCATTATTACATACATACATTTAAACATTGCTTCAGGAATAAGTTGGAAAAAAAATTGGAATTGAATGCAGTATATCAATGGTAGCCATAAAATTGTAGATTTTAAATTGGAAAATGCAATTGCTGAGTTTTTTTGCTTGCTCTTTTCGGCAGGGCACAAGAGGTCGAGGCCGGAAGGCGAAATCTGAATCGGACGACGAGAGCGACAAGTCGGAGAGCGACAGTGAAGCGGAGTCTGGCAGCGAGGGGGAGGAGTCCGATGTAAGTTGATCTTTGTTATAAAATGTACTTATTTTTTGATTACTGAATGATCAACAGATTACATGAGTATTTGTGATAAAAAACAATTTACTTGAAAAGTTCTATAGTCTATTTAAAATAGTTTTTTTGTTGACATAAAAATATTGTATTTTTGGCCGACATGTAATTCAATATCTAAGTAATTGTTAAATTTGATAAACTATCATTTATTGAATATATTAAATGAAGGTGGATAGAGTTATGTTTATTCGTTTATTTCTTTAGATATAAACGTAAATTTAATGTAATTTATTATATTTAAGTTATTATATTGTTTGTGCAGGAACCTAAGAACAAGCGCGGGCGGCCGGCAAGCGCCGTGGGCAAAGGACGCAAGGGCGCCGTGGCTAAGGCCAGCGCTAAAGCCACGCCTGCTAAACGGAAAGCGCCTACGCCACCAGGTAATTTCATTTATGTGATTCATATATAGAACAAAGAATCCTGAGGCATGTCAGCATGGCGGCTCATTGCAACAGTTGTGGGGTCCACTTCCACTCGGGGATTGGATCATTTTGATTTCCTCGTGTAAGAAAAGAAAGCGTAGAATTCAGTTTCCTTAAGATAAGATTCGAGGTACCTTAACAATGGGTCCCTCCGCATATGACAGAGTAGGTCATATACAGAATATGAAGCTATACTATTGATTAAATATTACTAGGTAAAAAGAAGGCAGGTGCCAAGCCAGTCGGTCGGCCCGCCAAGAAGGGCAAGAAGGCATCGTCCGAGGAGTCCGGCGAAGGAAGTGAGGAAGAAGACGAGGAGGAGGGCAGTGAGGAAGAGGACAGCGGGGAGGAGTCTGACACGCCCGCGGACAAGAAGGCCAAGCGGCCGCCTACTGTGAGCTATTGTCAAATTATTTTCCCAATAAAATGTATTCGAAAAGACCAGATGATACTTATAAATAAAAGATCCGTTATCATTTTGGCAACTAAATCGATTGATAAACTTAGTTAAAATATTTTATTTGGTGAGTGAGATGGTGATTTATGGGTATTCTCTAGAAGCCATTATGACCCTTATTTTATGTGCCTCTGATTGTAAACTCTATGGATGTAGGTTTGTTCTATTAAATCATTCTCAGCTTTGGCTATCACAATATGTGGTGTTGAATGCTGCCATTCATCATGCACTGTTTTGGAAATACATTGGCGGTAAAGTAGGTTTTCTTTTGCGCCGATATTATTGAAGCCATTTTGCATTCTATTATATCTCAAATATAAGCATATAATAAACAGGACGACGAGATCAAGAAATACGTGAAGCAAATCCTGGAGGGCGCTAACCTGGAGCAGATCACGATGAAGACTGTGTGCAAGCAGGTGTACAGCCACTACCCGGACTTCGACCTCGCGCACAAGAAGGACTTCATCAAGGCTACTGTCAAATCGGTGAGTACTTTAGAAAGCTAACGTTAGGGCGGCCACGAGTCTTCGATCATACTGTTTTCAAATATGTATAGATGAGATATACAAATTTGTATGTATATATTTATATATGCAAAGTGTAATGGCAACTGAGTTTGAGAAGTATGTCGTTATTGGATATGTAGTAGTGTTCAAAGTCTTAAAATGTTTTCCAAATTATTAGATAAGTTTATTAAGAATTTGGCGTTTTTTGTTTTCAAATTAACTTTGAGAATAAGCTAAGTATTGTGTATGAAAATCGACATATTTTAAATATCTGAGATAACTGTGAGAATATTTAATTCTACTTTTATATATCACATTGCGTGTTTGATTATAAACATACATATAATGTTTAATTATGTCTGATATGTCCACAGTGTGCTGCGGCTGTACGTATTATAATAAAATTTATAATATTTACATATATTATTTCTTTAATATCTTCTCCATTTTTAAAATCTACAGATTATATAATAAAGACAATTTTTTCAAGCTCTTCTATTGTCTTCAATAATTTATTCCTTTTATATTTAATTGTTGGAGTTTAATTTGCATTTCCTTAACAGTAGTAGTTAGTTATGTATAAGTTAAGTTTGTATGACTAAGATATCTTGAAAGATATAACGAGATATTCAACATATAAAAGATAATTATGTATAATAAATATTTGTTTTTATTTTCTTTAATTTTAGTATGATAACTTATCAATGTCGTTTTAATACATTGAATTTATTTTCTAAGTAATATTTGAAATATTTTAACACTTTGAACACAGTAGGCCATTTATTATTGTAAAATTCTATTTGTAATAGTAAAATTCTCATAAATCACATTCTTACAGGTTTAGCTTTTTGCTTTTTTCATTTGTGTTGTTTTTTTTCTTTTACTGTACCATTATTATTTATTAATTATATATCGATAAGTAAATAAGGGGTTCAGCAGGATAAACATGACGTTATTTACGTTAGTCGTTTTATTTTTAGGATTGCACCAAGTTTTTTTTTGTCACGCGATTTTTATCAAGTACACAAGTAGTAAAAGAGTACACGAAAAAACTACTACGTTTTTCTTGTTTTATTTTAAATATATTAGTTTGAAGTTTTATATATATATATTATGTTACTAATTTAACCTACAGGTTTACGTGGGTCTCACTTCTGTAGCATAATTAGTTGTATAATAAAAATATATCAAATAGATATTAAAACATGAATTTCAATTTCTGCGTAGGGAACGACTCTTCATATTTATCAGGCCAAACCCTTTACAAAGTAAAGTATATAATATAAGCAAGCATATATTTAGATTTATTTGTTTTTGTTTTGTTGCAGTGTATTTAAGATGTTAGGCGTTAAGGGCGGAGTGTAGTCTACGTAGCATACATATAGTTTATAAACGGACATAGTTATATATTATTACAATAATAATATATTAGGAAAAAAATAAAATTTAAATATCTCATATCAAGTGGAATGGAAAGCCCGCTTTTATTTTCCAGGTAGACATTTCTTTTTATTGTTATTTTCGCATGCTGTTTTTTTTAAAATTGTCTTTGTAAATTGAAAGTTAGTTATTCATTTTATAAAATGTTTAATGTTGAATAATTGTTGAGCAGGGCCGCAGTACGTTGACTGTTAACACGAGTTTTATTTCCACCAGGAGTGATTGTTATATTTATATAATTTTTATTTTCTCGCTCTGGTAGACATAGCCTGGCGTCGAAGTCCGCCATGCACACTAAAAATTGAACAGTGCATAGAGAACGAAGTGGCGTATTTTTATCCGACTTACGATAAGACGGAGGTTCTATCTATATTCGACAATAAGTTTTATATTAATATATTTATTTGTTTTTTTTTTCAGCTCATATCATCGTGAGCGGTGGGCTCGGCCGCACTAGCAGTACGTCCCTCCCGGCGCAGTCGCCGCCTGCGCCGGGAGGGACCCTAGCATTAAGTTATAATGTAAACACAACATTTTACTTTTATCCACTGTTGTTTTTTATCAATTTTTTTATAATTATATCATATTGAAGCAAATAAAGTAATCTTTGTGTAAATTGAAATTTCTAATATAAAATTGATTTTTGTTAAGACTCCTGTTACTATAGAGTTAATAGGATTGGACTATAAATGAGATTATATCATGAAAATAATGACACCAATATAATATTTAATTATTCAAAAAAAATATCGAAAAGTTAATGAATATTGCTAATGGAACTAGAAATAAAAAAAATGGACATGCTGTATTTGCTCTTGTATGATTAATTTGTTTGTTGACGATTGATTTTTATCTTAGTCCTCTCGTAGTAACGTTCGAGTACCGCGTCGGGACCATTTCGTTTCCACACGTTCACGTTTTATCTATCTATCTATCTATCTATCTATCTATCTATCTATCTTATATAATTGTAAGCATCGAATGTTGTACAAATGTAACAGGTTCGATCCCTAGCCGGCATCATGTACAAACGTTGTTGATCGGTTTTAATGTGTGGAATGTAACATTATTTTTCTAACTCTTAGGCTGTAATTATAATTTGCAGTCTTGACACTATCGCGACTGCTAGGTTCGGTTTAAGTGTACTTTTAGGATGTGTAAATACACTGGACTGCGCCGGTGACGTCGTGCTAGATTATATCAGGGATGTTCTGGAATTACGTGACTGGAATTGTAGAATATCTGTAACAAAAAACTATTCGTAATCGAGACCGATATAAATATTTTGTCTATTACTGGAATTATAACGAAACGTTGATAGGTTTTTGACAACCGATATAGTGTTCTTATATCCGTATCAGTATCCAGATGTGAAGAGTTCCGTTACGTCCCTGGTGGTTGTATGCTATTCTTATTTTTATACAAGCGTCGGTCGAGCCCCGAGCAGACTACCCGACACTCAAATTTAGTACATGTATTGATTTGTGCAATAACGTTTCCATTTTGAATTTGAAGCTGCACTCACGTTTTTATATGTTTATAGTATGCCTATGAATTTGTTCAGTTGAGGTGCTCGATCGTATTCTATAATGTAATTGTAAGTGTATCGTGGCCGAACCGTCGCCACGCCCGTCGCCACGCCCGTGGTGAGCATGCAAACACATACATACATACATACACTAGGTCTCCTAAATCTAAGTTAGTTTTAATCAACATTAAATGTGTATTTGTGAATTTAAAAAACCTTTATTCGGTTAATGTTTCTTTTATCTATCTGTGTAAATGGCTGAGTTCAGTAGAGACGTACGTAGTGACACGGAGTGATAGAGTGACTGGTTCCCCCCCCCTTTTACAATTGAAATATAGATAATAAAGCAAATAAAAAGTTTGAAATGTATATATTTTGTGTTTTCTTTTCTTATACCCTA